>CM073769.1:59065435-59665435 GCA_037158775.1 Hetaerina titia | reverse complement strand
TACAGTGTTTCTATATATTCCTTCCATCTCTCTTGGATTTTTCCTGGTTCAACTATTATCTTACCCCATTTATCTTTAACTGTTAGCACAGATCTTGCCTTTTTACTTCCCGATAATAACTTAACCTTGCTGTATAGAGCACCAATTTCACTCTTCTTCTGTAAACTTTCCATATCCTCGCATTGCGTTTTCCACCATTCTTCTTTTGCTTTATTTGTGGCCCTTCTCAATTTATTGTTTAACTCTTTGTACTTCATTTTGCCTAACTCTGTGTTTACATTTTTCCATCTTCTTCTCTCATCCATCTTTGCAATCATCTCATCCGTTACCCATGGTTTCCTTATCCTTTTCCCGTTAGCGGTTCCTATAGTGTCTTTAGCGGCCTCCAATATCCCTTTCTTGATACATTCCCATTTTTCTTCGATAGTACTCAGTTCTTTACCGTCATCCATCATTTTCTCTACAGCCTGCTGATACTCCTTCCTCGTTAATCCATTTACTGCTTCTAAATTCCATTTCCTAACCCGCCGCCCTTGCCTTATCTTCTTGAAACGAACATTACATTTCATAACAACTAAATTGTGGTCAGAGTCCGCATCCGCTCCTGGGAAACTGTGCGAATTTATCACACTGTTCCTAAACCTGTGCCTAACCATAATATAATCTAACTGATACCTTTCTGTGTCACCTGGCATTTTCCATGTATACCTACGCCTTTTGTGGTGTCTAAACCATGTGTTAGTGATGACTAACCCCTGTCTCCTGCAGAATTCAATTGCTTTCTCCCCGCGTTCATTCCTCGTGCCTAACCCATAGTCTCCCACCTCACCACCATCTCTTCCTTCGCCTACCGTCGCATTCCAATCCCCCATCACTATCAAATGTTTCCCTGCAGGAACACTCGCGATGATATCCTCTTACTCATCATACATCCTATCGACTTCTTCCTCCTTGTGGTTGCTCGGTGGCATGTATACCTGAACAATGACCAAGTTCGTCGGCTCTGCTTTAATCTCTACGAGTAAAATTCTATCTGTCGCTTGCTCTATGTTGACTACGCCTCTTCCTACCCCTTTATTTAAAATTACGGCAACCCCTCGTTGGCTCTCGTCCCCGCCGCTGTATATCACTCTATAATTGTCACTCCAGTAATCCCCGCTATCCTTCCATCTCACCTCGCAGAGACCTAAAACATCTATATTACCTCTTTCCATCTCTCGCTTAATATTTTCTAATTTGCCTCTCCTCAACATTGTCCTGACGTTCCAGGTTCCTATTCTTACTACTTTCTCCTTCTTCTGAGTCTTCTGTCCTGCTGCAGTCATTTCTTCCCTGCAAGGGTTTCGTGGGATGACGACCGCGGAAGCCTTGCCTCTTCCGCTGCCGGGCACGACACACGGCCTCTTGGGCCGAGTCCCGTAGTTGTCAGGACTCATATTATCTATAGTGCCCATCATTATAGATGATATGAGTCCTGGCAACTACGGGACTCGGCCCAAGAGGCCGTGTGTGTATATATATATATATATATATATATATATATACACACACACACACACACACACACACAAGTAAGCTAGTTAAAATTACATGAATTGTTTCTAGTTCAATTGGATAATTTTGTGTGAGTGGTTGAGATGTGGATTTGAGGTTAAATCTAAGACCGAGTGATAAGGTCTTTTTCATGATAGTACTTGGGGTACTATAAGGTTTTGAGTGTTGAACAAATGCTGAAATCTAGATTATAGCATGGTAAAAACTCTTTCCATTGAATGAAAATACTTGCATTTAAATTTCACGTATTGCAATAATATTGAAATTAATATTTTTTTAGAGTCATATCTTCAGATAGTAACAAAGGCGAACAAAGAAACACCACGGAAAATATTACATATCGACATGAAGACAAAAGCCCTAAAACTGGAAATGTGCCGATTCTGATGGACAATGGAGGCGATAAATTGGGAATTAGGGGAGATCGTCAAAATTCAGATGAAGTAATTTCTACACCTGGAAAATTTGATGTTCAGGAGGTAAAAAATTCGTAATTAGTACAAATATAATAATGAATACTTTAAGAAACCATGTTTTAAGTCTAAGGGGTCGAGGAACAGATTTTTAAGAGTAGTATGGGAATCTGAGTTTGTCTTTCATGTTGAATATTCGGTTAATCTAAAAAATCAAGTTGAAATAAATACATCGATAAGGAAAACTTTCCCTCTTTGGATAAAACTAATTCTGGTTCCAGAAATTGCCAACCGAACGGAACATATTTCTTACAGCATGTGAATATTGAACTAAATAATGCAGTAATAGGTGACATAACTGCCACAAAAATTGTTTATTTCAATTATATATATAAATAATATTTTCTTTGCACATCTAACTTAATAAAAATATTACTTATAAACGAAATATTATTACTGGAATAGCCATTTTAAATCTAATTCTCTCATCAATGTTTTTAAAAGTCACAATGAGGAGAGTTCCTGTGAGTTGATTTGTATCTTTATAGGATTAATTATATTTATTAATTAATATAATGATTTATTAATTATGATTAATCAATTTCAACCTATTGGAAAAATGAATTTTTTAATTTTCCACGATTTTAGTAGAAAGCAGAAAAAAGAGTTTCACTCCCACAAAACACACTCGTAAAAATTAACAGACAAGTCATCAAGAATGGTTGCCAGAAAGAAATAATTGAAATTGAAAAACTGAAGCAACAGACCACAAACAGACACATAACGCACTTCACAGCCATGGGCATCCCAAAAGGTGCAAAATTCCATTTTTTTCAAAATGCATCGCAAAAACTTACAAGACACTAACCTCAGCATCTTAAAGTATCCTTTAACTCAGCCTAACCATAAAAGAAGTCCTGGGAAATGTAAAGTGGGTGAACTTTATTAATCAGGGATATACAAAACTTGTAACTCAGGGTACATTCGATTGGCGGGCAGATCTTTTAACAAAGGGAAAAATGAACACGAAAGTTGTTTCAGGTACAATGATCCCCAATCACCCTTTTCTTAACCTCTAGTTGATTAACTTGGTCATTTTATCCCGTATTGCTACTTAGAGCGAGAAAAGGTTGGAAGATGATTCGACTTGATTAATTAAAAATTTTTATGCACAAAAAAGAAAGAAATGCCCTCTGTAATTGATATACGACTAGAGACGTTTCATCCTTATCATCCTCCAACTCTTTCTCGCCTAGAATCCCACCACCAGCAGCATAAGGGTTTTTCTCGGAAACTTCAACCCACCTCCTCTCTCCTTCCTTTTTCCATCTCCTGCAACCGCACCAAGGATCATGTTTGTCCCTCCCTCCAACCCATTGCCCGCGTCCTCCACACTAACACTCCCTTTACACTCTACTCCCTCTCATTTCGACCCCGAGTCTCCCCTTCTTTCCTTACTACGTATACCTTATACATTGTTTGTTCATTTTGCACATGGACATCCTACAGGGTAGTGAAGTTCCACTCCAAATATTATTTCAATCAACTAAAAAGTTCACTGGAATTATGGAATATGACTTCAATGCATGAATTTTCAAAGTGCGCCTGTCGTTTGTGATTCCGTTTTTTCTTTCATTTGCAAATTTTCTCTTCGTGTGCAATTGTACAATTCATCCGAAGATCTCGAATCTGGGAGCGAGGTTTAATAAACTGTTTCATAAAGGAACACGATCGCTTACCGTTGCCCTGATGACCGTGGTGTAACTGTAACCTTCGTTTATTTTTTGAGTGATCAGAGGTTATTGACATTCAATGAAAATACGCAATAAAACTATCATATGCGTCATAACATCTGAATCTCGATCAGTATAAATTGGGCATTGGTTTAATATGAATGCACGCTCTTTATCGGAATAGGTGATTGAGCATTAAAATGAGACTCCAATTCAATTACAGCCATTATTGTTCCAATTTGCACGTTTTGAGTCGCGAAATATTGAATTCCGAAAAATGAAACTAATGTACACAAAACTAAGAGGTAAAAATTTAAATTAATTCATATTTGCATTCTATTTTAGGCACCATTAGATATAAGTAAGGAGACAAAAAAATCTTTTAATAATAATTCTCCGAGAGCAATAATGGAGGAACAATTTTCCGATAGCAGGTATGCATAAATTCACACATTTATATTTCTTCGCTATGTTCTTACTGTCCCGCAAACACTCGGATTTTTGCTAAGCATTCCGACAGATATCCTTCACCCCATTAAATTGTACGCCACATTGGAGAAAATTAACTTGTTAGAATAAATGGTTCAAAACAAAAATAATTGCACTAAGTTTTAGGATGTAGTAGAGGAATAATTACTTTGAATTGGCGTTAGCAGCGATTTCTGTCGTTCAAAAATGAATGGACAACCTAACGAATGGATTAGCAAGTGTAGTGATAATATTATTGGACAGACTTCAGAAATGGTAATTACGATAAATACGATACACACTTATTATATAAGTTCTTCCTTTTACATATTTATGAATGAAACATATTGCACATTTCATTTAGTTTCAACTGCCAGATTTCACGATCGCAATTCAATATAGTAGGCATCTGATGAGACAATCGATGTTTACCATTTTTTGTATCCATTTACTAAAAATTCGATGAAGGCTTAGTTCATCATCGATTGTGGAAAGATCTCTGCCATTCAAAGAATACGCGAGTGATGTCAGATACCTGCAGACTTCTCGCTCGCGACTAGATTATGCAGGAAAAACTTGCAAGGATGATGAAGCAGGGTGAGTGATTACTCATTCATCTTCAAACCTACCAGTTTGTTGAGTTTATGTTAAAAGGCTATACAGAAAAATAAACAAATATTTTGAAATATGTAAGTGCGCTGAAATCAAAATTCAAGGATACTATTTGATGACATAAAACATTCTTTATTCGTGGATTGAGTTTTTTACGTCATAACTGAAGCACCAGTGCACACATATTTATGGATTTTTGCAGTTTTGTATTAGGGTTCCTATCACATCTTAACACCTTATCCTCTAAGAAAAAGATAAATACCTATCAAGTAAATACTGAAATTTTATTAAAAAATGAACAAAATATGAAGGTTTAAAAAGAGAGCAAGGAAATTATATCACAGACATTTATTATCACTGAAGAAATGACAAGACAGAAATGGCAGAAATGGAGTGTACTTCGGCAATGTGGCATCTTTTTAACTCTTAATTTGAAAAGCTAACTATGCAAGTATACATAATTCGAATCAAATTTCATTAGTAATCAATTAATAAAAAGTTTCTCATCCCAAAACAACGGCATTAGAATTGGTGGATATTTTAATATCCCATCTATTGATTGGAGCATACATATTTTTAAAACAGAGTAGAAACAAAAGATACCTGCGAGTCACTTTACAGTCCTTTACGCTAAACTTGATGCATCAACTTACCATTTCACCAACTAGGGGTGATAATATTTTGGATGTTAGCAAGGAACGTATCCGAAAAAGTCGTCAATATAGAAATTACTGAAGAAATTAGGTACCTCAATAACTGTAACAACAGTAAATGCCAACTTTTCCTTATATATGTTCCGAAATAGGAAGTCTTATAGAAAAACTTACTTGTTGACAAAAGAGGACCATAGTGGCTTAAAATGCAGCTTTAAGAGTCAATTTACAAATTTTAAAAAGATACATATATTAAATACCTAAATTCTGAGAATACTTGTAATCAAGTATATGGCACTACACGCTCAGCGTGTTAATGAAATAATAATCCGGATGAAAATGAGAATACATATTTATGTTGTTAAATTTTAGCACCCAAACGACGCATCCAGCAAAAGAATGTTCCGGGAACATCAATGGAAACATTTTGGATTTGAATGCGGCATTGAAAAGTGGCGAAAAATCTATATTAAATTCTGCCATTTCAAGTGAACACAGTACCAGGGAAATGAGTGATAATGATAAGGAAGTATTCTACACGACAAGCTCTGACGGTTTTAAGTTCAGAAATATAGAAGGCGACTTTGAAGAAGGTAATTTTTACATTGATATAAAACCATTAAAAACCTAAGCTGGGTATAATTGAAATCCTTGGCCAGAATTTTTGGGCGCTCTATCTAGGCCTGAAATATCAAATAATTTCATGTTGGAATGATTTATGGCAGGAAGCTTTCCATATATATTTAATTTCTACCCGAAGTTGACCCGAAGAATTAATCTTCTGATTGACCTCCTTAACTACCGACGTATGCCCTTTAGCATCTCCTTGGAATTTTACTATTTTCATTACAGTATTAAAAAAGATAGAAGAATCAGACAATTTGACCAGCAACTCCGCGAGAATATGCAATGTATGCCCACACAGTAAATTGCAGGCCTCAAAAAGATCACTCGTTAATTGCGGAAGTTATACAGCTCGTAGAAAGGAGAGAAGAAGAATTGCCGAGACAAGAGTTCTCGAAGAAAGAAAACCATCTGAGTCAAGTTCTGAGTGTGAATTAGGTATTGTTGTTCTATAGTCAATTTTTTAAATTTATGAACAACCTTTTATTTCTATACGTATTTCCGAAACATTCACGATACTTTAAATGTATTAGTTCATGTAAGCACGGATTTCATAAAAATCGGTTCTTCAGTTGTATTCTTCTCAGAACTTCAGTTCTTTTAACGTTGCATTAAAAAAATGATAGCGTACACAAGTTTATTTGCAGATTTGAGTTAGATAAATAATTAGAAAATGTTTTTTTAATCCGTATGCTAAATGCTAAACCTCTTTATTAGGAGCGGAAGCTAGTACATCGATGGATAAGGAAAGAAAGATTGGTGGTAAAAGCTCACTGAAAGATATTTTGTCCACATTAACCCTCCTTGGAATAATACTTATTGTGTCCAGTTTCTTTATTCCAATTTATTTGGAATGGTTAACTTCCATCTATTCAGGGGAAAACCAGGAGGAAAAAACCACCGAACCAGTAAAATGGATTCCTGGCATTTTTCAGAGAATGCTTTCAATTTTTCTTAGTATATTTACGCGACCGGTGAGTATTTTTTATATCTCTACTAAAAATTCACTTATGTGACCGATGAATAGTTTTTGTATGATTTTTAATTCAATTCCTCGGAACAATTTAAAAAATTTCAATGATCTAATGGTTTTGCATACGAAGAGCTGGTTTTGAGGTTATTATTATATTTTATTTTTATCAATATGTATACATTTACATATACTTACGTAATTTTTATGCTTTATTATTAATATTATATTTTTTTGCTTTTGAATATACTTTCACAGTCGCCAATGCTAAATTCGTGGGTTCCATAAAGATTAAAATGCTTATGCATTGACTCTTGAGGGCCTATAAGACGGCATAGGGGAAAAGAACCTTCAATTCAATATTATCCTATACTCTAAATCAATTTTAAAAATTTCACTTCGGATTAGAGTTATTCCAATGAAGAATTGTAAATATTTCATATTTCCACTATAACTACTTAAAACGATGCACGTTTCGACTCATTGAGCCAAAATAGGGAAGAATACAAATTCACTCTTATAATCTCCTTCCACGAAACTTCTATTAAAATATTTATGCTGTCTACTGTATTTCATATTACTTTTATTTCATTTACCTAGTGATCGCTCAGTGAGTCGAAACGTGCATCGTAATAAACCATTCTACACGTATATATTGGACAAGTGCAATATTTTCAATTTTTCAATATGGATTCCTTCCAACACAACAGTTCTGGACCTGTGAATCGAGGCATAATTTTTTAAATGTTTTCATCAGTGTCCTGAAGCCATAAAATCTAGACAATCATTTAAAATAGCATAGAAAATTTGCGAAATTTATTGTCTTATTCTAACAATTGGGTAAGATGACTAAGGTGCATTAGTCGGGTCAACCTCTTACGTTCGTGACAATATAGTATTCTTTTTGAATTCTGTACTGACAAGTAAATTTTTAGGCCAATGATGTTATGTTATTTAATATCGTCTTAGATAATATATATTTTTGCAAGATCAGAAAAAAAAATTAATTCAAGTCAGACGTTGCCAAGCGAAAACAATGTTTCAAAAATCATTAGTGACGGTAGTCATGAACTCATTAAACGGTTTTTATTTAATAGATTCATGTTGAAACAGGATAATTTTATCCTGCACGATATAGATAGTGGTTTTATAGTCTTATAGTTTTATAGTATAGTTTATTTACATTAGGCTTCATAGTTTTAATAGCGTTTTACGTACAGCGAATAGAACCCCGTTTCACCTTGTACATTTGTACATGTGTAGGTTCAAGACTTACGTGTCTCAGAACTTATTAAAATAATAAGATAATTAGATGGAACCTTATTATTCACGGATAAAAGTAAACACTAATGTTCAAGTTTCGGGTCTCGAATTTTTAAAATATTAAATATTAAAATTTTAACCTATTATTTCCGGAAATTAATCATATTAGCATTAATGGGATTTTAAATATTAAGTAACGGTCACTAGCTACACATTTTAACCTGGAGCCAACCAGTGTAGCTGAGTGAAGGTTTTGGTGAAGAGAATATAATGGGGATATGTAGACGGTTTACCAAGTGGAAGGGGGAGGGGAACATATGCCGCAGAGAGGGATCTTGGTTGAGATATCCGCTTAGGGCTTGGTATCGGCAGAGTTGGGAGGAATTTGGAGAGGCGTAGGGAGAGAGAATAATTGTTTTTGAAGCAACCGTTCGGCCCAGAGTAGAGGGAGGGATGAGAAAATGACGTGATATACAATGTTTGGAATTTTATTCAGGGAACGTTACTATTCCAAGGTTGTCAAGTGCATCTATTAGTAAAAATCTTTGGAAACTGATGTAGGATTTCGGGTACATAGTCACCGTTGTGATTACAACCCAAGAAATATTTAACACGAAGGGGTGAAATGTATAAGTTTAAAATTTATAAATGGTTCACATAAATATGCAATAATTTCCTTCTTTTCGTCCCTAATAAATCATGTCTAAAATGTTTCCATGTAAATTTTTCGACGTTTGCTATCAGGGATTAGCTTTTATTAATTGACCTCCACAGGGCAGAGAAATTTTTGTTAGTGTAATGGCTTTTATTTCTAAAAAATAGTTCCGCATCTATCTCCAGTAGTAATGAATTATATAGTTTTAAGATCCCGTCAAATATTTTGGTGGCTATATATAAGACAAGTAGACCAATTAGGGGAAAAAAGGATATCGAGAGCCATAAATGAAACTATTGAAACGGTAAATAAAAAAGTAGAAGAAAACCATGAATTACAGACGAGATGATTAGAAAGACAGACGAGAGAAGGAATATTAACACAGAGTTAGGTAGAAGAAAGCATAAATATTTGGATAAAAAATATACTGATGAGGAAAACTAATAGGGTGGAAAGAACCGTTAAATGAAAGACGCAGTCCCAGCATATGAAAAGTTTACAAAGGAAGGGTGAAGATGATGAGCAAAACGGGAAGGTTAAAACACTGACCGAGGCAAGCATCGAAAGCACTTCCAGCACTTCAAGAAGAGAAAACTCATGGAAAACATTAAAGATAAGTAAGGAAATTATTCACTGAACCAGGAAAGATGAAAGAAATGGAAGGAATATGTGGTACAGATCAGGGGAAGCATTAGGGCACGTGAATATGAGCATCCAAAAATTAAAATTATGCAGATGGAGCCTCCCTCTTTTCTAAAGATTTCCTGGGGTTGGATCAAAAAAGGGGGTATACATAGGAAATCCAACATAAGCATCCACAGGCGTACAAAATGGACGTATTCGAACAGCTGTGAATGTTAAGATGATGAGTTGATTTAAATTCAAACCTTTGAAATGAATAAATATTTTTTTTTCTCTCTGTTCTCGTTCTAACGGTCTCTTTCATAACAAAAATTCCATCTCCCATTACCGCTTTTTCACGGTCCTCTGCCGATACCCCGCCCTTTGCGGATATCACCGTCCATCCAGATCCGTCATCTGTTAACCCTCTACCACTTCTTTTAGTTAATTAAACTATCTGCTGATCCCAAATTGGTTCCCTCCCAGAATGCCTGCATTCTTTTTCATCGAACTGTATACCCACTGGCAAATATGCAAAACCTACAACCGTTACACAAAATCAGTTGAATAACCTGATAATTTCCTTCCCTCACGAAAACGATTTCGTAATGACCTGAGCATTTAGGCTCAGGTCATTACAAAATGTAACGCATTTTACCGTAAATTATTCAGAGGAAAAGTACCACGCTTTAATGACAATCAATATCGCATTAAATTATTAAGGGCCACTTTTTTATAATGTTACTGAAGTCCTTGATAATGCCTCCGGAATTTTCGGATCCACCGTATGAAATATAAAGGTATGATTTAATATAATTTTTAATACCTACCTCCTAATTTTGAAAATATTTAGCCAGAATTACCATTTTGTCGAAGAAAAATTTCATTGAACGTTTTGTAAAACTGTCTAAAAATGGAAATAAAATTAGAAAATGATTAGTTCGGATTTTGAGCAGGAACAGGAATCACAGAAGCGATACTAGCGTTACGGTAGATAGTAGAGAAGAAGATTGGAATTAATAGGAAACATTTCCGAGCTTTATGCGTTTTGATAATTTTTTGATCGGGTGAACTGAGAACTATGAGTGCTATACTACAAATATAGAACTTAATTGAAAATATTGAAAAATGTTCACAAATTTCCACGTGATGAAGAGGGCTAATATAAACGGAAGTAAAAAAGAAGCAAAAATAAGAAGAGATGCGAAATAAGTCCACCCCCTATCATCTTGCCCATTTGTTTCATTTTTGGGCGATTAAAAGAATGGTAGAAAAACAATGAACATTAAAGAGAATGGAAGATATAATACTCGTTTTCAGGAAATGTGCTTATAATCACAGTCTCTGAAAACGGCATGAATAAAATGCTCCATATACTCCAAAAACCATGGAAGATTTAAAATGAAGATCTATAAAAAGACGACCATAACAAATGTGATTGTACAGGGAAAAGAAAATGTTAGCACTGACAGTAAAACAGGCAATACAATCTTGGGCCAGGTTGAAAATTTTTATTTTGGCTACCTAAAGGACATTAAAAATAACGAAAATAAATTAAACACGAATATTAAGAGAATTTTAGCAACAGGAAAACTATATTTTCGAAACAAAAAGAACTTACTACTCAATAGACAAACATGGAATTACTTAAGAATTTAGGAAAACATGGGAGCAAGAATTACTATGGGCTAATTCGTAGCATTTATGACGGAGAAATTTGGCTGGAAGAGTTCGTCAGATAAGTGTTAGTCCCTAATCCAATAAAGGTTGTTTGAACTAAAGACAAATATGATTGATTCAGCATGCAGAAAAAAGGTACTTAGGGTTTGATTGCTTCAAGAATGGGAAATTATTTCTTTGGAGATGATAATTTTGGGTTCAGAAAGGGGGGAGACACACGTGATGCCATAACGTAATGACATCACTAGTACAGGGGAACATGGAATACAACCAGTGTGCATTTGATAGTTTTGCAGATTTATAGAAGGCTTTCTGTGAGTGAATAAGGTTAAATTAATTAATATACGTATTGCAGAATATAGGGGTACATTGGAAATACCGGAGACTTATCCGAAACCTGTGCATATCTCAGAATCCTCTGGTGTGAATGCCAAATGGAGAGTCCGGATGGGCAGTTTTAGGCAGATTAGTAAGACGGGTGCTTTTCAATCACCAGTGCTTTCCAACGTGTATTTGAAAGAAATAGTTAAATAGGCAAAGAAATAACTGGAGATAAGGATGATAAATAGGGACAATAGGAACTTCATAAAATAATTAGGGTTTGCGAATGATAAAACTTTAGTTTGACAGTCAGTTTAGGGCTTTCAAGCATTGCTGAGGCTATTAGAAAGTGAGTGCTGTAGTTGTGTGATGAACATTAATGCAAACAAAATGAGGGTCTTGCGATTTTTCTGGAGTAAGAGGAAGTCTAAAATAATCATTAAAACTGGAGAGCAAAAACTAGAACAGGCGGAGTCGTTTATTTAGCATCCATTAGGCAAGTAAATTGCACGATTGCACCGTTGTATAGTCTGTGCTTATACAGAACCTACTTTAACCGGTAGAATACTAATAATTAATACCTCAATTATCAAGGAAAATATAACAAGTTTTATAAAAATCGCCTTTGAAAGTAAAGTTATGAAAAATAAACCATAGAAATGACCAAGAGAAGACAAGACATTCTTAAACAATATGGAATAAGAGATGGATTTATCACCCCACGTTAACTAATAGAAAGCGGCAATGAAAAGAGAGGCGTGTCTATTATGACAAGGCGTTGTCTATAGGGCTTAATAATGGGAAACATAGAGAAAGAAATGCGTGATTACATATATTCTGAAGGGGAATGCTCTCAAACAAAAACTACACTCAGAATCAAATGGAAACGATATCCGATAGAGCAAATAATTTCTCCAAGTTTTACCCTTTTGCTCAGGGAATAATGCCGAAAAAATGTTGGAGGTGAGGTCAAAATAGCTGTAAATCTGACCAATTCCGAGTTTCATTTTTTCCATCCCCGCCATCAGAACGGAATGTATCATTAAAACCAAGTACACAAATAATATAACCGTCAATTAGAATTATATAAAAATATTTGGTGAAGGTTTTTAACAATACGCACTACAGAATATTAATGTAATATGCTAATAATAATCCACCGTCGTTTTCGAAATAACAAATAGCTACGACATATTACCAATTCTTCGCAATTAACTCCATTACTGTACTGAAGTAGTACAGTACTGAAAAGTTTCAATTTTGCTCTTATATCGATTAAATATTTACACAGGTTATGTCGATGATAATGTAAGTGCCTACTTAATGGGCTTATAGATTAACTGAACTTAGCTACAGTTTTAGTTCTATTAACTGCTATATTTAATGGTCCGCATCTTAATAACGTCTCCAATCGTCCCTGGTGGCATGCTGGATAATAAGTATACTATTCACGTATAAAAAAGAGTAAATTCAAGAGTAAACCTTAGAACTTCCGAATTTCTCAAATACCAGCTCAAATGTGAGAGCATTTCCGCATTTGGAGAATTGACTCAACGCATTACATTGTTAAATATAAAAACTATTTCAGTATTGATTTCTAACAGATTATGAATGAGCGAATAAATGAAGAGGGTACCCATAGTAATACATTTTAAAATGATGAAGCATATCTGAACTAAGAGGAAAATCACCGATAGAACAATTCCTCAGTTTTAATTTTTTTTAAAGTTAATTTTCGAAGCTGGCGTCAACGGGGAGTCTGAGGAAGAACTAACAAATATTAAAAACGAATAATATGTGTTATGTGTATTAAATACGAATAATATATAATATAAGCTTAGGTCCTTTGAAAATGAAATACAGAAAGAAATGGACGCAAAATTAAACAAAATTTTAACTTAATCCTTAATTAATTTAAAAAATGTTAATTATCATTTAAAATATTTAACTGAAAGGTACTTAAGTAACAAATTCAAATTTCGCAAAGAATTCATTCAATGCACATCGTACAAATATTAAGTAATGATATTTTGAATTAACTCCCATCGTTTATTCTTTCAGAGGCGTTGTTATAATCCAGGATGGATTGGTCGGAAAGTCTGCCAACTTCAGTGAATGCTTAATTGTCCTATTAAAACATTTACACCCTAAATGCATATGAATATTTAAAAAAAACCATCTCTTCTTAGAAAACTGCTACTATTTCTCGGAATAAGAAGGCATAATATTTAAACAATAGCGAACTAAATAAAACGGAAAGAAAAAACAGCTGTGTTAATTTCACTTAATTTCAAATGAATTGGAATAAACATATCTGTTTTTTCTTGCCGTAATGAATAAGTTCCACAAAGTCAAGCCTGGAAATATGAAGTTTGAACTAAAGAGAATTTAGCTTTGATGAAAATTGCTTATTACATCATATTCCGTTGCTTTTGACACTGAAGCATTAATCCACATTGCATATATAGGAGAAAAAAAAGTTTTCCACTTTCGCAGAAACAGGGTCTAAGTTATATTACTTAATGTGAGACAAGCTAGGCTAAAATGATATGATAATGCATACTATAACGTTGTAAAAGTGCATTGGTTTGATCAAAGAAGATAAAAAGGTGAGCATGAGGCTATTTTTAATTACTTCCCCTGCCTACATAAGGCTCTACTGAGTGGTAAGCATAGCCGCAATGTATAATCAATCAATGTTATTTACTTTCAAGTACCACATTGTCGACTCCTGCAGAGTAGCATTCTTTATACACTATCAATTAGAATCTAAAAAAAATACCGCAACTCTGATTTTTATCTACATAAGATGGATTTATTGAAAGTTGCGCAAGACACAGAAAAATGAGGACAAATAGAGGCACAAATACCTTGCAAATTTGTCACATATCTCTTGAAAAAAATTCCCGAAGTAATTTTTTTTAAATTTTGTCGTTTCTTTTCCCAGTTGTGGGCATCGAACTATTTTCCCATTTCGTGCATCATAACATTGAGGCATGTTAAGTTTTTGACTGCGTTGATATTGATGGTGAATGCGAGAGTAGCGAGAAGCAGTGATAGGATATGTAAAAATGTGGGAGAGACGAGGGAAATGCTGAGGATATGACTAAACTGCAAGTGTTTCCATTCCCTGTCATTTATACTCATCTCTGCTCATAATTAGAATTATGATACGCCAGTTAAATATTTGCACAATTTAACCTCTGAATGCAGTAACGTAATATTTTTCCCCTTACGTTGCTCCTAATTGTATATTGTAATAAATTGCAATACCAGGAAACACCCAAACGTTTATCTAAAACAAGTTTCATACACAACCAGAATTATTACTAATGCTATTATGATAGGTGAGGGCAGAGCTCACCTATCTAAGCCAAACGGCGTGTGATAATCGCACAACATTGTATGAGGGCCCGTTTTTTTCCCTGTGCTCTCCCATGCAGAACTGATACCCAATTAGTCATACGACTTGGATGAAGCTGACAGTGTCCAAAACTTCACCAGAAACCCGGCACCAGCTATCGACCAAACGGATCAACAAATGCGCTCTTTTTATTAATAAATAAGGACTCGGAAAAATTAAAAATGATGTTGCACAGATATACAGTATTTCCAATCCATTTTTGGGTGTAGAGAATATGGAAAAAATTTAATGACCCGTTTGGAAAACAAATGATCAAGAATTTGACACGGTGGGGAAGAGCGTTAGTTGCTGGGATTAACTCAAAGAAAGCAGGACAAGGTGATGCAGTAGTAAATGAGAAGCCGAATGCGGTATTGGGGGGGGAATGTTGGGAAGTGCGGTCGAGCGAGGAAAATATTAGGCATTTTGGATTTAAGGGAGGAAGAAGTTATGCAAAAAGATAGGACGATCTATTGTAATATATTATTACTCATATTATTTTATAAATCTCGTTGCAATTAGGTAATTGTCCTAGTGTCAACGGTTAAGTCTGGCCAACGGTCACTCTTAAAATGCACATGCACACACAAGAACAGATATGAGTCAAAATTCTCTTAAATACAATGACAAAGTAAGATTACCAACCGCACATTTACCATCAAACATGGGCTAGGTTTACAGTATACCCAAAACCACCATTCGGGAATGGAAAATTCAGAGGGAAAAATGAATGCTGTGTATTAGGATTTAAGTAGTCTATAAGGTGTGTAATGAAGTTTTAGCACCACTCAAAACTTAGTTATGCATGTTATACCTATTTTCTATAAAGGTAATTTTTGGAAGACAATGAAATTAACGATCATTTGGTTGTCGAGAGAGGGAGAGAAATCCGAGGAGCTTCCTTCTTGCGGTCGTTAAACCCACGAGTTTCATTACCATGCATCTGTTTTGGCGACGTCGTAATAAGGGCGGCCAATCAGGACGCAGATAGCCACTGCAGATTGTGAGGCGAAAGAAGTTGCCCATCTCTCAACTCTTGCAGCGGGGGGCGAAAAACGACGCTTGCTGTCTGCCATTTGTCCATCTCCCATCAAAACACACATCGCACGAGTCAACGCCATTTTCTGTTTCCGTCCGGCGCTACCTTAGCCATGAAAACGTGGTATGGCAGCGACGCACAAACGCAACGTAAGAACGAATACCTGAAAACGTAGCTTAAGCGTAAAGTAGCTAGTGACAGAGGGGCGTAATTGAACTCCATGGGAAGGCCAAATTTGACAGGTTGCTTTTCTGGAACCTTTCCAATGATTATGAATTAGAAACTTTCAGTGAAATAACAGGTTCAAGAGAAATAACATTTAGGAAGAGTTAACCATTTCACATCATTCTATCAATGATGTGAAGTTGCCAAAGTCAAGTTCAAAGTACGAAAGGGTACGCTCGGGTCGCCCAAAATTGCAAATGTTCTTGAACCTCTTTCTGCCGGATGAAATCTTGTACCACATGTGCTAACCGACGCAATCTAGTCTGAGGTCTTGATAAGATTATGTAAACCACGGAAAAAATATACACTTATCCGTTATTAGAATAATGAAAACTATTTATTTACCTCAGCACACATAAAACTAAGGAGTTTTGTTTATGACTGCCTCTAAGAATAACGAAACATGAAATAAAAATGCTATTTTAATTGGGGTCACCTCATGTCATTACAAACGCAACCATGATCACACGCTCCTTATCCAGACCGCAAGTGTGTGTCCTGGATCCAGTCTTCTCTACGTTTCGATCTTAACTGCTATTTTTTTTCCAAGTTTTGGGTTATCCGTAAATAGGGGTCAATCTTCCCCAGTCTGCCCAACGTCAAAGCCATCAGCAATCTGTTGTTCATCTTTGGATGATAGACGGTATCACATCCTAACTAAAAGAGAAGAGGGATATCAAGCAGTGCTCAACAAGATCGGTAAAATCGATCAATTTTGCAGAGTTTTCTTACAGCAAATTTTCAAAAGCATAAATAAGCCAGTAGAAAAAAATATCTTCTGCAAAAAATGGGTAGAAAAGCCAATTATTTAATAAAAAGAGAGATCTGAAAAGTCTGCCCCGAAGTGAAGGTACCAAAATCTAATGACTGTCTCGCCCCCGAGCATTCGCAAAAAAACGTTTGACATATAAGAACGGAATAATTCGGATTTTTTATTTATTATAAGGTTTTCTATCGGTTAAGGTAGGTTTTTGGATTGACACAACTACCAAATAAATATTTTGTGACTCCCAACAAAACACAATCCAGCAACCTACTCTACATCAGGTCCCTCTTCATCTCTGTGTACCTTCCTCCCTTTATTCCGTCCAACATCCCTATCCTGTTCCTGCCCTTTCCTCATTTGTCTAACATTCTTTCCTCTATTACAGTCTTTAACATCCTACTGCCGATCAATACGCCCTCCATCCATTTTCATTCGGACTATTGCTCCGTTTTACAGCTTACGTTTCTGTATGTACTCTCGTATCAGTATGATACTATAGTAGAGACCAATTAATGATTGTGAATACGAATTCACATCAAAATAAAAAAACATACTCAAAATTTGAAAATGAAACATTTCATTTTCTACTACCTTTTTTCCTTCTTTCTAATATCGTCATACGACATTCAACCGAGGCAAGCGCAATCTCAATCATTACTTTGGTCTACAGCTCATCTTACTGGATGTTACGCATTGCACTGAGCAATTTTTATATGGAAATGATAAAGCCTTGATATCTACCAATCATGAAGGGAATACATTTATTTGCCTTTTAATAAACCTTGAAACCTTAGATCCATCTAATGCACACGTTTTCTACTTCGTTGATTTGGTATGGCAAGAATAAAGGTTAACCGTGTCGCGCGTTGTGTGCTCTTCCCTTTTACCCTCTTCCCCATGCGATCCATCGACACAAATCCCCCTCCTCCCCAATTATTTACTTTCCAGTATCTAAAATAAATTGACTCGGATCGGTGAAATGTGTTAAATAACATGTTCACTGAACGTAAATCATGAAAGAGGAAGCTTCCATCATGAGAAAATGAGAAATCGTATTTATTTTCAACTGAATTTTAAAGGGCCATTTTATTCGCAGGCGTCTATTCTAATTGGGACTGCTGTTGTTAAAAAGAACTGAAATGCAGTGGGAACGACTATTCCTTTTGGCTGAATGAAGGAAATAACCCGGAGCTATAAACCATAATTTTCATTTACTAGCGAGATAACCATAGTGAACAAGTTTATACATGTGGCAAGTAGGTGAAAAAACTGCACAAAGCATGGCCTAGGTCACAAGAGCAAGACACAAGGTGCACTTTTTCCGTTCTACGGACAAAACTGATCAAGTAGGAACTTGTGCTGAGCACAGAAGTGGATCTGTTAGGTTGATAAGGTGAATATGCGAGATAAATAGCCTAAATGCCTTCCTGGAAAAGGCACTGATATTTTTTCTCAAAGACCTTTTGGGAAGAGTGACCGCCAATGTGTGACTGCATAAGTACATTTTTAGGTGCAGACACTCGCTGTCAGATACTCATTTCTATGAATGGGCATCGTAAATTGCAATTTTATTAGAGTTACCACCTTCGGCAAACATTTATTCTGGCAATGTTGAACGTTTTATTTAGCGTCCGCCACTACTTTCTCGACTAATGGAAATTATTGCAGAGGTTTTGGATTGGGTATATTTGCGAAAAATAGGTTAATTTTGAGTTTGAATCTCTGGGGAAAACACTCTTAATCTTCCATTAATTGGCACAAAAATGTTGAGGATTGGCCCAATGCGTGGAACAATAAGAGTAATATTCGGAAGAAAAATTTGGAAAAAATTTGGGGCGAGTTATATAAATATTTTCAAAATAACTTCATTTGAAAAAAGCACCCTGTTTTACACATTTTATGGTTATTTTTTATTTGTAAGGTTTGTATCAGTTTCCTTGGAATAAATTTTACCGGTCAACCTCAGGTTTAGCAGCGTCCTCAGTATCCATGACTTTATGCGGGCTACCTCTCAGCATTCCCAAGGTCTCCGTCGCGTTTATCCCCCACTTCCATCGCTCAATTTAAATCTAATTGAAAAATAAAACAGTTTCTGGCGTAACTTGGTGGAAAATCTTCATACTGACTTTTAATAATCAAACCACTTTACTTTTCCACATAAACTTTTTAATTTTTACAACCCAGGTTTCGTTATAGCATAACATCATCAGGTTAACCTGATGATGTTTTTGAAAGTTTTACTTACACAAACGTAAGCTGTAAAACGGAGCAATAGTCCGATGAAAATTAAAAAGTTTATGTGGAAAAGTAAAGTGGTTTCATTATTAAAAGTCACTAATTGAAAAAATATATATTTTTCGTTTACCGGCGAAATAGCTAAAAATGTATCACCCTGGTAATACATTGATTCTATTAAGATAAAAGAAATTTAGGAAACAACCGTATTACGATTACAAAGTTAATAAATGCTCTCTTCTGCGAACCTAAAGGAAAATGTTCGCGCTTGTAAATAGTAATATATGTATTTCCTATTTAGAATGAGTATCAAATCAGCCGAAGTAAATTGATACACTCAATTGAAGGTTTACTGAAAGTTAGCAAAATATAACAAGCTTTTATTGGCAGAGTTTATTCAACATAAAACTTACAAGTCACGTTGACAGGGAAGAAACTGTCGTGAAATTTAAATAGCTAATCAATGAAACATATTACCTCATAGGTGATTATTATAGGATTTATAAAGTATATTCAAAAGTTTATGAACGTTAGTTAGAAATCGTTTAAGTTCCAAGTCAAATTTTTAGATAAAAAAATATTTTTCGCACTTTCGACCATATTGATCATTTATAAACCAGGGCTAATACAGAAGTATTCTTATTCGCCCTTCCCACAGACCGGTAAACATCTGGACTTCTGCAACCTTGGGCCTTTAAATAAAATTCTGTACTTTACATATGAATCGAAATATCAGTTAACCTTTTCCGTATTCTATCGTCGTAAACTACATGTATACGAATAATGTTCTTTTGTGATTTCTCGTAATACCTTTCAAAACTAACACGTAAAGCTGGCTAATGACGACCGAGGGATGAATAAAGAAGAACGGAAACAAAATCAGTGCTTAGACAACTAAAAAACAAATTAAAGCAATCACCATGAGAGTATGCCACGTTTCTATAGATTTAATCTACTGTGCTTCAATTATTGCCCTTCAGAACGATTGCATCTGTAATGAACGGCATAATATTGAATAGTCACAGGATTCTTATTGTATTCACAAAGATGTTATTTCACAAAATGCCAAGCACATGCCCCAACTATACAAAATAACACTAATTTGTAATAGGTATTACAGGGTCAACTATAAAAATTATGGGCATTTACTGGGAAAAATATATTTATCAATCGTACTTGTACAAATGCCAAAAATTCTTCAAAATACTCTCCCCCTGCATCAATATACTTGCGGAGACGCATCTGCCACGCGTAGAAGGCACCCTAAAACTCCTCGACGGGATTGTCTCTCAGGAACGTTGTGACATTCTTTTGGATATTTTCACTGTCTCCTAATGCTTTCCTTTCAGCTCTCTCTTCAGTAGGGAAACAAATAAAAGTCGCACGGAGCCAAGTCGGGACTGTAAGGGGACTGGGGTACCACTGGTGCTCCGGGGCGATAGTAACGATGAAGGACGCGCGGCTGGAGCATGTGGCGTGTGACTGGGCGTTCCATTGCGCCTCGTTACAGAGTCGAAAAACACATTTCACGCGGAGGCACGTCTTTCCGCTTAGACTGCTAAGAGCACTCTGGCAATTAGCTGCGTTACCACATTTCCCGACCGGTTTTACTTCACTGCCATGGATAGTTGCGTCACAATAAAATCATGTGCATCTTTCATGATGAACCATGTAAGTAATAGACACGCAAATGTATGAAGTCAAAGAATGATTGTAATATCATACAATATATCTTTTTTATAACACATCACTATAAGGAGTTTGTCGGAAAAGCAATCTTAATACTGCTAGACGCATCTTCCTTAATCCTAATACATTTAGTTTCCTGTTTTTATGCAGACAGTGGAATGTTTTAATGAGAGGGATGAGGAATTCAAGAGTCTTTCAAGATTTTTACCCTCCACCATTTGCATATTTGTACGGTCACACTTTTCAACTTTTCTGAGGATTATTAATTGAGTAGACAAGTTTTTGCGTTTAATAATTCCATAATATGTTTGAATAATCACGTCAAAAGGCAATGCATCACCTTCCCCTTTTCAGAAAGCAGAATACCTAAGGACAGTCTGAGAAAAATATGAAACCCTTAACGCACATAAATACTCCACTTTCTCCTGACCTCCGCTCTTTCCGTCCATCATTACCCCATTGCCTACCAACCTCCTCCTGCATGAGCGAAGCGATGTATGTTTGATCTTCAAGAGCTTCATGGGTAAAGAAATAATTTCAAACATTTTCTTTGAGAAAGCAATTCATATGTGTAAATGTTTATATAGTAAGATAGAAACACTATCTAAATGCCCTCTAATGATATCATTGGATGGTGACTACCGGAATTGCTACTTTGAGGTCCATCGACATGGTTTCATTTTCTGCAAATATTTTGTAGCATACTATATTTCGTTTTCCGGACTTCTTATATTACTTTCGTTCTTTGGGGATCTTTTTTCAATTTCATATTAAAAGGGGACGCATTGGAAATATTGCTTTCCTTAGAATAGATTTTCAATTTAAAACTCGGCAAATACTTTCCGAAAATATGATGATCCTAGTGGGAGTACATCGGATTACGTTAAGAAGAGATCAGAAATAATTGAATCGGTTACAGTAAAATGGAAACTTGTAGCGGTTCCCGATAGTAATAGGAATCTCCAGTTCAGTTAATTTTTAACTTGGCAAATTCGATATTTTTTACCACTTCAGCGGGAGGATGTTTTGAAATGCCATGCCTGAAAGGATGTACGGGACTGGGGAAAGTAGGCATATGTTCATTTACTTTATAGAGGCAATTCCATGAAAACATGAAAGAATGAAAATGTGTGCATTCATCATCCCTCATCTTATTTGATCTCATATCTTATCATCCCACTAGTTAATGTCAGACTAATGCCAGGCATATGCAGACAGTCCAACGAATGAAATTAAGATAATGGGAGCGAATAAAATGGAAATATTTAGGTTAAATAATAAAAAAAGTCTTTTCTGTAACAATCGTGAAAATTTTGCCTACAATCACATCAGGAATTAAGGATTGATTCCATACACGCACGCAAGAAGGTTCTGCGATAGTTGGCAACTTAATGCGTGAAATCCACCCTCTGAGAAATAATTCTTGACTTAATAATCATCCAAATTAATAGTTTTCTAAACTTAGCTTAGAATAGATTTATTTCCCTTAAGAGGCCTGACTTGCGGATGCAAGCCTGGATAATAAAATGAGTTTGAGTAACATTTTTACAAAACTTCTATCCAATCTATCCATTGCATTCAAGGCGAACGAGCTTTTTTAGAAACTTTTACATCGTGGCCTTATCAAGGAACCACCAGAAAAATGCGACTACACCGCTATTCCATGTTCCGATCATTAGGAATTCATTGATAAACATTTCTAAGGTCTGTTATTGCTAAGAATATAAATTTCGGCTTCGATAGAAGAGAATCTGTGGAACAAACAACATTAGGTATTGAATAAACTTAGGAAAGTATTCTAAAACTTACGAAGTGCTGAGTTTTAGATAAATTATTGAAGAACTCCAAAGTTCCTGCAGGTTAAATTCATTTTGTTCTTTTCAGAATATTACAAGAGTACTGGACTCGAAAAATTGGGTAACAGATAATTTTGTCCCTTTAGTTAGAATAAATACTCGTTTAAACCTCCAAAGTATGAAAGTGATTTTTGTACCGGAATTTTATAAATTTAAAACATTTTGAAACAATCCATTTTCATCTGTTTTGTAGTTTGGAATTACGATATGTGTCAGTCTCGTATGTAATCAACACGATAGGCTATTATGAACAAGATGAACACTGCCTTTATCATCCGGGGTATATTAAAGGCCTGTCCCCAATAATATTGGGCTGGTAACAAAATCTACTAAGTTTTTCGCTCGTTGGGACAACAATCAATTTTGTATCAAGAGGATGTCTCTGCCGAGAACTTAAACTATACATCCCCCCCGAAACTAGATTCGTTTCTCACAGACGTTAACTTCTCTGAGGGCGAGCATTAAATGTCCTTCGAGGGAATGAGCTTCAAATGGCAACTTTGGGAAAGCCGAGAGACCGGCCGGTGTGGGGTCGTGGGAAGGATGTGTTAGTCGAGAGATTCGAGAGGGGTATCCTTCACTCTCCAATCCGGAGGGCGGGATAAAAAGAGAGAGAGAGAAAGAAAGAAAGACATGGCGAAGAACAAAAGAAAAGAATGCTCCCGTTTATCGCGCGTGGAATGGAGAGTGCCTGTGGGGGGGGGGGAGGGAGGGGTATGGAAGAGGGAGTGGGGAAACTTATTGGGTAAGAATGGGGATGTCGCCTAAAATGGGGTCAGCTTGGGAGGAAAAAAGAGGGCCAAAAGGGAGGAAGGATAGGCGGGTGACTGCAGTAAACGAGGAAAGGAAGTGGTAGTACCCACGAGGGGGACACTACGGCGCGGCAGCTCCGAAAACTTCGAAAAAAAATAAAGGTCTCGTCCGGATAAAAAAACTTGTCTTGCAAGTCGGTTTCTTATGTTTCAACGTTCTTTGAGTCTCTTGTTCTCCTTTAGCGACACCCGACCCACTCCATGCCGTTAAACGTACTGCCCTCTCAAAAACGCTCGCCTTTAACCTTTCGAACCTTTCCTGCGACATCCTTTCTTCTGTTTTTTCCTCCCCTCACCCTGGGCCTAGAGAAGGAGTTGAACGTGAGGAAATGGTAGGGCAGATGGGTGCATGTGTTCACTAATTATTCATTATACACTTCCTCGCTTCCCCGCAAATTTTATTACTTTTGTATCTTCTGCACTAGTTTGAATGTGCATTTACGTCTTTCTTATTCAAGACATATTTATACAAGAGAAAACTGTAAGACTACTTGAAGAATAAGAAAGGAGTGGTAGAGTAGAACTAACAACAGTGATTCTAATATAAAAAAATTGAATTAAGCCTTGACTCTATTCTATGAATTGGTATATAGTACGTAGAAGATAGATAATTATTTTATATAACATGAAAATCTAGCTTTCAAGCGGTATTAATAGATTGGAATGCAGCGACTTCTTGAAAAAAAAAGAAATTATCCTTTTTGCTTTTTACCTTCCCGAAATGATTAATACATTCTATTTTACCTTGGATGCTGGTGAAATGCCAATATTGCTGAGCACGTATGAGATGAGTGGCTTATTGCTCAAAAAAGGTGAGCAAATTTGCAAATTGCAGCAATTACTCGTGCGTAAAACACAATGAAAATGGCTACGTGAGGGAAAAATTAATGGAGTTCAGCTAAAGCTTACCCCGCGGACATACTTCATCCACAAACACCGATCACGCGTGATAAGAAATGGTTCTCATTTTCTCTCACAACTACGGCTGGAGACCTTTGTGCGCCAAGTGCAATGATTTACACTCAGCATGAAAACATGTTTACATCGCACATTTCCGGGATAAAGATAATCCGACATTTGTGCTGAAATACTGAATACAGACCAGTTTGACCAACCTGATTCAGGATTTTGCATATCATTATTGCTGAATAGGAATATGAGGAGAATGCAACGTTTGGCAAGCAATATATCACGGACATTTTGGAATGCTGAGGAGGTACGAAATACGAAAAAATGACGTATATCTGGGACAAGATGGCGGGGAAAGAGAATCCAAATAAGGCAGCGATGTGGGATTCGGCCTGCCGATGGCTGCTATCGTTATTGCTTTTTTATATCACGTTAAATAGTGCCCTCAATTGAAGGCTGACCAAAAAGGTTTATTTTAAATGCCCAGACGGTTCCTGTTACTAGAACTGTTTGTAACGTTATCCCACCCATGGTAGCAATAAAATCCTTTAAAGGAGTACATGTCTTCTTATTATTTATAACATTTTCATTTAAGAGCATACACGAACTGTTTATTTCTTGTAATTCGATAAACAGTCATCATTTCAAAAAGTATATTTAACATAATTCTACGGAGGCTGTAATCAATTAGTAAGCCACCAGTTTTGAATTGAAATTTTTTGTAATTTCTATTAATATTGCCAGAAGAGGGGTTTTCCATATTTGGCATGCCCTCGAGTCATATTTCAAACCTTTTTCGTTTTTTCTGTTTTACGGAAATATTGACCAATTTCAAGGATCGCGTGAAAAAATTTATCACGAGAAAAACCGATGCGAAATCAACTCCTTGACTTACTTGAATCTCCAAAATGATTTTCCGTTATTTAAAAAATGAAGAACACCGCAGGCTCACTGATTGATTCCAATCGAAATAAATCCAGAAGGGAGCTTAAAATTATGGGTAAATTACAGCAATTAAATATTTTTTTGTTCTCTAGGAGTGGCTGGCTGGCTTTTGTTCTCAGTTAGTGGCTGGCTTTATTCGCCCGGCGTTGAGATAAGCCCATGTATCAAAGGTGTCGCGGTTTCCTCGCCTCTGGTTATAACACGGGGAGAACGGAGTCTATCCAGGAGGCAATGCCGCTAAAAAGCGAGCGAAAACAAAAAACAACGAGGGGTAGGCAGATAGAGTATTGGCTATGTTTTATTTTTTGGCGCGAGGAAAGAGAAAATCGGCGTTGGGGGAAGAGTGGGGAATTTGCCTGGCTGGTGTGGAGGGAGTAAGAAGCCGCCAAGAGGGAGGTCGGGAGAGTTGGAGGGCAAGAGAGGGGCGAGGGAGGGATATGGCATATATCGAACTCGCCGCGCGGGTTCGTTCACCTCGGACGCTCAAAATCCAAACGGTAGTCCCGGAATGATCACCCGAAACGGCTCCTCGTTAAAAAAGAGCAGCACCTGCGGAGAAACGGCTCCCCAATTTCCCTGGTACACAATCTGATGATTGCCTAACCACCCCACTCGTACTTTCCTCCCGGGTCGCGCGTTTTATCCCTTATTTTTGACCGCGATCGTCTCTCCTGCTCATTCCTCCCTAGGGATTTTCAATCCCATTGGCTTTCTTTTCACTCCCCTCGAGGTTCGGTCCACTATACTGTCACCGGAGTTCGCAAACTTCTTAGTCATTTCCCTTTTAGCATGTTTTCCCCGAGGGGACGAATTAAATAATCTGTTTCGACTTATTTCGTACAATCAACTGAGAGTTCACTCCGAGTAGTATCATAAGTTGGTCCTGAATCTGGTTGCGAATTGATCAATTCAATACTTCTGTTACAATATAAATTATATGTAGAGAGGTAATCAAATCATCATAATTATATCTACCGAATTTTTCATTATGTAATAAAAATTTAAGCATTAGATAACACATATTTTCAATAATGTTGTACACGGAGAGAAAGTGAAACTGAGTGTTTAGCGCCAACGTATCTAGTGCTCATGCGTTGTTTTTTTGCACACGGAGGACAATTCTGCGTTGGAAACAATACGTAGAGGGAGTATCTGTTCTATGTAGCTGTTTTCAAAACTAATTTTCCTAAATATAACAGTAATGTGGTTGTCTTATGACTTTGACTGCCATATAAATAGGTGGACTGCGTGGAAGGTGCGCATATTTTAATTTGTTATTTTCATCATTTACATACAAATCTGCGATTTCAGTACAAATCAAAGCTCAAATAATACAACTCGTTGACAATGGAAATTTAAGTCTTTAGTTACCTTAAATATTTGGAATTTTCCTTAGTAACAATAAACTGATTGGGATAGAAAAAATAATAGTAAAATAGTAAAAGGTATAATAGTCCTTACCATTTAATTTTGTACACGAGTATGGCTGTTACCTCAGTTGGTACAATATACGTGCAGATGCATTGTTCATCAATGGTATACCTAAATCTTTTCCGTAAACAATCATGATAATGACGGATTGAAATGTCAAGGACTTAGATATTTCAACGATTTATGGCATATTGAAATGAATGCTGAAAAAAATCAGTAGTTTTACAATAAAAAAATTGTATTTTCTCTGAAACGCTAATGCTATTGAATTTGAAAGCCTTTTTCTATCAGAAACGTTTGACTTTTATGTTTCGATCGATTTCATTGAAAAGTTATTACGAATCGCCGAAAGGAAGGTCATAAGATAGGGTATAGAGGGGACTTTTCAGGAATAACCGAGTTAAAATACTTGTGCATCACTTGGTAGCTTTTTGTACTTGTGAATGCGAGCTTTTCGCTTTACTGGTACGACCAATACATGAAGTATAATGGTAACCAACACATACATGAAGTAGTCTTACATGAAACGTTCTGATACGCAACCATCCAGTCTCTAGCGTGATGCTTATCTAAAAACGTTGTAGGTAAACATTTGACAATCACATTGAATAAAAATTTGATGGGGACAGCGTATTACCAATTCTTACACGGTTTTACTTTTTTAAGATCAAAGATAAAGACAACGTTAAATACTCGTAATTGACGATCACACTTTGCACTTTTTATGCCAATTAAACGTTTTTATTTGTGTCTCTGCAAGGCAAAACAAAGAAGTTTTTTTGAAATCATTTTATGCTAAGGTTTATTTATAAATACATAATTTTCTTAAATCTCTCTACTTTCAGGTCCCGAAGTCGAGTTTTTGGTCTACATATTACTTTCCCCTATCCTAAACATGGAGAAAGTAACAATGAATATACCAAGGTCCTAGAGATCCAGGAACAACTATCAAAAATCTGTCTAAAATCAATAAAAACAGTTCAGTAATAGAAACCTAAAATCTTAAATATTAATGTATCACATTTTAAAACATTACTTAAGGAAATAATTGGATTTCCTTGCGACGGCTTGCGGCGTAATATGATTCATGTAGCTAAATCGATACAAGTGTGAATACCACTAAATCAATACTTTTCCTCTCATATCTACAGCTCAACTTATGTTGCAATTGAAACGTATGTTCTTCCTCCTCTTAATTGACACTTCACTGTTAAATACTCAGAAATTTTACACTACATTTTCAGATGTATGCAAATCATTTTTAAGCACGGTAATTAATAAACTGAAATGTCGAAAAGTTCAAAATAGAATTATTTTTTAATCATTTTATGTTTTACTGTGTAACACTTCTAGGATAAAATAAATATAGATGTCAATGGCTAATAATTGTTTGTTTGATTGCAGGCTTGGAAGAAATTCAATATTCGTGCTGAAATATTAGTTTTTTTGTTATTATTTCTTAAATTAATTAGTTTTATGAACAACCATATCTCATTGGAACTATATAAATTTCTAAATGTATTTTTATGGTCATCAGCATTTCAACATTAATGTTTTTAAAATAAGTTCAATGCCTTCAGATGATTCTCAAGCAATGCATATCTAATGATTTTGTTTGAAAAAGTTGCAATAAAATCAATACTTTGCAAAGCTGGTCGTAAAATTTATGGATGAAAATTGGATATTATTCTTGATGCAACAGTTTTACCACATCACACTTAAAAGTTTATTATTTATTTTACTAATCTCACGGAAACTTATGCATATTTTCGGGTTCCTTTTCGTATTGTTGAATTAGTTAGAAATGTATCGAGATATAATATGAAAGAAAATGGAGAAAACTAAGACCCAACAATATAATTCTATGACCTATTTGAAGACCCACCCCTCGTTATTAGTAGTTACTTAATTACAATAAAATTAGCAATATTAATTTGTCGAATCATATTTGAAAATATTCTACCTTAATATGAGTATTGATGAGAAAAAATTCTACCTCGTCATATTCCGAGGAAGCCCACGCTCGCCTTCGAAAAGGAATTTAAGTGATTAAAATGAAACAACTACTACATATCGATGCACTAAATAAGCGTGTAACGGCGAGAGACTGTGAAAACATGTTACGGACATGATCCCGCGCTCATTATGAGCATCTCCCCCTCATTACGAGGGAGACTTTTACGAACTTAACTGCCTCCGTGATCTCCTAAATTCGAACATCTGACATCCCCCACCTCCCTCCTTACTCTCCCAACGAACCCCCGGAGTGCAAACGCGGGCGACTTGCATCGCCTCGCGGGGAGGGATCCTCCACACCGTCCCACCTCCTCGCCCCCACTCCCTCTCCCGTGCCCGCCCCAGAGGAGAAAAAGAAGCGTGGAAAAAAAAAGAACTCCTTCCCGGGCGTGTGGCACTACATTATCGTTTCATATGCATGAACCACTCTCTTGAATATCTTTTAACTGTATCATTCCATCATCACTCAAACCCAGGTCGTCCCACACACATACAATACACAAATCTCGGCCCTCCAGCTACCCCGGCCTGTGCCCCTCGGGCCGCTTCCGCCGAAATCCTCTCCCCCCATCCCTCCACCCCTCTTATATACTCTCCCGGTCCCTCCACTTGCCTCCTGTCAAAGTTTTTTTTTCCGTTCCTCCATCCCCTCTCCAACAATTCCCCACCCTGTTATGCCCCCGCACCGAGAGAGTCGGGGCGGAGGAGGAGGCGTGGGTTGTGTGCGTTTAGAGCGGGAGAGGGGATTAAGCGACTTCCATCAACGTCCTCAACCTTCCCTACGGCGCGCCCGGACTGGTGCCGAATATTCCGTGCTGATCCTCGTGGCTCCTCGCATATGAACCGCTTCCCTGAGTCCCGACTCCCTCTCCCCAAGCTCACCCATCTCGTCCCTTTCCCAGCACAAAAAGGGATGAGCTACCTAGAAGCTCCGCCGCTGGTCCTCCCGGGTGCCTTTTCCGTAGGGCACAATGAAGGATTAACGGTTGGCTTCCTTGAATCCCACATCGGAAACCGGATTTCTGCCTGTACCTATCAAGGAGATCGGTACACAATCAAACACACACATACAGTCACACGGTTCACCACACCCTTCTCCTTCGCCTTGGAGACCCTTTCCTCCCGAAACAAAAGGGATATCTTCCCGGGAAGTCATCTCTCTCCTTGTCTCGAGAGACGGGAGGGCTCGGGCATGGAGGAAAAGAGGGAAATAGGCAGATGCCCGTAGGGGCGTCGGCGGCTTTGGAGTTGGGTGGGTATGGAAGCCGCGGGAGCATTCGCAGCCGCGCCGGCGGCGGCTGCGTTGCCGGCGGCGACGGGCTTCTCACCCTCCAAGCTTGCTTGTTGATCTGCGGTGGGGAGCCTGCGGGAGGGTGCTGGAACCTCCGGAACGAGGGGTTCCGATCGGATAGGATCAGAGTTTCCTCCCCGCTCGGGTCTGGGGCCCTCGGGGTATAGCCATCGTGCTAAGAGGGGAGAAATTCGCCATAGGGTATTTTTGTTTTGGAGCTTGTTCGTAACCATGATTTGTCCTCTTGAAATTCATAACAAAATAATCTTGAGTTTCCCCGCCTCAAATTGATTTTGTTGTTCAAACCTTAATATTTTCAAGCAAATCTTCAGAAGTGTATCCAAGAAATATCCAATGTAAATTGTATTTCCGCGATATTTTGGAACGTGAAATCGTCACGATCCATACCATTTATGATATTAATTGAACGAAATCTTTATTGAAGGCAAATAAAATCAATCTTATCTTGTTACAGGACCTTATTCTTTCGTTTTTATTACGTGTTATGCGTTCCTGGGAAGCCAGACTCAATTACTCCCAAAATTACTCCCGAAAATGAGGTAATGAACTTCTCCTGCCGGGTATTTCTGGGGTCGCGTTAGATTTCCAAATATATTTATATACTAGTAATGCCTTATTAGTACCGTCTTAATTAGTAACTCCTTATTGAAGTGACGGTGAAACTTACTGTTGCATGAAACTTTCATGATTGTAAAAGATTCTGCAGACTTCCTCACGTTTGGGTAAGATATTACTTGCTAACCTATTAACGCATTTTGCCAAATCATACAAATGATTGATTATTCTTCATTATCTTCTCTTCAAAGTCCGAAAAAGGTAGTGCATGTGGCTGGAGGGAATATTGAAAGGCAGTGCCATGTTGAAGGCCGTGATAAAAGGAAGACCTTTGGCGGGTAAGCGAGGCAAATGTAGGAAGATAAAGATGGGAGAGAGATAGAGAGAAAAGCTTCGTAGACAGTATGAAGACAGATAGGGTTTACAAGTTACTTGTATGTCGAAATGGAGAAAAAATAAATAAGGGCAAGGCAAAAGAAAGTTCTCACTTTAATTAGAAGTACATAGTCGTTAGGGCTACAAATTTACCAGTTGTCAGTGCCCTCTCTCGAGACAGGCATTGCACGAACAAATCCATTGCTAATTATTATAACTCATGAAATGGCTGAATCTAGAATTTTTCTAATTTTGATCTTACGTACTTTATGCCTTAGGTAACATTCGGAAAACCAATGAATTAAGACATTTGAAGGGGGGCTAATATTTTTGTTAATTATTGCTGACACAAGGTATAATGCTTACTTTACTTCATGACATGCCGAATGGCAGGTTTCTTGGAAGGTTAAATGGAAAGCTAAACTTTTCGGATGAGATTAAGGTGTATATGGTTTTCATAGTTATTAAGATTTCATTATAGAACAAAAAAACATATTTCAGAAAGATTCACCGGAAAGGAATAGTAGGCATTAAAGAAATTGTGCACAGTCTCATTGTGATGGGGAACTTTGATGTGATAATAAAAAATAAGACACTAACATCTAACACACACGTATAAACAATGCTGAACTATCTGTGCACATAAGTTCATTTTCAAAGTGATGCTGCTGCCAGAAAGCTAGAACTCTTATGGAACTAAATTGGTAAATTGATTGATACATATTAAAAACTCTGGAAGAGTTGTTCGTTCTTGGAATGTATCTCGCATGATCTATTTGCACAAATTTGTATTACGTGGGTAAAGTCATAGGTTATTGCATTTTTTTATCTCTTTGAATTTAATTTAATATATTCTGAGTTTTTTTAACCGCCTTCTTAATAATATAATTTATTGGAGACGTCGGGTATGGAGGCGAAAGTGTGTTCCAGCCAGTATAACGTAAATTAAATTGGCTTGACTGGAAATGCATCGACATTTTTTATTGGATTTGTGAGATGGAAAAGAAGAGGTGTAAATTATAAGCATGTCGAAAATAACCTGAAGAGAAAAAAACTCATTTCCTTAATTTATTCCCCTTCTTTCCTCCCTTGTATGATCGCACAGACACTTACGAAATAATCGTTCAGCAACTAAAGAAAATGTGAACAAATTTAAAAGTAAATGTTAATTTTTCTAATGCTATTTCACACCATGTCCTAAATGTACTAATATGATACTAAATTTAATAAGATTCGTTTTGTTTTAATTTCAATTATTTTCAGAGTTCAAGGATCAATTGAGAAACACCATTTTCTATTTTAAACTAAATCCTGAGATGAACCATACCATTTATAGCCGTAATGAATATTCATGCTACGCGCTTGTTCTATAGAATTTTAGACACATAGCAAAACAAAACCAAGTACGATTCCTGTAGTCACATTCCATCCCTTTTTCGAGATTCAAGGGTTACAGAATTTTACATTTAGGCAATTAAAACAACCGACCAATACGCGTTTTGAGTGGAAATAGTCGGAAATATGACCTTTTATCGTGTCCTAGCAGGAGTACAAGCACGATTTCGAAAAAAATACAAAAACTTTGTTGTTCAACTTGAGGTTTACCATGGCCCATTAAAAGTGGAAACTCGGAATAAACACAGGACTCTTTGTTCAACTCTCCACTCACTTTGGAAAAAATGCGAAAAACACAATGGGCGTATGTGGTTTTAAGCGCGCAGACGAAAGGAGAGGGACAAGAGAAATCCGAAGGAACGCGTTTTATTTATTTTTATATTCCCGGGGAAACTTTCTTCAACAATAGAGGAAGGGGGGCGCTATCCGAGAGGGTATCCCTCAGTCTCTTTATTCGACGCGGGGCGTAGGGTATGGGGGAAGGTGAGAGAGGGAAGGAGGAGGAAAAGAGTGGATTGGAGAGATAGGAATTCTGTAGGAATGAGATACAGGAAGGGTTGGGCGAAGAAGATGGGGAAGGAGAATGAAAGGTAGGGAGGGAAACGATGGCGGGAGGTGGAAAGGAAGGTGGTGTGTTGAGAAGCATGGCTGGGGGTTCGGTGTGGAGGGGGATGGGGAAATGGTTGTTTTGGGGGGGGGGGAGTACGCGAGTCGAATTTAAAATTGCGAAGGGATTGGCGCGAGTGTGTGTGTGCGTTGGTGATGGAAGGTTTGGTGGGATGGAGCAGAGGGGAGGGATGGAGGGCGGGGGAGATTTATTGTGTGGTGGCGGGAAGAGAAAGAGGAGCCCAGGGGAATGGAGAGGGAGAAGATGTGAAAAGAGGTTCCATCTTGAATACGAGTGGAAGGGAAAGGGGGAAACCTACCTGCCTCACTTCCTCGGAGGCGGAATTTCCCTCTTTTTCCCCCTCTTTGAATTTAATTTCAAAGCCCCCTTGCCCCGCGCTCTCCCTCACGCCCCGCTCCTCCCACTGCTTCTTCTTTCACCGTCTCTTTTTTCTCGCTCTTTCGTCCTCCCTCCCTCATGCCCATCCTCTGCCAACGTAGAACCAAAAGTCCTGAAAGCCCATTTTACCAGTCGGAACGGGTAGAAGATCTAATGGGTGCTCTAGGAAGGCATTGAGAAAATAATTTTCAAAATACAAACAACATCCACTACTGAAATATTTTCCCCAATGATCTGTGCCACTTCAGTCCTTCAAATCACAACTGAGATGAGATGACGGAGCTCCCGCACGGTCTCTTAATATCCGCGAACTCTCTCACTACCACTATAACGACTGTACTGGTGAGAAATGTTTTGAAAACGCTTTCAGCGGAAAAGGTGATGAATAAATCAATGGTATTTAATTAGGTCAAAAGACTATTTTCGTGTGACAATGGATTATTTCTGTATATTTCGGGGTCAATAGTCAATTTGGAAGGCTAAAGACGAGGTAACTCGTGTTATTTTATGCACAGTACGTACTACGGTAAATTCTTAACACAGTGCTGGGTTAGTATACTCGTAGACGGCCCTTTAGGTGAGGAAGAGCTTGCTCAGTATGCTACGTTCTTCTTTTGCCTTTTCCAATATCATGAATTACAGAAAGAGACGTACGAATTTATTTTCCCTTCAGAGATCAAGAAAAACTTTGTTACTACATATTTTTTTATCACAGAGGAGACAGAGGAGACACGAGTCAGTACATTTGGTCATACAACATCTATTTGTTTAGTGAGACTTGTTTTACACTTTGGTGGTACCTTAGCGTTTGAAGATGAAGCTTTACTATCAATGCATCCGGAATACGAAGATTCGAAATGTAAGTTCACGTGTTAAGTAACATCTATGATCTGGCTACCATGTCGACACACTAATGTTAAGGATGAACGCCCAAATTACAATTTTACCCAAGTCAAGCGACTAAAACTAATCACCACAAAAAGCGAGTAGATGCTGCTGTGATAAACTTTGCTAAAGCATTCGATGTGGTAAATTATGATACATTGATTGTTAATGTTAGAAAAATTGGGCTGATCTTGGAGTAAGAGATTGCATAAAGGCATTTATTACACATATGAAACAGAGAAATTAAAGTGAGTGAAAAGATATCTGATGGAATTCAGATGCATTCATGTTTTGAGAACAATCCATTCTTTTAAATTTATATCTTTGACTTAAATAATGTATGACAGTCGTAAATTCGTCTCTTTGAGGTTAATTGTCCAATATATTAAGTAATAAATAATGAAACTGATTCTAAATTATTACAGGACGACTCTAAACAATGTTCAATAGTGAATGCGGAATAACACAATTAAAATAAATTGTATGAAAAGCAAAATAATTAATTAAAAATGGTAAGTTTAAATATAATTACAAATCAGAAAAAAATCGTACCTGTAGTTAGTTTAAACTTCTAGGAGTAATTGTATTGAAATGAAATATTTTATTTGTAATTCCACAAAATTGTGTAATTAAAAAACGCAGTATATAAAACAATGAAAATGGTTATCCAGCCATAGTAATATTTATATTAAAGTGTGGATCAAGTTCGTGAAATCCCCATCACAAGTAGTTAGAGAAAAAATTGAAAAGGTCTAAAGGAAAGTCGCTCGCTTCGCTTTAGTTACGATCGTCTATTTAAAAGGGAAGATACCGTAAATGACATGATCATCTAATTGCGAAGAGACAAATTAAAGAAGATACGACCAACTCGAAGGTTTGGAAAACTGTTCGAATTGTACGCGAGGAATGAGGAATACATTAACATCTACATCAAGGGTGGCCAACCCGCGGCCCGCCTTGAACTTTTTTCTCGCCCACGAGATTCATCACACTTTTACAAAATATTTTTTTTATAATGGCCAAAGTAGGGAAAAATAGTGTATTAAAATAAATTATTTTTGCATCCATACATTCAAAAATTTAGATTAGGTTGCTGGATTGGGTTGTTTTTTGGAGTTACAAAGTATTTATCAGATAGTTGTGTCCATCCAAAAACCTACCTTAACCGGTAGATTGCCTAATAATAATAACATCTAAAAATTAACTGACAAAATTATAAGAAAAAATAAATTTGATTTTAAAATAATATTCTTGCTAATATATGACAAAAAAAATATTACATTTTATCTGTGAACTCATAATGCGCGCGGAACATCTATTATAAAAGGTTCTATGTTTCACTCTTAAGCGACCTCAGTGACGCAGGGACCATCACTAGAAACGCATAGTTGATTGTTGATAGCAGAGCAGACTCAGCTTCAAGTGAAAATTGTCTTTTTGGTTCCGTTTTATATGCTGTGATTGCAGGATAATTATTTTAATATACGAGTAATACCTGTACTTCAAAAACATAATTAAAATAACAAAAGCCAGTTAATAACCCCTATTAAATTAAGAATGGCTTTTAATTTAACAAGTAAAAACTGATATATTTAACATCTCTCTTATTTTCAGTATAACTAAAAAGAACAGAAGAACAGTGGGCGAAAATAAAAATTATAGTGAGGAATGGGCAGAAAAGTATATCTTCATAGTTCAAAATACAAAATTATTGTGTTTAATTTTCCGAGAGGTCATCACTGTATAAAAGGAATATGATGTTAAGAGGCATTACAAAACAAAACATAAGGATTATTTGAAGTTCGGTAAAGAAGTAAAACAATCGAAGCTCAAGGAGCTAATTCGCAATTAAAGGCTCATGAATAAATGTGCAGAATAACAGAAATATAGTATTCCAATATTTTTAAGGTAAGCTATTCTGTTTCATAATTGATTGCAAAAAAATGGAAACATTTTCGGATGGTGACTTAGTGAGAATGCTTGGAAACCATTGTGAAGGATATTTTGCCTGATAGACGTATACTGTTTTCGTACCTAAGCCTGCCTCGGCAAACATTAAGTCGTTAAATTAATGACGTTTCAAATTAAATTATCTTAAAACTGTGCGACAGAATTCGAGATTTCAAATATTTTCCCTTGGTATTTGACGAAAGCACAGACATTTCAGAAACAGTTCAGCTTGTAGTGTTCCTTCGTGAAGTAAATGAATCAATATAATTAAACAGATTTTCCAAACGCATACATAAAAAAAGAGAACTTTTTCAATTTGAGAAATCTGGCGCAAAGAGTTGTTAGCGCTTTTGATCCAATTCACCCCTGCGAATCGTTTCTTTCTAAAATGAAATTGATTAAACACAAAAAACGCCCAAATATAACGGGCGCTAACCTGCTACGCCAATTAGGATGTACACATACCCAAAATAAGATCGATTTGCACAATCTAAGGGAAAGAGTGGAGAAACAGATATTGCACTAGTAAAATAAAAAAACATACTACTATGTCTGCTTTTGTACTGACAAAAATATGTTCAATATCCGATATTTTGTTTCTAATTCAAGGGAAATTCAATGTTATAATTTTTATTTGGTCCATCACTTTTTGTTTCAGGGGTTTCTCTATGCTCACAACATTCTTCCGTGAGGATTTAATGTTGAGAGAGGCGCTAGTATTACATTGACTCTCATGACTATTTTTAATGTTTTGCGAGGCACTATTGTATTGATCCTACGTGGGTTACATGTCGTTTTAACGTGTGTTTGTTTTTTATCATTTTTGGGATCTCAGAGTAATAGCCTGGTCTAAAGTCGGTTTGGTAGGTGATGGTAGAGTTCACCCAGTGCTAAGCCCGACGGTGTGTGAAATTCACCCTTCAGGGTAGGGGGGCCAGGCGAGGTGCAATTGTATTGATCCTACGTGGGTTACATGTCGTTTTAACGTGTGTTTGTTTTTTATCATTTTTGGGATCTCAGAGTAATAGCCTGGCCTAAAGTGACAAAAAGCGCTGGATCCTACTTTATTTTCCCCAACATATGATTTGGGCTCTTACCTAATAACTATGCTAGATCCTCGAAACGTGTTCGTGGTCCATAGAGAGGTGTCAAAGAGGAAACAAAAGGTGGTTGTCACAAAAGAGGTGGAGAACATACACATTAACTAAAACGACTCACTCAAAAGTGCAACATAAGCAAGCATTCTTTCCGAAAAAAAGGGATATTTGATTTTAACAGACTACCTGGGGATTTAAAAAAAACCTTTTCCGGTTAATTTCAGGAGCTTCAAAAAGAGGATGGCCAAACATCTGGTCTAAATTATATTTTATTTTTATGTTTTGATCTGAGTTGCTTCAAACCATTGACTGGTTTTACTGCATTTCTTGTAACTGTAAATTTTAATTTTTTACTGCAACCGCAACTTTTAAAAATTGATTGGTTTAACCTTTTCCTTGCCATCTGGCTGATAGCCGAATTTCATTGTAATAAATGAATAAAAAGATACAAATCTTGTAAAAAATTCGTGCGAAAGAAGAAAAGGTTTTTACTGATAAAAAACTATTAAATGTAGTACTAAATCTGGGATGGGAACCTTTATATATGAAAAGAACCAGTGCTAGATTGAACTTATTGTAAAGATATGAATCCTGTTGTTTTTCATCCGGCATAGAAGATATAATTCCGCCCCCCCCCCCCCGATGACATAAGTAGGGCAGAAAATTCTCACAAAATTAGAGAGAGATAGACTACCAAAGGCATGGAATCAAGCATTTGTTTGTTTGGCTCAACTATTTGCGTCAACTACTCAAGAAGGAATAACTGATACAGAAATGGGTAAGCCATAAGGAAAATAGGTAGAAACATACAAGTTACATTCTTCCTGAGCTCACTTAATGGCTGGCGTCAAAACGCCACCTTCACGCGCTTTTGTGCCGGGTGGTGGGGTATCATGTAGATAAAGGTGCAAATCTATTGTACTTGTAAATTTTTCACCCTGCATGAGTAGAATGCTAACTGGTAATGAATGATGCTATTGCACGTGAGCCTGCTTTTTTAATACGTTCCCTTATTTGTCTTCTTAGTGGAGTAAAACTAAAATCTCTGGTGACCCAACACCCCCTGCAACACGTCCTTACGACGGGTTGCGGAGTAATGTACTCGTATAGCTGCAGATGTAAATGAAAGAATATTGAAATTCTTGTCGAAAAAACTTCCTATTTTTGGTGATGGCTGATGTACTCGTAAAAAGAGTATTTTTACCGTGGCATTTTTCTGCAAAGGAAGTCTACAAAACCCGTCGGTTTATGTAAAGAGTAGTTCTGCCATCAGAAACGTGATGGAGAAGGGTTCAGTTAACATTAAGCTTATTATCAACAATATGACTGGTTAATGCAGATTTCACTCCCCTAAACGATTTTCACGGTCCACTTAGTTAACGCGTTACTTTTTTGTGGAATATGTTTTATTTCACATGCGTTAAAAACTTTCAACGTTCCCGGGCATACTAGGCCCACGGGATGGAGAGGCCAGGTTGAACGCAGATAACTATTGCATGAGAAACATTTATAGTTATGGTGTTGGGTTGATAACGTTCAAATAACTCATTGTCAGGAAGCAGAGAAAAATCCACCCTGGCTATTGGCTCCTGAAGGTTAAACGTATAACTCCCACCTTAGGTAGCTGGACTTCATGGGAAAGTAATGCATATTTTGGTAAGCTTCTTCCTCAACTTATTCACACTTGCAAGCTACACTTTAGCACGCTTATTCATATCAGACATCATTTATAAAGGAAGATTTAGAGAAATATTGTCGCCATGAGTGCTGAACCCGGGAGCAAATCCTTCAATGATTGCCAACATTAAGTATGATTCGGGATAATCTCCTTCCCTTAGTACTTTTCGGGTCCACTGCGAGAAGGAACGGGAGTGATTGGGCGGGGAGGATGTTAGAGGAGGGGGGGTGGGATTAATGGGCTTACGGGGAGAGTAAATGGGTGGGCGTGGCAACCAATGAATTGGATGTCTTGCATAAGTGGGGGTCAGGAGAGAGATAGAGAAGGAGAGAGGGAACCAAAGGGTGGGGGGGAAGAGGAGAATGGCTGAAGGACGGGGAAAGGGGGCGGTAATTGTTGGGAGGTGGAAGGGTCAGGGGCGGTGGATACCATCCGGAAAGAGTAAAGCAGAGAGATAGAAAGCCCGAGAGATGGGAGCTGGGAGGGGATAATGAAGGGTAGGGAGACGAGGAAGGAATGGGCAACAGCGGCTGATTTTGTTCAGACTCACCTAATGGTGTTCAAGATATGCAAACTGAATATCGCTGAGAAAAACTCAGTTTGTGAAATGCAGCTAATAGTTACTTAGATTATTCATGGAAATGTTAAGATGTTTTTGTAGATGTGGCAAGTAGCAGCAAAGGAATCGAACGTTCATTGTATTCTCCATAACTTTTTTGAATCCCAAAAACAAATTGCTCACTCTGAAGACACCGAATAGTCCATGGCAATAGTTTATTTACTTGATTAAAATATGCAATGTACAGTTGTTAATTCTAGCAGAGCATACAAAAATAAATATCAATTTCAATTATTTAGTATTATTCATGGTTTGCATCATATGTCAATTTTCCTTAAGACTGTACTGTCAGTTGTTATTGAAATAAATTTGAATTAGAGTTTTCTACTGAATATGAAAATGGCAAGAAGTATGTTTTGTCTTTGCAAAATATTTCACAATTCGTAGCATTAGAAAGTACATTTAGAATGCTTTGTGAGATATATGGACTTTTCAAACACGGACAGACTGAAATTGTACATTGGAGTAAAAAGCATGCATTGATAGGAAATGAATATCTGTAAGATTCCTAAAGGATATTGCATATTTGTGAATAAATGGTTATTATACTATTTTTAATTTATATTAAGGTTAGCTAATACGAGCGAGTGATTAGCGATTTTAATATTTCATCTGAGAAACATCTTGTTATTGCTCTAATCGCAAAATACTCAGATGAATTTGCGTTTTAGCCAATACTCTTTCTGCAAAAATATCAATTTCTTTTCATTGATCTATTTTCCCTATATAATTGTAAATGATCTAGTGTTTACAAAGTAATGCTGGATGAAAATTTTATTTAGTTAGAATGGCATAAGAATGCTTAATATTTCTGCTCAGGGTTCGTGCCGGTGCGATGGCTACCCTACAGGCTTCCCACGAGAGGGTTCGGGTTCAAATCCTGGAGACGATAAAATTTTTCAGTGGTATCCCGATCCATACTTGAGGAACTTTCTAGAGAAAACTTTGAGTGAGCACAACATTCGTCGAATGGGACGTTAAATTGCGAACCCCTTGGCACCTTTCGACAAGAGTAAGCTAAAGCAGACACCGGATTTCTCATCATCCTTCCTTTTCCATCCATCCCTAAAGGCGTAAATGACCTTAGCTGCCGGTCGCCTCCCATTATAAACTAAACTAATATTTCTGATCATTACCTGATAATATGATATCAATTTTATGAAGCATTTGAAAAAGCGGATCTGTGAAATTTAAAAAAAACATTAATTACTATTTTATGTGTAACCTCTATATTTTTAATTATTATACATATTTCGTAAACATTTTATGTTACTATTTTTCTATTGAACCCATATTTTTAATAATCTCAATGTTTGCAAGAAAAATGAGAATCTCTCTAAAACAATCGAGGCTCTCTTAATAGTTCCTTAGAAAATTTGCCAATTCACAGAACGCCAATAACTGTATCTCATGAGAAATTGTGTAATTCACTTCAATGAATGCGCGATCGATACACACTCCGAAGCATGCTATATAAATTGTAAACCACTGGTACGAGAATTTATTATTATATGATCTAGATAAGAGCTATGATTCTTGATACTAAAGATATTCATTGCTGATGTGAGCCTATTGGTATCTTAGCACATCAAAACTTCTTTGCTGTACAATTCAGTGCAATAACAATCATTAGGGCAATCCGCAAAACGCAACAATACCATTATTTTATTAATAGATTTTGAAGAGTAAATTTGTTTTCATTGGATCAAACAGATTGATTCTACATACGTTTAGTGACACAAAGGGTTAAAAATATTGGCATGACCCAGTTGTAATTAAATTCGCTTCTTATTTAACAGAAGAGATAACTGGATTTTGGCACATAATTTTATGCACTGTAATTCATTTCGGGTTTGTCGTGACAGCATGAAATGTGCTGGAATAAGTCAGTGGACTTTTTTCCCACTTTCATTCATTGCATCCAGATTAAATGCATGGGAGGATAATCAAATAGTCTTCTGTTCATACATCGATGTTAATATTGTCGAAAAAGTCAAATTAGAACGTATTGTCGCGAGTAAATGTAGTTCAGTCGTGTGAATATTGATAATTCTACGCTGTTAATAGATATGAAAATAATAAAAGAATATTTGCAAGGATAAAAAATTAGATCAATAGTAAATATCTATATTTAGTAGAATGCTTCATAATAGCCAATTGTACCCGTAAGTCAATTTGGCTTTCGTCACGAGTATTTTTAATAGATACACTGCTGCGTAAATTGACAACAGCCATCACAAACGGCTTACCCTCAATGTGGATATACCAGTCATCAAAATAGTATGAATGACCTAGGATATGAATAAGAAAGTTATTGAAATTAAATAAATGTAGACATAACACCACACACAACTGCCATTTCGTCCTAATGCAGTCATAATGTATTTTTACTATCATTGTTCGGAACTTGCACCTGCAGGTGTTGAAATATTGCACACACTAGAAAACCTAACTAAAAAAATACATTTGTGAAATTTTCAACTATACATACGCATGAATATTTATAGTTAGCAAAATTAGAGACAATAATTTTTTGAACATACATGTATTTCTTTCGTCTCTATGTCTTTGCTCTAATTGCTATAGCAATCATTTATAAGGTACGGACACAATTTAAATTATACTCGAAGCAGGTATATAATGTCAATGAGCACTTAATTGTTAAACAATAACTGTGGAAGGTTTCATCAATAGCAAATATGTCAAATATTTCATTGGGAAAATAACTATGGGAAAATCGTTTACAAAAATGCCTCATGAGTGGAGAATATGTACTTTTTTTTGATTAAAACATTAAAAGACGTGACAGAGATGAGTTAATCCGAGAATCCTTTTTATTTTTTCATTAAACATTTGAAGTTTGAGCGGATGAAACTCAATCGTGAACCAAGTCGAGGTGTACCAACTGGCGGGTTAGATTTATGAATTTATTAAGCAATAAAAATTTTAACCGAAGGCCCCAAATATCTCGGGGTGATATAATCATGTATTCTGGCATGATTTTTTTCGGTACGGATTTCTACGAGTAACCATAAACAATCCATTTTTTTAGTCTTATACCTTACGCATCCGAAAACCGTGGGCGAGCCACATGTAAATTTTGTCATTAAATCGAAAGCTGGATCACCACGCCCTCGTGATTATTGCGACGCAAAAATGAAAAGAAATTAGGGAAGGGATTTGTGCTCCTGGCGTGTTGGCCATTACGAAAGTCACGCCTCCTCGCGCTGAATTGGTTACATTTATTCTTCTATTAATATCTCCTCACAAAATTATCCGACATATACCTGCCAAATTTCCGGCAGTGAAATAAATTCGTCTGGATTAAGGCAGCGGAAATGTACTGGCCTCCACCAGTACTGGACATCTTGAAAAATGATTGTGGGATAGGTGCAATTTGCCGTCCCCGGCATAAAGGGTTACTTGCGGTAAATTAGTGCAAAGATTTAGTTCCACTTTATAATTTTACGCACTTATGAACGTCCAGTACAAAAATTATGTTTTGTGGAGTTACCTGGCTCGACAAAATTAAACTCGCTTTGCAGGCTGATTATAGGAAGGCAGGATAAAGTATTTACATGTTCACTTCTAGCCATAAATTGCGTAGGTCATGATGACTTTAATTATAACGGATATCAAGGGATTTGATTGAAAAGATGCTGGCTGACTAACAGATACGTGAATGCAGCACACATTTACGTATCTGTATACTGTAAAAAAATAAATACCAAGGCCCAGCTAAAACTATTGCATAATCCGCAGAGGTCGTGGTTCTAATTGGAAAAGATGAATAAGAGAGTAGGAAACAATCTAAAACAATAAATGAAGGCCAATTTAAACCTGGAGTATATTAATGATTTATATAATCCTATCATTCAATATGGAAAGAATCAATTAGTCACTTGGAAATGTTGGCGCAAACGTAGTTATTCCAAAATCTAATCGGAGAGTAGATATTGTTTACGTGATTAAATTAAGGCAAAAAGGAGTGGAGTGAGTAATAGTAATTTCTTATATTTTCTAGGATATATGAGCATGGAGATTTTCCAATAGATTGAAGCAATGAGTATGAATTTATTTGCAAAAATCAAGTTGAAAGGCAAAACAAAAATTTATATATATGATGATTAACTTTTAATTAAATTAAAATTAACTATATATAATGATTAACTTTTAAAAACATAACACGTCCGAGAGAGCTCTTCTGAAGAATTTTCTCCAAAAGAAGAAGAAATGAAAAAGATGAAACGAGGTTCACCATCACAGCTGGTTTAAAAGCAATAAACAACTCCATTCCCCGAGAAGGTTAGGCGAAAAAATTATTTATGAAATTTGATTCCTAACTTTATCGGATTGACAGACAGCTAATTCATAGATGAAAGCTTCGAAGTACATTTATTTCATGGGTTCCGTCCTCAGTGTGGCTGATTTAGAAGTAAAAGATTAAATGAATAATAAGTTTCATATCTTATCGGCCTTCACTGATTTTCATTTTATGTCATTTCCCATTTGAACGGCTTTTTACTGTAATACCCTTGGCCCAAATTTATAATTATTCACAATTAAAGATAATGAGTTTATTGTATTCAGAAAGATCGTTGACAATGTGTGGAGTACTCTAATAAATCAATCCTTGTCTGAGGTTGCATGAATGGCAGTTTATAAAAATGCATTCATCCCCATACTTAAGGGGAACATGGGTTGTCAGAAGAATCATAAATGTTGACTGAACGCGGTGTATATGGAGTAAAAGAGGAGTCTTTGTTCTAAAATTAGTAGAGCTGGGTAAAAGAATGAATGTTACAAGCAGGAATGTGAAATGAAAGCACCGGTTGTTCACAAAGTACGAAGTCATCGGTGTACTCTGCTTTGATTATTTAAAGAATACACGCTTGAAGTCAAATCACCAAACAGATATATAGAAGAACGGTACATGGTCTCAAGGGAGGTGGAGATTGACAAAGTCGTGGATGCATGAGGCTGAAGAGGTTCTGATGTTAATGAATGTAATGACTCTTCGGGAAGCGGAGATCATGTTCGGAAAAATGCATGAATGTGGAAGGGGCAAGGAGGAGAAATATGCTTAAATACGTCATTATCCAGGGAATTTGCTTTTGGGAATACTTTCTTTCGGTGCGTAATTCCTGATTTTACTTGGCACTACTTTCCCCGAAAGGGAGCCATATCTAAAGAAAGTACGATTTTATTAGTATATAGGATAAGTGAGGGCAAGGGTTTAATGGAATGTTTGAGTTAATTTTCCATCAGGAGAGGGAGTCTATTACATTTAAAAAATATAAAATATAGTATACATTTTTACCTATTTATTTGTACCTTTTTCCTAATTAAAAGTTATCGCAAGAAACAGGCATTTGTCTTATATTCCATTGCAATTGATTTTTCGAGGTTTTTTTTTACTTGGTCTTGTGTCTTCCTGAGCTAATCCGATGTTGTTAATTAAAATAATAATTTAAAACATACTAGAATATTCACAAGGTATAATGGTTTAGTAATACCTATTACATCAATCAAGATATACCTTTCAATATATTGTTCTTATTTCTCACAAGATATACCTGTCGATCCACTTAAGTGAGTTTCACTTCTAAGTTTATTTTTGTCCTCAACAGGTGATACTTCGTTAGGTATTGACCAATGACGTCTGATGAAATCCTTGAGTGGGATTCACGGATGATGGGCTGATATAGGAGGAAGACAACACGAGGAATGCAACAGACATCCATTAGAGTAGTACATGGCAAAAAATGAAATCCTTGAGCCTAGAATGATGTGGTGAAAAGCAATGGGATCGGGCAGAGACAGAGAGACAATATGATATGCGGTGCCTGAAGATTAACTGAGTGAAGAAAGTTGAGTTTGCTTTTTAAATTCTTTGGTCACAGAGAACTGTGATTAAGATGATGGTTTTTTTTAATTTTTCGAAGGCCTTATGGGTGAGAACAGACTTTAGAATTCATGCACTTAGAGTTCGAGTTTTGTAAGAGCATGCATGAGATTGTGTGTCTGTGTGTGTGTGTGTGAGAGAGAGACATCCTCGCTATGCACGAAATTTGAAACTCTTCATCGGTTATTTTTATATATTTTGATTAACATGTTGCTTACGTGTATATGATTCTTGAGCTCCCATATTCAGTTGGACTGCCTTAGATTTGTACCAGGTTCAGACTGGTTCCAGGAGTCGCCTTTGGACAACTGCATCTTAAATTCAAGCAGTACGATTTACTAGTTACTAGAATTTTCTGGGCAATCGCAGGTGGCGTAAGGAAAAGATCCCCTACCATAAATTTGTGAATTTTAAGCCATAAAATTTAAACGAGGTCTTTCATTTCATACCTGTCAGTAAATATAATGTTAAAGGCTATGTTAAAAAAGTTAAGGATATGAAAAATAGCCTGTCCACCGTGGGACACGTACCAAATTTAAAAGTTTTATTGACACTTACTTTGTAATGTTAGCAGCTACAAATACCCCTGGTGTTATTTAAATATTTGTCTATTTATTTATGAATAATAGACGTTCTTCCATTTAAATTTCCATTTAAAGTCATATTGATCATCTGAGCGATTTATCGTCGAGCCTTATTTGATAGCATAAGTATTTGTATTTTAAATAATTGCATTATTTGAGAGGAAGGCAATTGAAATCCCTTTAAAGAGCATGCTGCAAGAATACATCAAATCTTTTCTTTTAAAAATTTTAGCAAACCTGGGATCTTCGAAATTGGTAAAACTTCAGACTCTGCTGTTCACTTTATTTAAAAACTTTTGCAACGTTCCAAAAAATTTTTATACATTTTTAAAATATTAATGCAACAGTTAAGGTCTATGATATCAATATTTAAAAAAAAATAAATTTGCTTTTTAGTTTGCATATTTCTGAATTCACACTACACGTATTAACAGTGACATAAGAGTTAGGTGCATTATTCTAGACCACACTTCAGACTATTTCAAATAAAAAGTTAATTTACATTACCTATGCTCCGGGCTACAGTTTTTCATAGGACTTATCATGAAATGGATAAATTTGTTGATGTTTGAAACATACATATCTCTTTTCCTTCTGCTCTAACGTGCAATTTAATTTTTTTTAGATTTTCATTGCTCGTTGATATGATATTAATACATTTTCATACTGATTGTGTTGTGTTTACTTCATTTTACTACTTACAATAAATGGATTTATGATTCACTGCTGCTTGAAGATTTACAACATTTAATTTATGTGTTTAAGTACGTTTCCAACTTCACATGTGTTTTCCATGTCACCGACAGCTAAAAATCGCACTTTAATCAACATGGAATGCATTTATTTTCCCCGATGGATTTCTTTAGATAAACAGGAGTAAAGCTATCTCAGTAATATTTTCATTGGATTTCACTGTAACCACAGGAGAACATTTGCAGCGTTTATGAGAGATAAAGTGAGTGTGGAAACCTCGTTAAATCAGAATTAGTTACATCTCAAAAGTGGGAAACGAACCCGTGTGTGAAGACTGTAGGACAGTTGAAATTTTATTTTACACACAAATAATATAATTACGATCATAAACAAAAGAAATTAATTCGATTCGCAAGATTACTAAGAAGGGGATCCGTTTAGGTTAAGAAAGGTTTGGGGTAAGTGTGATATCATATATACCATACCATACAGTAAGGAGTTCACTAATCGAATGAGGATTGAATACAACCGAGGTTTACTTATTAGGGCCGTGGATATTGACGGAGGAAATTGAGTTCAATTAATTTTGAGGAAATTGAGAAGTAATGAATGTACTGCAGAAGATAGTACTAGACCCGAGGGATGGGCGAATCTTTTCAAAAATTTGCACGCTTCACAACAAAAGTAGCGGGTGTTGGACGAAGAGTCGGAATGGGTAGTGATAGGGAGAGAGATAACACAGGACCTACCATTATCAACCGTCCTTTTGAACGTGTTAAGGGGTGAAATGATAGGAGTAAGTATATAAGGTAATCAAGAAGTGGTAGGGAAAATGAATGTAGAGCAGGTCCCGGGAAAAGGACGGGGAACATTTTGTATAAGTGAGGTGGAGGCGCAAAAGATAGACTCTTTGGCTGGAATGATGGCTGGCATAAAGAGTGTATAGAGCAGTTAAATGATTTTTTTGTAACAGAGTAAAATATAGTAATTATGAATGAATATCTAAAGTCATTATTAAAATGAATATTCAAAGGAAAACAAGCCACTAAACCTAATCTCAGAGAGTATGTTTCATAGGAAAAAATTCAAACTCAAAAACTCAAACGACCTCCAAGATAACAAATATTTAACTGCTTTAGCTTCGTTGTTAGATATATATTTTATAAATCATTGAAGGAGAGAGATATTAGCAATTTTGTTAAAGAACGTGTAATACAAGTTTAAAGTGGAGTAGGAGTAGATTTGACCAAGTATCGTATTTATAATATTTCTACCTGCCCGTAAAATTCGGCTTAGTAACTTATACCTAACAAACTTGGTAATAAGAAATTTTAAAATGCTTGCAGAAAAATTCAACGCTAGAGTCAGAGGTCAGAGAAATCATGTCAAGCTTTTATATAGGATTAATAAACCATGTACAACGAAAACGAAAAAGTTTAATGGATCTTTGCATAATTAATGATTGTGGAACAGATAATACATATTTTTTTTCCTAAAACAGCAGCACGAGTTTCCAGAAACTATCAAAGTAACTACAACGAATTTTTTGTGAAAGGCAAGCCGTTACAAATGCCAGATAATCCTCTAGTTTACGAAAGTAGAAAATTAATAAATTGGGAAAAGAGATAACTTCATCTGCAAATAATAAGAAATAACACTAGATTGGTGTCAGATATATTGCATGCTTTTAAAATTCAGCCTACAAACAATTTATATTCCAGTCTAAAACTGAGATTAACCATTTAAGAAAAGTAATACGAAAGAAAAATTGCCTCACTCAATGTGACCTCACTCTCAAGGTGACCAACTCTATTAACTATTACAACAACTTTTTTTTACTTTAATTGTTCACAAAATGTTTCTCACAGTAAAGCTGTTCTCTATATTCCGATTTGAACTCTATACCAAAGAATAATTAGCTTGTGAGATAGAACAGAAATGTAACTATAATATCTGAAATTTTTCCTACCCAGTACAAGTTTTTCACGAACCTTCCGATCCTCCGTATTCCTTTTTCTTGATCGGAGTTCCTGTGTAATCTCACATTATTCCACGGATACTCTGGAATTCTCGGCGGAAAAATTCCGCACGAATATTATTAGTGATATCAGAACACTGATCACTTCCATCACCAATTGAAGATACAACAGATGCAAAATCTCATTACTTCGAACCTTATGTGCAGATGAGGCCGAGATATTGTGTATTGGGAAACCTGCAAAACTTTTATCATAGGAAATCATTTATACCCAATATTGAGAATGATTTCGATCGGATGTAGAAACTGAAGTAAAGTTTCCAACCATAGAGTATACCTACATAATATTTCAGCCCATGCAAAATAAACAAAAAAGAATGAGTAACATATTCTAGTACACAAACATACAAATAAATTATCCTAGCAGTTGGTGTAGCACATAACTGCATGCACGATAAAATTGCGTTATTATCAAAGACATATTTTGAAGAAATCATAAATTTATTAGAAATAGGAATAAATCTCGGAAAATTGGAGTTTGATAGTGAATTACTCAAATATTTTGACGCTAACTTGAATCAGAACATTTTAAAACATGTTAACCACGCACACACACACACGAAAAAGTACCTAAAAAATGGAAAACGGGAATTTCAATTCCATTGTTTAAGAAAGGTTAAAATAAAACAAAAAAAATTGAGGTCCTGATCTCCGAAACTCGACGTTAAAAAGTCTGACAAAATTTATTACAAATTCATTTAAAAATGATATGAACTGGGCGGATAAATACCAAGATGTCCGATAAAGACTTTAACATTTGAATTTTAATTGCCTAATTTTTGGTACAAGCATTGTGTTAACGAATACATGATTTGTAAAAATTTCATTAATTTGACTTTGGTATTGCATGTTGAAACACTTTCAATTCACCTTCGGATGGAAGTAACACGCGACACTGCATTGAAATTTGTCTTTCGCCTGAAAAAATCATCAGCCGAATTCTATGTAATGCTACGGAAGGTTTGCGGCATTTCCATTGAATGTGATTCAATATGTTTAAGGAGAGGAGATTGCCAATTTCAAATTTGAAGATAAGTAATGATATGTTGTTTAAAAAGAATGAACATGTCTTATAGTGCAATTCTAGCAGAAATGAGGACTTATGCATTTCCATCTTCAAAGCCAGACAAATTATCGGAGATTGTCTTGCATTTAATAACCCTGGTTACGTGCATTAAATGTATTTACAAAAAGGTTTAATGGCAAACAATAGATTTATATAACAAAATTACTTCAGGAAAAGAGATTGTTACACAATTGGATCAGGTAAATAAAAGCGATATGTAGTTCACTGGCGATTAATAGTCTTGGAAACATATAATGAACATACAAGGAAAATAATACTTCAAAGAACACTTTAAGTAGAGACAAGCATAAATAAATGCATTAGACAGCATGTTTATTTAGATACATTGTTATTCAATTCAAAGATAGACTTGTCGCGAGCACGAGAGCCATTGAAACTTGTAGAAAAGGTAAACCGAAAATCAATACAATTTGCGGATGTTATGCTGTAACTATGCAAAATTATGCGGATGATGCTGTAATAATAGCTTGAGTGAAAATGTTCTTTAATTTAAAATATCAAACTTTAATAAAATCTACAAAACATCAGGATTTAAACATTACATGAACATTATAAAAACAATATTAAATATACAGCAGAAATAGGAAACTAAAGACTAAGGACGAAGAAACAGTTGCTTATTGATGGCAATATGTCATGAGAAATATCAGCGGGATTGGAAAAAGGGGAAATCCAAATGGTAGACATTCAACTAATTAGAATGAATTGCTGATATAAGACATGAATATTAAATTGAAATAATACGAGAATGAGAATTCAACAAAAGAGTAGAATTAAAGTAATTTCGATAGATTAGACAACCAATATAAAAGTAAAAATTGAATAGATTATACACTAAGGATGAACAGATCATTAACAAATCGTCGGGTGAAATAGACAGGCATTTAATTGCTGGCTTTTTGGTGTAATTTCCAAGCATGATACTGTCAGCATAGTAAAATAATTGCTTACTGTCACGAGCGCTTGACAAATGTGCTTGCAAGCGAGGGGATGGGGATAGTTTTTTTTCAGGATCTAGGTATGTCAAGTATTAATCAGAAGAAATAAATCACCTCCGAATATTATTTATAATGCTGTTATTTTTTTAAGCTGAGTGAGGCTGTGTGAACTTTTACTTTGTTCGCTGTGTGACTTTCATTATTGAAGTGACGTGACCCGTAAAACTATTCCACTTGTTTGTTAACCTTGGGGAAAAAATATTTCTAATTTTTATGTCCTTAAGCTAGTTTCACAATGTTATTTAAACCTTTGAATTGTATTTAAGCTGAAAGTAATAGTAGGAATATTATTCTTTTAAAATAGACTAAAAAGGGAACTTTGTGTAGCCTCCCGGTAGAAAAACTGCTATTAAAGGTGCGGCATAAGTTTTAAGGGAAAAAAGAAAGCAAGGATTTTTTATTTAAATTTTTACTATTTGAGATAACAATAGTTAGAAGGAAACTAACTAAATTTAGCTTGTAACCATAAAAAATCATCTTGTAGAAGAGTGAAGACGAAACCGTAGTTGAACTTTTAATAAGTGATAAGTCGACTCTGAAAATTAGTTTAATGCGTGAAAAGTCGATGGTTTCAGGGATAAATCGTCGTGAGATAACATGCATGGAGCAAGGTAATCTTGTAGATATGCTTTTGGAAACATTGCCAGCTTAACTGTGAGGCCAAAGAAGTAAACATGATCTTAGAGGAAATTCCTTTAGGGTCATTGTCAGATGCCTGAAATGAACGTAAAACTCCATCAAAATTCAAAACAAATCATTTGTGAACGATTAAATTAGTTTTGAAATACACCATAATTACCCGCCACAAAAATGTAAACCGAAATCCATAGCGCTGTTTCTTTACGTGGATCATCATGTTATTTTCGTAAGTTATGAAAATTGGCTTCCAAGAAGAAGTTTTCTCTGCTACAGTGGTCGGGGTCAGAACGATTTGTTCGCTCCGATATAATTATTTGTTCTCACGTCGTGTTAAACGCCGTTATACCCAAGTAGGGATCATGATAACACCGAAAATTCCGCCCCTTCCACGATTCAAACCTTGGCTTTGCAATGGGGAGCCTACACACTAGCAATTGTACCAATCTCTTATCTTTAAATGAATTTTTTTTTCGACAAGTCATTAAATAATGGGACAGTTGTTTTACCACTGACGGAAAGGTTAGTTTAATAACGAGATGGAAGTCTCTGACTTGTTCGCGATGCTTGTTAGATTGTCATTTTTTGACTTTCATTGTGGCTGCACATTTATGTAAGCAAGTAGTAAAAACTAAAGTCGAGACTTAACGATCTTCTCACTGTTGACAATATCTGAAATTTCGCCGTATACATGCAGTTTTAAGCAGCACTAATTTCGAAATAACATCGTACGGATCACGAAAATTCGTCAAACATTGGAAGATTATTGGGAAAAGTTTGATCAGAAATGATTAAAGGTGGATTTAGATTGGCACAAAATTCAGGAAGTTCATTGCTGTAATATTAGTTATATATTCTTCATAACTCATTAATTGAAATTTTCAATTACTACTATTTAGAAGTTAATTATCCATTCAAGCAAATGGGATCCAAGGGCGATATCTTCAACTCTCAGAAGAATATATGCGTACAAAATTGGAAGAAATAATCGATGCCATTAAGACATAAATACAATTTTATACAAGAGTAATTGCTAGGTAATTAACAGCCAACGAAAATTGAAATTCATCTTGTCAAATCGAATTAAAAATAATTAGTATCTAGTAATTATGCTTCGATATTTCAAAAACTCTAATGCGAGAAAATGGTCTTACTACTTAGATTTTGGAAACTATTCCCTGCTAGAGTGGGAAAAGTGCTACGGACTCCTTAAGTGCAAGTCGCTGTATCTCTTATACAAACATTTGATGATAACCTAGGATGATAAAAATCAACATAATATACCGCAAATGTGTTCACCACTATGGGTAAATAATGAAGGCTGCCAGTTCAGAGAGTAAAAATAACTCGCCTTGACCGGGATTCGAACCCGGATCCCTCGATATCCGGCCGAGTGCTTTAACCAATTAAGCTACCGAGACGTCCTCTTACAATCTGAAATTTTGGGGGCTTTAAAGGAACAAGATGTTATGACGAAATGCCGTACATACAATGTCAGGCATTCGTAGTCGTGCGCGACGCGCCACAGTCCACGATGTTAATAAAGCTAATTTCAAACACATAGGCTGTTTATACCTTAGACAAATTCAAGAGGTTTCTTGAAATTTGTTGAAGGCTGCCAGGTTGAAGCAACCTTTTTTGGATTATTTCAGTCGTAATTTTAAAATAAGCAACCCAAAAATACTCAGCTAAAACATACTTTTAATAAATTATTCGTAAAATATATTATCATATTATTATGGCAAATTGCGAGTGATTTTTGGCATTATTATTTGAACTTTATTTTTTTCAAATTTATACTTGATTTACGACAAAAAATATTCATGAAAATGTTAAAACTGTGTAAAAAATGTTATACAATGATACTTTGCACCACCTAAGTTATTATTAATACTGAAAACAAGTTCCTATGACTATGGTTCGTAACTGATAAATTTATAACCGACAAGGTCGACATTAATGGTCCCTAAGTTACACCCTTGAACCACCATTTGAAGAGTATACCGCCTTAATTGTGACGGTATCTGCCAAATTGGGCGAAAACGGCTTTTTACTCAACATCAAAGTTAATTACTCTATCTCATCAGCTATATTTTTTTAGACCCATCATCATGCACCCAAAACCTTAGGTTATTTTTCTTTAGGGCAAATTTTGGCACGTTTCTTATGGATATGCTTTCATGTGTAGAAAATTAGGAAAGTGCGTCAGCGAGTACCTCTGATAAAGTTTTTTTTTATTACACAGTACATTAAACTTAGGATACATGATATACGCGTATTAATTTATGGTTAGGTTAATGTTGCCTATCATGGTGGTAATACGTGCCTATCGTTAGTTAATTTCTTTAGTGGTCTTAATATAGTAGTTATGCATTAATTTGATGTTATATATGATTTAATATTATTAATAAAGATTTATTATTATTAATAAAGATGTAGTTACATACATCTCCGTAACTTGTATGTCCCTCTCATTTAACGTAACCATACTTTTTTATCAAAATATAAAATCACCGAAAAAACTGACGGAACAGAAAATCATAACTTTTGCGTGAAAAGTAAGGCTGAAATTCGATTATAAATGGGAAGTTCTTTGTACGCAGATGTATGAGTACGTTTTAACTAGAGAATAATAAGTCTTTTGAAATAGATTGGAAGGATAACCTAAAATATAATCTTATTTGCGTCCTCGTTTCCATGAAAATTAATGTGATAGAAACGGGAGATGGATTCCATAACATTTTTCATGTAACAACTAGTAGTTTCTCTCATTCAGTAGCACTACGCTTAGGACACGTCTTTTGACAGAACTTTCAAAGACCAGGGAAGGAAGAAAGGAGATGGAAAAGTGTAACAAAAACAACAATGTCAGAGTGTAAAAAACATTCGCCTTGATCGCAGTTAAGGCAATGATTTTTACACTTGGACATTGTTGCATAGGAATGCATAAAGCGGTTAAAAGTTACTCTTGCTGCATCTCCCGCAGTTTCTTGAAATATGTGTAGCAAAAAGTAACCTTAAATGTACCAGCATAAGTTTTTTGCAATCCATATTGATAAATTTCTATTAACAAATATGTATTGCGTAGTTGGCATGCACTCTTTGAATCGGTGGATTTGGAATATGGAGTTCTAAATGTTCAAGTAGGACCCTCAAGGTAGGGAAGTAAGAGAGGAATATCTATCATCTAAATTTTATAGTTAAAGTTGCATATATGGAGAATTAATGACACATTAGACACTTACAGGTATTCTCCGTTCTTCCAGATAGCTGTTACCTGACACTATACGTAAATTGTACGTGAACCCTTTAAAAAGTTAATATAAATAGAGTAAAAATTTATCTTTACATTACATAATTATCTCCTGGATTATGCTTAGGGCGATTTTTATAAATGTATTTAGTTTTCAAAGGAGCATAAATGAGATTTGGATTTAATAGCGCATTCAATGGGATTCAATAAACTCGTGATGTATTGGTGGGTAATAAAAACAGTTTTTCAAAATATTTTAAATGTTAATAGAGAAATATTTTTATGAAACTACCTATTATTAATAAAGTATATCAACAAGGAGTGAAAATTTGTACATAGTACATTCATGGCGTGCCATTTAAAAAAATCTTATGACTCCGGAAACATTACAGTAATCGATCAAGTTTTCCACATTTCTTATACCTGCTATCTCATCTAACACTACTGGTTCCTGTTTACTTGGCGATCGTAATTTATATTCTTTGCGAAACTTTTCGAGTAACTTTTTGAAACAGAATCATCATAAAATACTTTTTGCTTCTTTTTCATTTATTACAACACTCCAGCAGTTTATCCTAGACTGTGTCAACCAAAGCGACTCTACTAAGTAATTACTCTGGACTTTCTATTTCATATAAAAAGCCAATCAGGAAAAAAATCGCTTGAATAATACACTGTGTCAGTATAATTTTCCTTGGTGTTTTTCCATAGTTTTTCCTACTCTGTTTCTCCTAAAAACTGAATCTGCAAGATTTAATCGTAAAGTGCTCCTTTCACTTCTTTATCAATTGTGTGTATGTGTTTGCATCTATGCACATGTAAATATAATATATTGTTTGACTTCATAGAGTAATTAAATCCAAAGATTGAATCGTTAAGTTCTAATTTTGCCTCTCTATCCATGATATTTATCTATGCATATGTAAGCATAATATATTTTCTAACTATATAGATGTATTTAAATAAACTTTTTGATTTATAACTTTGAACTGCACATGAATTAAGAATAAATATTTGACGATTTTGTAGATATTTTACGTCAAGAATCTAGGGAAACCTTTAATTTGGCTAAGTCACCATTTTCTCCATAAAGATAAAGAGTGCTCACTAATCTCCCAGTGATATTATTTCTCAGATAAGACTTTTTGCAGACGACTGTATCATTTATAGGAAAATAGAAAATGACAGAGACCGCGACATACTTCAAAGGGACATTAATAAAATGGCGGAGTGGGTGACAAAAAAGGGATGGATATTAATGTTAGCAAATGCAAATCCATCACCTTAGGTAGTAACAAGGTAAATGGAAACAATAGGGAATATAAATTCTCAGAAAATGTCATTCCTAGAAGCTATAGTTGCAAATACTTAGGTGTATATTTAACCAAGGATTTAGGGTGGGGGCTAAATGTGGATTATATTTTTAAGAAAGCTTTGAAAACTCTTCATTGGGTCATGAGAAACCTCAAAGGGAGCGTTAAAGCAACTAAGGAGAAGGCGTATCAGACCCTGGTAAGACCAATTTTGGAGTACGCTTCTCTAGTATGGGACCCTTATGAAGAAGGACAAATCAAAAAACTAGAAAAGGTGCAAAGAAAGGCTGCCCGATATGTACTGGGGAAGCATAGGAGGATGGATAGTGTGTCTGACATGCTAAAAACGCTGGGCTGGGAACCTTTACAAACTAGAAGGAAAGTAAGCAGACTTTGTGGAATGTTCCGCATTCTGAATGGGGAGAAGGCTTGGGTAGATCTAAGGAAAGAGGCGGGGAACCCGAATTTTATAGGGAGAAATGACCACAAATTTAAGGTAAAATGCCGGGCACAAAGAACGAATAAAAAAAATTTTCTTTTCTAAATAAAACAATTGTTGATTGGAACAATTTACCTGCAAAAATTTTTAAGCCCTTTCCTAACAGAGTCCAAAATTTTAAGAAAAGATGTAAACAACTTCTGTAATCATTTGATTGATGTGTTGTATAAAATTAAATGTAACAGCTTAATTTTTTTTTCTTGTTGATTGGGAAACAAATGTTAATGAAATGGGGATTTTCTTTTTTTATGTACTACAGATTGGTGTTTGGAAATTTCCTTGAAGTGTATTTTTTTTCTTTTTTCTGACTGATTTTATTTATTATCTTTTGTGATGTTGATTGTATTTCAGAAACCATGTTATTTTTCCAAGGCAAGTTTATTGTAACACTTGGGACTTGTGTGCCACCTGACATTTGTCTATTTGCACATGTAAATTTTAATAATAATAATATAGTTGATATTTTTGCGTTTATGTCAAAGTAAGAAAACTATTCTTTGTGGAAGTGCAATCTCAGCAGAGTCGTCGTACTCTTTAAACCTGTTTTGTTACAGTGTTATGTATAAGAGGTTACAGATTTATGGAAAATGATTCATGTAGGCATAGTTAAATTTTTATTTTGAGTTGGAAGCAGAATATATGCATCAAGATAATTCAACGATGGACTATTAATTTAGAGTATTTTTTGTATCCCAATTGTAAATATCTTAATGCTAATTCACCCGCGAATCTGGCTTCATGGTCGTTTGACAAGAACACATTTTGCGGTGTAATATTACCAGTGGTATTCTTATTATCTGCTATGCTAAAACTTAGCCTGCTACTTGTTAAACGTTTACTTTCGTCATCCTGTGTGCACCGAAAATGCGATTGAATCGGTCGTTAACTATGGGAATAACAGCATGTTCATTAACGCATTAACGTTCGAACATGGCTGTACAAAAACATTCCTGTTCCTCCGAAATTACTCGTATGAATTTTATTATGTATCTCACGACTGCAATATTATTCATAGATATGCCTGCAAAAGTGAATTACTCCTGAACATATAATGTACCAGGTAAATATCACTGTGTATTCGTGATGTATCGAATATGAATTCGATAATGATTGCTAGTGAATGAAGTGTTCAACTTTTGATAAATTTTAAGATGCATTTACGTGAGAGTGGTACCAGCCGAGACAAATACAATCCGCAGGTCGTATTTAGAATGGCTATACTGAACATAAAGTGAGAGCGACGGCTTCAGTTCTAACATTAGTTACAAAACAAATTAAGTTGAAATATTCTCCATATGACACCCTAGCAGTCCCTCACTGAAAATCGACAAGAGAGTGAAAAGAGAGAAAAATCGACACAAGAGAGAAAAGAACCAACCTATCACTTAAAGAACCTTTAACCCCTCGGTTGGATCCTAGGCCTTCGGTGTGAGGGTTAATATCTGAAGTCCCTGTACTAACCCGATTTCCTCAAACATTTGCTCTTTGCGAAAGAGTTAGCTCGTGCTTACGTGGCGGTGTCGTTTTCCTAGGGTGATAGTAGCACCGGGAACTATTCTCTTCGCTCATCCTTGCCCTTTAGAAATCTTTCTCAGAAGGCCTCCCTACTACCATTCCGCCATTTCCCGCAATCTGTCTTCATCATCATCCTTCAGTCCTCATAAAATCATGCCTCTGCTGAATCCCATCCATTTGCAAGCGTAATCGGCTCGTTCGTTCTATCTCTCCCATCCCGCCGATGGGACCAGAAGGCCCGGGGCTAGATGGACCAACACTGGAAGACTCTCTAGCAATACCGGAGAGCGCTAACTTGCAAGAGAGCGAGCGAGGAGATGCTCGTGGAGAAAAACAATATTGAATAATTAATGTCAGTTTAAGGGCAGGGGGAGGAGGGAAGATATGTGAAGCGAAATGAGGTTGTCATGGCGACGAAGAAATCGTGTTTTGGAGCGGGAGGGATGGCGGCGTCACGCGAGCGGGTTGGCCTCCTCGTGGAGGGAGCGGGAAAGGTGGTCGGTAGCATGGCGACGTGTCGTTTAGAGTGACGTTACTCGGTACTGAGAATAAATACTGCGCAACTTAAAAGAAATATATTCCGAAGTCGTTTAATGTTGCGTGACTGTGAGTACTCATTGACAACTGCTATTATTCTTGACACAATTTGTATATCTTGTTCCAATCCGATGATTGATACTGGAATTCTATCTAACTTCACGCCCTTGATTTCATTATATTTAATTGTTTGACGAGGTTGAGGAGGTGAGCTCTACAGTATCTTGTTCCCACGTGTAAAGAGTTGTCGGAAAAGTTGCTATAATTGACGACATGATGACTGAGGACGCGGGTGGAGAAGGCCGTTTAACTTAAACATAAATCTTCCCCAATCAGGTTTCATCCAACGGTCTCAATGGGGACTAATTGAAATTATTGATGAAAATGCAACAATTACTGAGTGTAAAAATCATTCGCCCTGACCGGGAATCGAACCCGGATCCCTCGATGTCCAGTCGGAATCCGAAATTTACAGAAATACAATCCGAAATTTTGGGAAGCCCAAAATTTCAGATTGTAAGAGGCCGCCTCAGTAGTTTTACTCGGTAAAGTACTCGGCCGGGTATCGAGGGATTAGGGTTCGAATCCCGGTCAGGGCGAATGATTTTTACTCTAAGAAATTGTTGCATTGTTATGAACACATTGCGGATGACTGCGTTAAAAGTTATTGTCGCGGGATCTACCGTAGTTTCTTGAAATTTGTCAAAGGTAAAACACCCTTAGTGTTAAAAATTGGCTTTTACCACGTGGGTTGGCGCTTCGTGCACGACTACGAATGCCTGTGACACTGCATTCATGGTATTTCTTTACAAAATATCGTTTCTTTAAAGCTTTCAAAATTTCGGAGTGTAAGAGGACGTTTCCGTAGCTTAACTGGATAAGGCACTCGAGTGGACATCGAGAGATCCGGGTTCAAATCCCTCTATAAGGGTGAATTAATTTTACACTGTGGATTTGTTACATCTTTATGCACACATAACGGATCACTTCCTTAAAAAATACTGTCGCGGCGTTTACCGCAGTTTCTTGAAATTAATGATGTTATACACGTACATGACCCGAGTTAGATGTGACTAAATTTTGAAAATTTTAATAAGATGTTTTACGGAAAAAAACTTAGTAATTCATTTATGAAAGAAGCACAGAAAATAAATATGTACTTAACGAGGTGAACATCATTAACGTACACCTATTGATTAAAGGTAACTAAAATGGGAATCTGTATGCTAAAGTTGTCAGAGGATTGCCAAACCAAAGGTCATTCTTTCAAAATCGTGCAACAAGCAAGAATGTAAAAAATACTAGTCAAATTTGCTTTTATAGGGTAGAGTGCAAACGTCACTCTGGGGTATACGTGTATAGTGTGGACAGAAAGGGACTCAGGTCTAATGAACTGAACTGTAAACAAAGGCTTCCTTTTTAATGGTGAAACGGAAAAATTCCTTGTGGAATAGAGTGGAGGGGAACACATCCGGTGCTTTCCCGGCGTATTTGCTGGATGAAGTTTTCTCGGATCTTCCACCGGGTCAGGGGTTCCATGTTGGCCGACGATGCACGAGTCGGGCATCGAAACGTCGGCCAACATGGGACCCCTGACCCGGTGGAAGACCCGAGAAAACTTCATCCGGGAACACATCCACTTGATAGGTACAGAATACTAAGAGAGTGGCTTACTCGGAAGTCGTTGATAAATCAAAACGAAAAGATGGGATACTTTTATATTGGCGTAGTACAGCAATGGCGTCTTATGAGTTACATCACAATTGTACGTACCAATTGCCACCACTACGGTGCGTCAGAGGAAGTTGTCCAACAAGTGAGCCACAACAGGAATCCACGCTCTATTTTACGTATTGTTAAAAGGTTACGTAGTATTTAACCGTAAATTATGGAGTTTATTTATTTAAATTATGGAACAGCATATTGTGGGAGAACCCGGAGTAAAAAAAGTCTTTTTCAGTAATGCAGTATCTAAGTACCAAAAGACTTTTTCACATGAGAGATAATTTCTTATTGCCAGTGATGAGTATAATGCAATGTGTTTTATAGATTGATTCACTCAAACTAAGTTGCTAAGTCCAAACAATTCGGTTTTAATAAATCTAGTCTTTTAATTTTTTGCGAAAAAATGCTACAAGGATAGACGTATTAAAATCGTCCGATGAGGCCGAACTTTTTGATTTTACATTTTATTATCCCTTTACCTTGACAAACTTCGTAGTAATTCCTTGGGATCTTCGGAACGTGACCTACGATACGTTACATTTAGTAAAATATCAAATCGTTATTAAATGAATTTTCAGCCTTTGAGTGATCCCCACCTTATTTCTACCGCTAAATGTTTGGTAACTTATTTTATAAACCTATTTCCTTTTCCAAACACCTACGCTAACTCTCAAGTTAACCAGCCCCTATAGGAGTTCTGTATACCAACAAAAATTCTGGTAAAGATTATCAAGTAAAAAGTGTCGATGCACTAATACCTGCTCAACATATTTACTTCCTTATTATTCTTACACTTTGGTTAACATTTCCGTATATTTCCATATTTCCTATTGGTACTACAAGTGTTCAATCACAGAGCTCTTAAATATAACTTGGGTTACTTCTGAGTGTTTAATAAAATATATACGTGTTATTTTGTTCTTTTCCATACTGCAGTGTTCGAGGGAAACTACTTTTGTCTCAAATATTAATTAAAGGGTATTTTTTACACTTAAATACTGATTGTTAAGTGTCATCGCCGTTCTATAACGCAACTGACCCAAAATATATTTTCACACCCCTACGTTCTGAGGAAATAAACGGAACCCACAGCGAGTTTCATATTGCGAAACGAATAACATTTTTACACGAATTTTATTAATGTGACTTGGAAGAGAGAGACATTAGATGACAATCCCTTGGAGAAATCTTATAATTCTCTTACTGATATTGGAACCACCACATTTTATAATGACCGTGTGCAGGTTATACCTTAAATATTTTTAAATCAAGGTTGGTTAATTCCATACCATATTTTTTTTAAACTTTTACAATGTAAACACTTAATAAAAATATTTTTTTAATCTTTAAATACCGGATCAAGTGGAACCTTGTAGTTACACGAACCTGATATGCATATGAATGACAATTAATAGTTGTGAATTTCAGGATCAACCCTTAAGCAAACAATGTTGATTAAATACATGACAATATGTTCTGTAAATCTTGACTATTGGCTGCCTCAATCAACTAATAATTATACAGTAGAAGACCATGCTTGAAATGAATGTAAAGCAGATAGGCGCGCGGTGCCATGGTGTTTTCTAACACCACTTATAAATATGGAGTAATTCTAGCTAATATCCAACTATTCAGCCCATATCTGCTAAGAATGTCGTAAGAAACGTCGGCAGGTACAGGTTTGATTTAGTATGAGTGAGGTTAAGGGTATGGTTTTCAGGAGGTACAATGTGTTATTGCACGAAAATGTCAAACGCGGGATTCAGAAATAATACTGAAGGAATTTGCATATTCCTATTAAGTTAGCGTTTAGCGGAAGCACTTTAAAAGAATACTATATTTGCAGTAAATTTAGCGATTTATTGAATATAGATAATAAATTGGTGTTATATTTTTCGGATATACCTTATTCTATTGCGACAATGATGACTTGTATCCCTGACGCAAGAACGAAATTTTGTTGTATATTGTCTATGCACTCAAGTAATTTTATTGTTATTATGAAGTCAGCTAATGCATCCAGAGTCTTTCTAGATCACAAACCAATCATTAGTACGAGAAATGTTTTTTAACTAAGTACCGTTTTGCGATTCTGCCGCCGCAGCGCTACGGTCGGCGTTCCGCGCATGCGCGCTGGTTACCTACATCTCTTGTCTACGCACTCCGACGTCATTACAGTCTGATTCTTCATTGTATACGTTGTTTACTGAGTGTTTAAGATGCCTCCGACAATCGTGAGTCCCGCTGATTGTGAAGTACGGGCTGTTATACGAATTCTTAGTGCTAAAGGCGTAAAACCGATCGATATTCATCGTGAGATCGTTGAAGTTTACGGACAAAACATTATGAGTGATGGAATGGTAAGGAAATGGGTGAGAGCATTTAAAGATGGCCGCACAAATGTGCATGATGAAGAACGGAGTGGGCGTCCTTCGGTCGGTAATGAAGATTTGGTGCAGAAAATGGACGAAAAGGTGAGAGAAAACAGACGATTTACAATTTCATCATTGTCCGACTGCTTTCCTCAATATTCTCGTAGTGTTTTGTATCGCATTGTGACGGAGAACTTGAAATACCGGAAATTGTGTTCACGTTGGGTTCCAAAAATGTTGATGGATTTGCACAAAACCCAACGTTTAGGCAGTGCATTGACTTTTCTTGAGCGGTACCACAATGAAGGTGAAGATTTTTTAGACCAAATTGTTACTGGTGACGAAACATGAGTGGCCTACGTCACACCAGAATTGAAACAACAATCCATGGAATGGCGACATTCATCATCACCCAAAAGAGTGAAGTTTAAGCAAACAATTTCTGTCCGGAAAATCATGTGCACAGTTTTTTGGGACAGAAAAGGAGTATTGCTAGTGGAGTTTCTGCCTCGTAATGAGACAATAAATGCAGCGTCTTATTGTGAGACATTGAAAAATCTGCGTCGTGCAATCCAGAACAAAAGACGTGGCAAGCTGAGTAAGGTTATCGTTTTGCTGCATGACAATGCCCGTCCACATGTGGCTAATCAGACCAAAGATCTCATCAAATTATTTCAATGTGAAACTCTAGATCATCCTCCATACAGCCCTGATCTGGCGCCCAGGGACTACCATTTGTTCCTGTACCTGAAGAAACACCTGGGCGGTTGGCGTCTTCAAGACGATAACGAAGTCAAAACATTTGTGATGCAGTGGTTAACAAGTCAGACGGCAGAATTTTATCAGGAGGGTATTCAAAAACTGGTACCACGTTACGACAAGTTCCTCAATATTCACGGAAATTATGTAGAAAAGTAGATTAAGGTACAGGCTTTCATGTAAAAATAAAATTATTGCAATATCTTTGCACGTCTTTTTTTAATTCCAAAACGGTGTTTACTTAAAAAATATGCCCCGTAGTATAATTTTGAATGATATCATTTTGTTCATCAACGTCAAGGGAGAATTTTATGCTTTTCATTTGAGCACAAATAATTGATGCTTTAATACTTCACTTACGCCATACAACCCAATTTCTAGGATTTTTTGCTTCTTTCATTAAATTAACCAATGCGAAAATTACCGTTTTGACTTAAGTTTTCTCAGCATGTGGAGAGCTCCTATAAAAACTATTACTGCGGCACAAAACATCGATTTCAAGCTCCAAAAACATCCACAATTATAAAATCATCACTACACAGTGGTTTGACATACCTATTGATCCACCATTGTGAGAACTATGCAACAACTGTGCAGTAAAAGTACTGCTTGAGGGAAATAAGGAAAGTATTGTTCATGAATAAGCAATAAAAATTCATGACACTAATAGCCGTTCTATTTCCAACACTTTTAGCCTTGATAATTGGATGTTTTTATTCATTCTTCTGTCGCTAGAAAAACTTCACTGGATAACTAAGAGCATGCCGACAATGACCATAAATCCGTATTTAAAAGAAACTTGTGCTCGACAATTATTGCTCAACATGCACCCAGTGGGATTAAGGCGTCGAAGCAGACCATCTCCTATTGGCTCTCTGCCTTTTCCTGCGATGCCCTCTACGTCAATCGCCTCGCAGATTTAATTGTGAACGACGTGCCAAGTCGCTTCTCATTGGTCGTCTAGTCCCTCGTCTCCAAGGAGGAAGAGAGCTTTCAGACGAGCGGCGGCGCATGATTTAACCAACGGGTTGACCAACTCGTGGCGGGGGAGGTGTGGGTGGGCGGGGAGGAGAGAGTACATCCGGAGGGATGTTGCAACCGGAGGGAATTTTTGGGAATGAGGTAAAACGGGTCCATTGCGGCGGCGGGGCCACCGAACCTTTCGAATGACCGCCGCTCGCGGATAGAGTTATCTCGGTGGCGACGGAGGAGAAACGCGTCGTACAATCCGGTCCCGCTTTTTGCATTCACGAATCACTTTGGCAGTCCCAAAAGGCGGAAAATTCACGTCCCCGTGAGCAGTGGAGATGGGCGCAGCGTGGATGGGATTCGATTTCGAGAAGAGGGGGGATTCGGGATTAATGGACGTTGGCGGTGGTCCTCTCCCGACCCTCGTGACCACTTGCCATCCTCGTCCTCCTCCTCTCCTCGGTCACCTATATCTTCATTTTATGCATGGAATTCCACCTTTTCATTCCTAGCCCGTTTGCTCCAGTATTTAAAACATTTCTACTCGCGCATTTTTCCATCGCATTTCTTTCAGGCAAATAGTCGTACTTCATATAAAGTCAAAAAGCCTCGTCACTGCAGGTGAAACTCAAGGTCTATTAATACAACTAGGGTTAGGATTACTTTGAATGAGTTTAATAGAATTTACTACTCAACATTTTATGCCTGCGAGTTAAAATTTTGACTATATTTAGTACCACATGGGATGCCTACTCATCAAACGGCTATTTTGGTTTTTAGGTAACGGTGAATTTTACCCAGTACTAATAAACCTATCACCGCCGTGTTCCTATTGAATTCATAGATTTTAGTTGAGTTCTTCGTACACCTGTAGTTTCTTGGGTATTTCTGAGCCAACAAGCATATTATCTCAAAATTATCGCTATTATCCCTAAAAAAGAGCATATCCGCTAAAATGGAAGCTAGGGCCTTCAAAACGAACAGGGTGACTTATTTGATCTTCGGAGTCTTTGAAACCTTAAAATGTGTTCACAGAAGCTTTTAAAAAATTTTCTGAGATACACAGGTTGAAGAAATAATTGTTACGCACAATATACAATAAACAAAAAGACATTTTTGATGGCCAAACATCAATAAAAATTAATCCTCGGGTGCATCAATAATTTTAAAAGTCTGCTAGATAAAGGATCAAGAAGAGCAAATTTTATCGTTTATGCGAGTTGCTCTCCTCGTGGGACTTCAGTCAAATAATGCAGAATGCCATGTTTCTACAAAATATGTTTTGGAAAACTTAATATATATTTTATACCGCCCTAATATTAGCTTAGTACTGTGGCGACGTCTTAATTTTTCAGAGATATACATGTATGTGCCTAAATGCTGCGGATTGTGTCACATGAGCGTAAAAAAGACAAATAAAAGATTCAAGCAAAGGCACGATAGAAGAGAATCCCTGAGATTGAAATATGTTTTATGATTTGAATTTAGTAACACACATGGGTGCGACTTTCTCGTTACTTTATATATTAGTTTATTTTCTTCGTTCTTGATATTCCCATGGAGCGAAACCGTTAAGTATTCCTTTACACTTTCCCCCAAATAGATGGCAGCTAATAGTAAATGAAGCAGATTTTTTAGAAATGTCAGTACATTAGCTCCTCAATGTTCCTACTTACACTGAACACCTTCATTTATTTCCCGGCAAGTTATTACGAGTATTAGAAGTCGTTTAAGTGTAATAATAAGAATCGATTATCATTGAAAAAGGATTAAATGCACTTTACAATATTAATTGATAACATAATTTATAATTATTTAAACCCATTTTAATTGTAATTGTAATCTTCGTTAAGTGATTGAACCTCCTACAGTAGGATATATTAGTTAAACTATTCTGAATTAATTCGAAAATGAGATTTTTAATTATTAACAATATACCTTCTTCTTTTTCATTTAGTTAATTAGAAAAATGAGAGTTGGCACTACATGAAAATTTGGCGCTTGTAGCACTTGGCGCCAAATCTAGAGAATTCTGACTCACTCTGTATTTTACTCTCTATCGGCCATTTTAATAAAATATGGGGTTTAATTTTTATTTTATAATGATTCTTGATTGATTGATTACTCATTGAATCATTACATAAAAAATTCGTGTATAAAATTCGATATTAAAAAAAATAATTCAAGGTCATACAAATCAGGGGTAAAAAGTAATGAACAAACATCACATTAAAACTGATTCCCCTTTTTCACTGTTAATGTTTTCGAGACAAAGCTTTGGTGACAATTACCACCAATTCCTGAGGCGTCCAATTGATCCTGATCCTCAGGGCAAGTCATCAGTTTATGCTTCACTACATTTTTAACAAGCTGATGTGAATGCAAATAACTTAGGCAGGAGAAGACAGGAGAATTATTCCTTCTCGTACTCAAAACCTGGGTGGGTATTTCAGTGAGAAAATCGTGATGCTGAAAATCTATTTCGCCGTGAAACATTTCCAATGAATCCTTAAACACCTATCTTATTCATGAGGTTCCGCATACCACGTTCGTCCTTGTTTCCTTTAACCAATCATTTAAGCATTCCGGCGAGAGAGGGATCCGGAGGATACCAACAAGACACGTGAGAGCCGAGGAAAACAAAATAAACAAAAGAAGAGAAAGCTGGGGAGTTTTTCCTCGTTGAAGGAGCTCGCGGGGCGATGGGCACGAAATTGTTTCCCGACTCGAAGTGCCAACGAGAAAGGTGAAATAGGAGTTATGGAGAGGTGTGGGCGAGAACGGTGGAGGTTGAAAGGCGTTGTTCCCGAGGGTGTGGAAGAAAAGCAAGCACTTGACGTCTTTATTTCCCTGTGTTAATATTTTCAGACATGAGCCCTCCATGTTGACCAAAATAATACAAGACAAATGAGCTAAGGAATATTAGACTTACTTTGTTAGCATAAAGAATTAGGATTTGTTAGATAATTGAAAATTCCGGTTTTCAAAATTTTAGTCCGAAGTTGAGCAGGTGGAATGGGATTCGAGAATTCTTAAAGCCATCCTCCTAAAGGAGAAGTATGAATTATAATGCAACCATTTCAGAGAGTGAAAATCATTCGCCTTGACCGGGATCCGAACCCGGATCCCTCGATTCCGGCAGAGTGTTTTAACCACTTTAGCTACCGAGACGTCCTTTTACACTCTGAAATTTTGGGGGCTTTAAAGGAACAAGATGTTATGACGAAATACCGTACATACAATGTCACAGGCATTCGTAGTCGTGCGCGACGCGCCACAGTCCACGATGTTAATAAAGCCAATTTCAAACACTTAGGCTGTCCATACCTTAGACAAATTTCATTTTTACTCTCTGAAATGGTTGCATTATAATGCACACATAGCGGGTGACTCCGTTAAAGTTACTATTACAGTTTCTTGAAATTTGAGAAGTATGAATTAAAAGATTTTTAGCGCGATAAATATTCCAGTTTAAATTTTAAGAAACTGCGGGAGATGCCGCAACGGTAACTTTCAACGGAGTCATCCGCTAACATGCATTTCATTGCAACAATTTACACTCTGATTCGATTTTTACACTCTGAAATTGTTGGATTGAAATTCAAGGATTGAAAAGCGATTTTTTTTATTCCGGGTTTTCTTTGCTTGAAAATTGAGACATGGTGATTCATGCTGATTTAAGCTACGTAGGTGGTGTGTAAAAAATAGTGTCCAGCTTTTTGACAGTTGTAATTATGTTCACCTGATCCGCAAATGAGAAATTATTAGGAGAAAGTCAAACACACATAGGAAAAGCTCAACGAAGCTGAATTTAGCCTAAAAATGTTATACAGAGCACACAAGATTGCATTTATCACGATCAAACGAACTCACGCCATTTACTCGACGATTGTTCTCATTTAGCAGCCTCGCGAAAATTACAACAAATCTCTGTTAAATAGATTGAAACGTAAGAATTTCTGAACAAGTCACGCAAAAGTTAACATTCTGCATACAATTTTTTAAGGTGTTCATATGTAGAATGCTGCATGTCGTGCGCATTCCAATATGAAAGTAACGAAAATTGACTTGCAAGCAGGATCCAAATCAAGACTCCCTCACTACATCTCAACAAGCATTAAAAAGGTTTCCTTTAACTCGTGGTATCTTAACGATCATTTTCTATCCTAGAGGCCCAACATTTCGTTTCTTTTCCTCGCCGTAGTCGCTTTTACTATAGTATGGTATGGATATCGCAGTTTCACCCTTTAAGTAACTGGTAGTAAATACCAAGAAACTACGGGATATGCCGCAACAATAACTTTTAACGGAGTCGTTCGCTAATATGTATTTCAATCCAACAATTTCAGAGTGTAAAAATCATTCGCCTTTGTTAAACTCTGAAATTGTGGCATTGAAATGCATATTGGCGGATGACTCCGTTAAAAGTTACTTTTGCGGCATTTCCCGCAGTTTCTTTGAATTTGTTAAAGGTACGTATAAACAGCCTAAGTGTTTAAAGTTTGTTTTAACCTCATGTACTGCGGCGCGTCGCGCACGACAACGAATGCCTCTGACATTGTAATTACAGTATTTCGTCACAATATCTTGTCCCTCAAATCCCCAAAAATTTCAGCGTTCACGAGGACGCATCGATAGCTTAATTGGCTATAGCAATCGGCCAAACATCGATCACCTTGGCCGGGATCCGGGTTCGTATCCCGATCAAGGTGAATGATTTTTACAATCATAAATTGTCACATTGTACCTGGTAGTATTCGCATGCTTACCAACGATCAAATACCAACATAGCTTAAATAGGGGTCGACATGTTTTTGCATGAAATATCCTGGGAACACAATAATGCTATAGTATTATACCACATAATCCACTAAAACTCACATTGTGTCCCATGCTAATTAATCAAACAAAAGTTGCACATTTAAGAATAAATTTCCATACTGTCTGATCCTGTGCAAAGAACATTAAATAATAAGCAAATCAAATGAAAATGACCTTCTCAACTTAATTATAAAAACAATTACTACAATTTTTTATTGTTACGCAATTCTCGCATGAAACATTCACAATACTCTCTTTAATTCTCTTCCCCTAATAAATTAATGTCACATTTTCGGTCTTAAATCTAAGAGCAACCTCCTGCGAGGGGACGACGACGTGACGTCATGAGTCATGACGACAGTAGAATGCAAAATGTACACGGTTTGAAAGACTCTATTTATACTTATTTGTTTAACTAAAACCATATTTTACGAAAATTTTATCCCCTTCCAAAAATACACAAGGCAGATTGTCCATAGTGACGTTTTGGTTCAGCTACACCATAGCCATTGTCTCTTATCTAAGAAATATATTCCACTCATAAATTTGAAATTATGAACCTTCCTCTTAAAAAAAAAGACGACTATATGCAACTCGAGCTATCATTTAAAGGTTAAATTCGAGAACGATTTTAGAAATAAATTGAAAGTCTGCCAGAGTATCTCTATCCTTCATTGACGATACATTTATGACTCTTCATAATAATGCTTCTTCGTGACTTCAGCCAGGAAATTAACAATAACTTCCCCACCTTTCGGTTCCCCCCACCCTTCTGGAAAATTTCGCTAGGCATTCCATAAAAATCCATTGAAATATGATGCCGTTTGAATAGAAATACACATTTACTTACACACATACAATATCTCAAATGGAGGTAAAACTGGAAAAAAAATCTTTCCCCCATCTCTCCATTTTTAATACTCAATAACAGCCTTAACCTTCAACCGTCACTACCTTCACCTTTTTATTGCGCCCTCTGACCCTCTTTACCTGTCCGTCTGAAACTCCAACTACTACATACATTAAGTATACCTTTCTTAACGTTGTTACTTTCCCTTCACATTGCCTACTGAAATATATAAATAAGTTGTTGAATATGTGTGTGTAAATACATACATGTATATATATATATATATATATATATATACATGTATTGCTTGTATATAGTATGTTTCCTTTGTATTTATAAGCAAACATACTATCTAAATTAATACGATTAATACGAATACTACATAAGTTAAATAAAAAATAAATAGTTAATTTACTGTACGCATGTTGAATGCATGTGTTTACGGAGGAAATTGCAGCACTGTTCATTATATAATAATCGGTTCGTTAGTTATCCGGACGCGAATCATGACACGATTAACAATTTCGCAGAAATTGACGTTCGAGCGTTATTCATGGATAAATATGTGTGACTTTGGATTTATCTTAAATCTTTAAATATGATTTGTATTGGTTTTAATAGATGCACACATTAAAGTGAAAAATTTATCTAAACTTTGGGAAGAATATTTTCAGGATGCTTACATCAATTTAAGTCACTTGACCATCCAATACCATTGTAATGATTTAAGCGGGTGACCCAAAAGAATGATGATTGAAATGCTTCCTTGCTTCAATCACATTTGTGGAAATGGCCAACAAATTTGGCACAACTCAAGAAATTTGATGCTCTTCAAATACTATTTTCCACCAAGTCTGGTTTCGTATTGAACTTAACTATGCTTCTCAAAAACTGGAGCTTGTGAGTAAATCACTTTTGTCTTCAGCCACTCTTGGAGGTGGTAAAATTCAGATGGTGAAAGAAAACCTGATAGAATTCGCCTAATTTAAGTTATGAGAAGACCAAATGTATTGTGTTTCCCAATGACGAAGGGCAGGGAAATTAGAAGTAGACTAAAAAGGGATGGGTAATGGTGTGAGGAATGGGGTGAGTCTCGGGTAAACGAATCTGAAGGATCAGTTAGGAAATGGACCATGAAATAAGATGGACATATCAAGGCATAAAATAATAGTTTCTCGGGAAGAAAGGCAAAAGAAGGAATAATAAGAAAGGTAAGAATTACGTTAGAGGATAAGAGTCAGATGTGAGGGTGATATTCGTAATGGCCTCAGTGCAGGTGGAACTGTAGGAATAGACTTCGGTATCTTTTTTTCTTTTAACGAGGTGCAAGGAATTCCTTACGAAACGAATGGTTTCCAAACGGAGATTTACATGAAGAAACTCTGTCAGCATAACGAACGATCCGTTTTCGTCAATGGATTTAGAATTGCTTCGTTAATAAACAACCAGTAGGAATTCTTGAACGGCCACGGTGGAATTCGTTGGACGCTCTCATATATTTATTACTAAATGGGATAACGGGGATTAAACCTCGGCTCTAAAAGTATCGCGGGGTGTTTTTACTATATCACACGCTTCGCAATCCGAACGTAGAACACCCTAGGCCGTAGGCAACGTACTTCTAAGATAAACCTCGCCGTCATTTACGCACACGCCGACTTCGAAATTAATTTCCTTGTAATCGACTTCGATTTTATCACCGAGCATATTTTCCTCATCAAATATCACGTTGTCCCCGTTTCTTCACGTGGGTTACTAACTAACAGCGCGGAAGGATGAAGAGGTCGTATTCCAAAATCACTGTTTTTCTCAACCCCATTCTATTAAATTCTGAAGTAAGGGCAAACGGGCTCTTGCATACATCCCTCCAGTTACAATGACTGTAGTCCAAAAGACCTCACCATTTTTATGCGCGGAATGTTTACGACTTCAGTGAGATTCGAAAAGCATTTTAAAATTATGCGTTCCTTAACGAAAGAATTACATGTAGTAATAATTAAAGTTTTAGCTGACGGGAATGGGCAAGAAGGCCCCAAAGGTCAAGTTTTGACAGTCATCTGTATCAAGGACGTTCAACGAAATCTCTAAAAAAAACTTTATCCCACCTTTCTCTGTCATTCCCGGATTAAGTATCTTTCATTTTTGTGTTCGCTAAATGTAATGCCCAAGGAAAAAATTGTTCGCCCATGGCAAGCTAGAGCTTCGTGATCCCATAGGAGTGTTCTAATAGATATCCTCCTTTCATAATTACATGATTACTTTCCCAAAAAAGATCAGATCAACTCCAAAAAAATACGATGGGTAGATTATTAAGATATCTCGATCATATGTGCTCGAAGAGTGAAAACGAAATTTTTGGGATTTAATTTAGATTACGTTTTTCAAGTCCCGTCAACATTTACGACGATTTGGGACACTCGGTCGAATCCGCAGAAGGAATATTGGTAGAAACTTGATTCATTCCGTGCCATTTCTCGAGCGCATTTTGTTTCGGCTGGCGTTTCCCGCTGGTGTGCCCGTGGATCATTACCCCTGTGGGGTGTGAGGGGCAGGGAGTGACATGGTAACCACTACAGAAACTCACGGAGCTCGCTTCTTGTACATCCTATCTTTTCACTTTTTATCCTCCGAGCGAGGGCTCCTAGCCGTATGGGTGTTTCCCGCTATCCGCCTCTATGATCTGTGGAGCAAACTCCTTGCTCGAATGAGAAAATATATCCCTCCGGGGTCCTCCATTATAGGTTTTTCAAGCGTCAGCCGCTGAGTTTTCCACATTCGTCATGTCTAGCACCTGCTTCACTGCTCGTGGGTCTGGTGGCAAGGCTTGGACGAGAACGGGATTATTATTACCCCTCGGGTACACCTGTTATTCCTTGGGTACTTCAATCGTGATGGCGTGGTTACTGCACCAAAGACAACACACGCATTCCTCGTTTCAACTGAGGTGTGCGCAACGTTGTCTTTTTAAACGTTTCAGAAAGATTTATAAGCCGTCTTATTAGTGAATTGAGTGAGAAGCCATACTTTGCAGAATCCAAAAAAAAATTAAACACGAGAGTTAAGTGAATGGGAAAAGAGGCTTGAATGGAAAAATGTGAGCGGTCATCATTTCTCAGGAAATAAATACGAATTCTCGACGAGAACATTCCATCAAATCGCAGGTCACAAGTGAGAATTCAAAACCTAGTTTGCACTTGGCTTAAAAGAAGTGTTGTATTGATGTAAAATTATTATGGTCAAATATGCCACTATGACATCTATTTGGTGTATTTCTTGTGCATTGAATGGGTACTCATAGCACCTATGAGCAACATGAGACGTACATATTTTTCACTATTCACTTATGTGCTGATAGAATTAACATATGTAGGTGTAACATCAATTATCATATTTGATATCCTATTTGTATGCAAATCTAACTTTTCCCATAAATTAAACGAGCAGTAAAACTATGGTGTCAAACAACTGAGGCTGTCGGATCACCTTAGACTATAATGCAAATACATATAAATACTTCTTATTTGCTAAGAGATATGTAGCAACTATGGAGGTGAATGGTGCAAGGCCTGAGATTATCTATATATTTTCCCTACAGGAACACGAGCGACTTCTAGCCTTTTAGTAAAGAAAGAATATTTATAAGAGTAAAATTTATTCTAAATTAAAAAACTTGATTCTAGACTCACATAACTTGAACAATATTTTCAGCAGCTTGTTCAGAATCCAGGTAAAGTGAACTGATAAGATGGATTAATGACATATTCATGTAATTTAGCCACTCTTTTCATTTGATCTGAACACATCCATCCTCTTTTTCCCTTAGCTCGGGTCATGATTTAAAAAGAGTTACTATTATACAGGTATATATATATATATATATATATATGTAAATTCACTGATAGTCATAACAAACACAGAAACCAAAACACAAAAGAGGAAAAACTCACTGGTTCTCGAATTTTCGGTGGTCCAACCACCTTTCTCAAGAGGAATTAGGAACAGAACTCTGTTCCTAAGAGTTCCGAAGAGTTCTGTTCCTAATTCCTCTTGAGAAAGGTGGTTGGACCACCGAAAATTCGAGAACCAGTGAGTTTTTCCTCTTTTGTGTTTTGGTTTCTGTGTTTGTTATGACTATCAGTGAATTTACATTACACGTTTGTGGGTTTTCCAAAAAAGTGTATATATATATATATATATATATATATATATATATTCAAACTTGAAAATCCCGCCATACGGCGCACAAATATTCATTCAAACAGAAATAGGTATAAGGGAAGGGGATAGGAAAACACATAAAAGGCGAACACAGGACATGTGGGGAAGGCGGTTTTTGAGCAGATCACGAAAGTAAAAATATTTCCTTATCCGGGATACATACATATATACACACATATTATTGCTCAATATTACATTGATATTGTTATCAATTTGTATTTTGATATTAAATGACGCACTTTCAAAAATGATTAACTGCCTGTATTTTAAGTACAGTTTGGCAGTTCATAGATTATTCTCCTTGCCATGCTTTCAAGAGTTTTAAAAACATTCATTTCATTTGGGCATTTCATATCAAATTATTCCACTATTCAGGCCTCTTGATTTTCAGATTGGTATAAAGATAAATCGTAGTACAATAAATCATGTCTCACAAGCTGTAGGAAGGCTCATGATTTAGAAATGACCAGCCGAACAGATCGGAGATCTGATTAGAATGGTAGAATAAGCCAAATTGGCAACTGGACCTAGTGAATGACCTCACGTCCAAGCCACGCATTTGTCAGTATTATCGTACAGTGAGTCATTCATATACAAATCCATAAATTACACTGCTTCATGCCTCCAGGCTAAAAAATTCCTTGTCAATAAAATGAGTTTTAATTCAAAATATTTTTCAAATATGGACTAATTAACATGGATACACTTTGAAAACATCATTTTTCACAAAAAAATCAACATGTTTGTAACGCATAGATTAGAATTCACGTCGAGTGAACAAGCATCCATTGTTAAAACAAATTATTACTCTTAAAAATATTAATTTTTTTGTTTTTGAAGCAAGATGGCTAAATTAATTATGCAAGAACGAACGTATTAACATAGGAAAAATCGGCATTGAGACAAGGTTTCACTTGGCTAACACAATATCTTTCTTCCGTTTGAAAACATTAAGGATGACCATCTCACATGAGAGTGCGCTTATTATATTTCTAGTATGCACCTTCGTTCTTTTTATGTACAGGAAAAGCATTCACTGATTTGTTGAAAAAACTGATTTCAGCGGAAAATCACGTTTTGAAATCCCATTTTGGATATTTTGCGGACATTTCCAATATGGGTCAGCGTATTTGTGGGAGGTGGGAGCTTGACTGCGATTTTGTTAAAAAGATAAATGAAAATAAAATCGACCAAAACAAAAAGCACTTTTATGGTTTACATGTATATCAAAAGTTGAGTCACCATTTCATTGGTAACAAGTCCTGATAAGTCCGAAGTCCGAAATCCGAAGAACTGATTAACTTTTATGCTTTCTTATCTAAAAATAATTCTCCTAACCACGACAGCTCTTCCCTTCAACATCGCCTTCGATTTGGTGTACGAATTTGCCTATGTTCCTTCCTCATGTTATCTTTTCTTTGACAATTTCCTCGTATTTTCCCATCTAACATGTCGGCAAGTCCACTCTTTCGACAACTGGTTATTTTATGTTAAACCTCCATATCCTGTTCCTCCTCCAATTGTCAGCTTATTTCCTCGTTTCCCATTTCATTTCTCCATCTGGTTTCCAGGTTTCCATTGAAAGGCACTATCTGGCCTACTTTTTCAGGGTACAAATTCTCTGATGGACGAATATTCTAATGTACACATTTATCAACGTATACTATTCCTAAGAGGGGTATTTACCAGCTCAAAAATTCTTCCTTTTCCATGTAGGCACGCACAGTATTGTCTCGTCTAGTTCGCGTGGAACTTCTTCCATTCCTTGTTAGTTGCCTTAGAAAATACTTTTAAATGTTAACAGTTCACTGTTACCATAGAGATGTCATCCGTAAAACGGAGGATGTTAATTTGTTCTCCAATCATTTCTCTGTGGTCTTAATGTCTCTTCTAGATGCATTCCTCATTTTACCTAGACATTACTTTATAATACACTTATGAATATTTACTTTGCATTTGCTGTGTGGTAGTTTTGAATAAATGATGTTGTATAATTATTTTATGTAACTGTAATACAATATATTCCAATAATTTTTTAAGCTGCTTGAAAATCTGCTAACTTTTGAAACTCAGCTGACACTTATCAAATTTATCCTCAAGTCCACGAATGCAACATTCAATGGCTTGTCTTAAACTTCATGTTTATTCAAAAGTATTCTTAGGTGAAGCCGGTTCTCTTGTTTTGATTTTTCTGACTCTAAACTGGTTTTCCCATAAGCGGACTTCATTTTTCCTACTTCCCTGATTATTTGTGTTAATACTTCGGACGCGGACCGGGACAAGGACCAGGACAATACCGGACACGAGGTTCGGCATTTCTCTCATTAATCAAATTGTTTTTTTCGGAAGAAATCGCAATCATGGCTCTCTTCTCATTATTCTCTTGAGATATTTCTCTTTCGTAGCTGGCTCTCAGTCATAACGTCTTTAGAATTTCCTTCGAGCCCCTTGATAATTTCTCTGTTGCTTTGGTCTGCTTTGAAAGCCAACGCTGGACTTATGTTATTTCGTTACACTATTCAATTAGAAGTATATTCATCTAGCTTTTGTTCGTCTTTGTTCACCTAGCTAATGTCTTCCACTAATTCGACTGCCATGGGTTTCCTTTAACACAGTTCCTCGATCCATTGCTTTCATCAATCTCCATTCCATTACTTTCTGGAATCTCATCTCAAATAAACCACATTTCGTTTTACTTTCTCTAAAGAATTAATTCGTAATTTTTTTTTTATAATTCTCTTCATAATTATTATTTCACTTCCTCTCAGCGGATGTCAATCCATTTCTTCTCGACCTTCTTCGATTCTCGTATGGCTAAGTTCCATATTTTTTTTTGGATTGCTTTCTTTTCTTCGTTGGTTGAGTTTTTGTAATTTCTTCTTTCTTCTGCGAGCTCTCTTATCTGCGTTTTTATCCATGGCCGTCTAGTTTCAACTTTTCTTACAAACGGGTTGCTCTTCTGGTATTTTTATAAATTCCTCGTTGAATGCAATCCATCTTTCTTCAGCACTGGCCTCTTTTTCTCTCTTCAACTTTCCGTCGGCGGCCATGGATGATCTTTCTCCGGTAAGTTTTCCTGGATAGTATTCGCAATTTCATTACGACATTAACATTTTGCGATATTATTCACAAATAAAATTGGGTAACACTTTAAGAAGCTACTATGCATATCCTATTGAATGAATGAAGCAAAACGAATCAAAAACCAAGTTTTGCTATTTTCAGAACATTTTCAATAATGACAAATAAATTTCTACAGGGCAAATGCTTCCTTGATCCCCTTCGTAAAGGCTTCTCCTTCAAGAGTATTTTCTGCGAAAATCGTACCCATACCAGATTTTAATGTATTTGTAATGTTTTTGGGTACATCAACGCCTGAGGTATATTGCAACGCATGATTTTTCCTCCGTTATGACTGCCACATGTTTCCAAACTTTTCTTAAACTCCTAAACCAAAACAATTAAATTCTCAGTTGATAGGCACATGATATCCTGCTTGGTTCCTCACTTTGTTAGTTCCCTTGAATTATAGTTTTTTATTAATTATGTATTAAAAGTCATCTTTTTACTGTTTTATCAATTTTCCAATGCAATTCATATTTTAACAAGATAATTACAAATGGAATTTCCTTAGAATTATAGGTTTTGAGAAGTTATATCTGGAACCAAATCATTCAGAATTTCGCTTTGCACAAAAATGTCATTTAAACTTCAATTTCTTGGAGAATACAAGATCTACTTAGATCAAATTAGAAAACAAAATAAATATTTTTTAAATGATACGTTGATGGGAGAAAGATGAAATTCAATGGATGAAAATCAAAGGTCAATTTTATTGGAATTAGGATAGTTAATCTCATTGAGATTTCGAGTTTTTCAACGGATGCCTGAGTTGTGAAATGATTGAAAGTAAAACGCCACTGTCAGTGAATATATTTTTCTATTCATATTTTTGATGTAATTTTCAAGTTTTTCAGATGAATTGTATCACCAGAAAATTATTACCCAAAGGAATTAAATGAGCAAATATATTCAAATACATGTATGGAGACAATCTGAAAAATATTTAACATTAGTTCAGGGGATTTAAAACCTTGTACTTCCTAAGAAACCGCCAAGGTTTTACAGGAATTAGGTACAGTCATCTACACCAAAATTAGAAAATTTAGAAGTAAATTGGTTTTTCATGGCTTCTATAGCAATACTGTATTTCTCCAAGCCTAATCATTTACATACTCTATTTGATTAATTTTATTTCACTTGATATTTACTCTCTAGATCCTTTAAGTGCCAGGTTCGATTCCCGGGCAAGGCACTCTGGGAAACTTCAGCTCCACCCAAGCAATGTGATTTTTCGGGTACCAGATCTTTCTGCGAAACCATAACCGGCACAGGTAAAGGAACTGGCCCCCCTACCCTGATGTGTGAACTTCACACGCCATCGGGCTTAGTACTGGGTGAACTCTACCATCACCTACTACACCGACCTTCGGGTTGAATACTGTGTTAATGGTTAGATCCTTTTATAAAATGTCTCTTTCAATGTTGATAAAATTCCATGCAGTTTTAAAAAGAAAATATTTTCATATCTCCTAGGATTCCGGAGATATCATCAAAAAATGTTCCTCTAAGAAATTAATATTCGATGGAAATATAGCTAATAGCTTAGTAACCAAAAATAATCTGTAATTCTTGAGTTAAAACCTTAGTGAAAAATTACAGATGTAATTTATTTCTACATTGACAGGAAAAAAATATCAAATGCCACTTACGATTGAAGTGAATCAACGGTATGAGGAAATAAATTCGCACGCACTAGGGGCGAAAGACCCTAACCGAACAATTCTGCAACTATAGGGGAGAAACGTATGTTTTCATTAATTTTTATCAATGAACATTGGAATATGCAGCTCCATAATGCCATCTTCTGGCGAAAGAATCTGGGTCCTTCGTTGCATACACCCCCCACAGGTATCAGTATAATTTACGTTTCCTCGGGACGTGTCTGTGTTTACAGAGTATCTCCTTTTGCCGGCGGCCGACGCATCGGCCGCCAGGATTTGGATTGCGGCATTGCCGGAATCTTTCGGAAATCGAGGTTCCGATCGTGTATTTTTCGAGCGGCGGTTGACCGCCTAGTTCTTCAAGAAGCTTTCGGTTTGACTCTCCACTTCTTCCGCCGGGGAGGCCTTGCTTTTGTTTACTGATTCAAGACTGACCTTAACTTCTGGTGTAGACCTTAGACTCCTTTTTGTTTGCTACCGCCTGGTGCGTTCAGCGGTGAGGGAGCGTATATGAGTGTTGTTTCCCCTTTGGAGTGCTCGTTCTTTTGGTGCGCTTTCCTTCTTCACGCAAGCGTGCTGAATTTGATTTTTTCAAAATGGCTGTGCGCCGCCTAAACACGCTTGCCTTGCAAGTTGACGAGAAGTCGAAGCCTTCAATGCTATTGGAGGTCCACCTCTTCACATTAGAGTCACTGGGCCTCACAGCCGAAGAGATAGTGGAGATCCAATTTGGATACAATCGCCATTTGATATTCCTGAAGTTGGCAACCAAAGACTAGGATTTTAGACAATACTCCCCAGACTCTACCGTTTCCGTCTGTAATTGACCAGTAAACGACAATTAATATTGACGAGACTTCCGGCAGGCCGTTTAATATCAGGGTCCTTTGTCTCCCCGTGGAGACCCCGTTGGAAGCCATAACAAGCGAACTCCAACGTTTTGGTAAAGTCCATCGCTCGTGGGAGAACAGGTGGGTGGGAGACAAGATGGCACGTGTGCTTACGGGCACCAGGATGGTGTGGACGACGGTCGAGAGAAATATCCCCTCGTCCCTCCGCATCGGCAGCAACCGCCCCATCATCATCTATGAGGGTAAGCGCCGCACTTGGGCCCGCTGCAACCAAGAATGCCACGGGCACAAGATCTGTCCTGGGAACCAGGGTGGGAAGAGCTATGCTGAGGAAATGACGATCCTCCAACCCGAACGCCATCGTGGAGATGGACGAGCCCAAGGTGGCTGTGAAGGAGAGGGTGCGGTGTCTGCTACTCATCGAAGGTGTGGCCCCGGCAGCTCCCGTAGGTCCCCCGCAACCCCCTCCACTTGGAGGGAAATGTCAGTGGGAACGAAAATCGTCAACGGAAGAAAGAGATCCGAAAAATAAGAGGACAGACGACCCCGAACTATCTTCACAAGACACATGCTGTAAACAGCCCATGGCTGGAAGCAGCTTCTCCTAGGAGCTGTAAGAGGCTTAGAAACATTGTTCTCTCTCTCGACCCCAAACTCCTGGTCTCGAATACCGATCTACAAATACCTCACGTACCTACAACCTCGCCTAATCTCACTCGACCTCTGGCCCCTATCTCCGTGACCCCATCAAATTAGGAGGAATCATCTTTGAGCCCCACCTTCTTCCGCCCACGTCGTCGACGCCCTCGCCTCGCAAATCCTTACATCACGGCTTTCAATCACCCCAAGAACCTCTGGTGAAAGGTGAGGAGAATGTATCTGATTGCGATTTTTTCCCATCTCCAACAGCAAGCCCCTCGACCCCTTTATTATTGACACAAAAGGAAGCGCCACCAACCCCGGAAGTTGACACACAAAAAAGTTTCCGGTCGTCAAATATCCCCGATACCCCATCGTCCATCTCCATTGAGAACAGCATAGGTGTCGATGATTCCTGCGCTCAGCGCTCCTGTGGAGGCGGATAAAATAGAACTCTCTCCCCTGATTTTTCCTGACCACACTCCTTTGTCATTTGACCCCCAGTCTGCCGCTCCGACCCTCCCCGAGTTCACCTCCTACCCCGTGGCGACCCGCATCGGTGCTCTCTCGAAGAAGGCCCCCCGTGGAACGCTGCCAAATTATTCGCTTTTCGTGGAGACCACGGCTGGCTCTTCCACTTCAGACGATGTCGGGGGGGAGGGATGCGACGACATGCCGCGCCCTCACTCCTCGTCCCCTCGAACGAGGCGTCCCGGGAAGCGGCGAAGCACTCATCGCTCGGGGTCGAATAGCGACCGGAGCGACGTTAGCCACGACCAGAGCAATGGTTACTAATTTCGGGTACCCACCCGGTGCCTGACACACATCCTCCGTCGTTCAAGGTTTTTTTTTTGCAAAATAACTGTGCTATCATCGATAATTTCAACCAACCATAGATAATTCCTTTCAATACATAATTTTCCATTGTTATTTAAAATCTTCCTCTTAATGTCTGTGGACCTTACCTTCCTTTCTATACTATATGTTCACAGTATTGATGGTAACATATACGTATCGTGGAATTTTCAGGTTGATTACTGTGTTCATGGTTTATATGAATATATATAATATATAATAAACCATAAAACCATAAAGACAGTATTCAACTCGAAGGTCGGTTTGGTAGGTGATGGTAGAGTTCACCCAGTACTAAGCCCAACGGGGTGTGAATATTCACACATCAGGGTAGGGGGACCAGTTCTTTTCCCTATGCCGGTATTATACATAAAAATAAATATATATATACACATATATATGTGTATAAAATTATATATATATATATACGTAAATATATTTTTTTCTATATATATATAAATATATATGGTTTCGCGGTAGTCCAGAGAGTTGGCCTACTGACCTGAGGGTTCCGGGTTCGATTCCCGGGCAAGGCACTCTGGGCACCGGCAGCTCCACCCAAGCTATGTCATTTTCCGGGTACCAGATCTTCCTGGGAAACTATAACCGGCACAGGGAAAGGAACTGGTCCCCCTACCCTGATGTGTTAATGTCACACGCCTTCGGGCTTAGTACTGGGCGAATTCTACCATTTTCTACCAAACCGACCTTAGGATTGAATTCTATGTAAATGGTTTATGTATATATATGCATTCAAAAACCGAATCCCGCCATATGGCGAACAGGTATTCATTCAGAAGGAAATAAGTACAAGGAAAAAGGGATAAGAACACATGTAAAGAACGAACACAGAAAAGGTGTGGAAAGCGGAATCAGGCAAATCACAAGCGTAAAAATATTTCCTTGTCCGGAACTTGGACACCGGATCTTTCCACTTGCCGGGAGGATGCTCTAACTACTTGACCTGCTGGTCTTATATCAACCAAGTGCCCTGATTTTTTGGACAAGAGATGACGTCAGAGAGTTTCACCAACCAATGGAGAAATACACCACACACAAGAGGAAGGACAGTAGGCAATCGATCATACTTATATATATATATATATATATATATATATATATATATATATATATAATTTTGATGCATTAATCAACCAGCAACTGAATGTTTTCTCGTTTCCAAGTATGTGTGTACATGATGACGTCAATTTGAAAAAGATGTCTTTTGGTAAATGATTGTCGCGTTTAAAAAAGGTTCGTTGTTGATTATGCTCTAAGTCCTACCGCTTTAAAATAAAATAAATTGCTTAGATATACCGCTTTGTATCCCTGGAACCGTCATGGAGGAAGAAACTTAGTGGAAGCATGATGCAATATAAATAGTGAACGAGAAAACGGGACAGTAATATCTACTTGGGAAACGTTCTTTGTTGCATATATGTGTTATAAAAGAAGCACTAATCATTAAAGTAGTTCATTCTTTATGTTTCCTTAGTGGTAGATGACATAGCATGTAATTATATACTGGTCGTGTATCGGTAATTGATACTTAATAATTTTTTTTGGAATCGGAATATCACAAAGATGGGTACAGTAATGCCATGGCCATATCAGATTTTTTGTAGTCATGCGATCGAGTGAAAATATCTGGCCTATCGCCAAAACGCATTCCATTGAACAATGAATAAATAAACTCCTCTCTTTATCCTTTATATTCCTACTTTCTCATCCCTTCCTTCGCTCATATTTCGCCTTCCCACCTCTCCTCACACCTGGTCTTCCGCAACCACCCAATTGGAGAACACCCTACGGAGGGTCAGAGCATTGAGTGGTGAATAAGATGTTAGGCATAGGTAGATTTCCCTCTACATGTTTCGAGCGAAAGATTCCACGCTGTGCCAAGAGATGGCGGATGGAGGACGTTCCCCTGGACGAAACGGCGTGCGTCCACGCCTCGCGAGCTGCCAGAGGCGATATCCGTCTATGGCCCAAGTGACCCATTAGTTTTCCTCACTAGAGCGCAATCATGTGATGTCATCACGTTCTAAGTATCTACTATATACCTGTTGGTACCTATCCATTCTCTCTCTTAAGATTGCCGAGGAGTGTAGTGAAAGCTGAAAATGATGCTTATAAAAGTCTTTAAAAGGTAAACTTTGCAGATTGACCAGGAATTATTATTGTGCATTTTCTATTTTAAAGGGTGGGAGTTTGGGAAGAAATTGTCCCACAAAGCTTGACATAAGATCCACGTTTTTCGGTAAATATTTCACCAATTAAGGAAAAGAGCGATTGGTTTCTTTTGGCATAAAGGATATCATCCAGCAGCAAAATATTTGACGTGAGTACCCAGAACGTGATGATCCTGTCCTCAAAGTCATCCCGAAATCATTTGGGCTTTTATGAAAAGAAAATGCGCTGCGGTTGCGCGAGCTGGTGGCTTTAAATTAGGGGACTAATTGCATACACGTATAACTTACGCTGGGGAGACTTGATAATCCTATTTACGGATTTCGTTCGGCGTGGCCTTTGGTGACCCATTGTGAATGGCAAGGGCATTTACTAGGACCCTAGACAGTACGAAGGAAACCAAGAATATCGTTTGAAATATTTTCTGACGTTCAAAGAGCCAGGTTTAATTTATATTTGGTTAAACTAAACACCTACTAACAAATGCACTGATGTTTTCTCTTGATTAATGTTGAAAATAAATGCCTAAATGCCTTACAAGGCAGGAGTCTATGAGAAGTGATCCCTCTAAATATACGAGGGTCATCCGGAAAGTAGTACCCGTTCGTGAAATAAAGACACAAAAGTAAAGTAAGTCTCAGGTGATGCATAACAAACCCATGTTTCGTCACCAGTAATTATGCGAGTCAAGAAAGAGTCTCCTTCATCAGAATAACGTCCCAAAAACGTCAGTGCTGCAGCCATACGCTTGGTTTTGTGCTCATCTGTAAGCAGCCGAGGGACCCATCTTGCACAAATTTTTGCATAATGCAGATGGTGTTTAACAATTTCATGAACAATTGTTCGAGAAACATTGGGAAAATGCTCACAGATGTCATCAATTGTGACGCGCCGATCGTTCCTCACGAATTCGTCAACTGAGCTCACCAGTTGGTCTGTAATGACAGACGGTCTCCCCGAACGCTCATCGTCGTGTGTGTTCCCCCTCCCCATGTTGAAATTGCGACACCACCGCCGAACAGACGACTCGTCCATTACATTGTCTCCATACACCTCCTTTAATTGGCGATGAATATCACATGGGCGAACGTTTCTTGCATTGAGGAATTTAATCACTGCCCTCACTTCACAACTGGCGGCGTTCTCAATTTTTTTAAACATTGTAAACAATCACAAAAACAACACAGGCAATGCTAGCGTCACGCAACTTGGCTCAGAGAAGGCAGACAAGCCACTGAAGCTATCTGACCTCGTCCAGCGGCTACTCGCGTCGTCAGCACTTCATGGGGCACGAACGGGTACTACTTTCCGGATGACCCTCGTATATTGTTAACTATGGTGTTAGCTTAATGAAAAAATCCCATAAAATATTTGTTAACTTTTTCGGTCCGTAAATTCTAACATACGAATGAGTAGGTTTTTAGCTGGAGCATGAGGGAAAGTAGTCTAGATACCAACGAATAAGTGGCTCACCTAAGTAAGTTAAGCTCAAATTAAGGTTATACATGTATAAGCATACTGTGATTGAGAAAGATGATCATGTATCGAAGTTTAAAAAAAAGTAGAAATTTGGCTAAGGTAATGCAGAAACACGAGTGGAAAATAACCGCTGAAGCTGGAAATGATGCATTGTATATTTGTAATACATCCCAGAAATAAAAAGAAAATGGAATTACTGAGCAGTAATTTAGACGATTTAATGCAGCAAGTTGTAAATGTGAGTGCTAGCGCAAGAGCTAGTCGGGAAAATAATTATCACAAGAAGCACATCTCGGGCAACTGATGGACACTTGTCTTCAGGTCTTGTTATGACGATGGCTTTAATATACGCTTTTGTTCAACCAAGTTGTCTTCATGACCAGAGGTTTGCGTTCATTTTAAACGGTCACTTCGCAGTTATTAATTATTAATCTATCAGTCAAGTGTTGTTTCTCGTTTGTAATCAATCACGTTACATGATGTGTGACCTGCATTCAAATGACGTGTTTTAATTGAGAGTAACTGTGATTGACATGTTGCCGGTAAAGTGTCGTCAGGGAATGTGAGATCATTTGCTACCTAGGGGATTCTGGAATTGGTTCACAATGCTAAAGCGATCGAATTAACACATACCTTTCAGCGACCCAGCCATAACGCCGCTAAATTGCTTACCTTGGAGGTATTAACTTGTGGATTTAAAGGGTGAATAACTCGAAAATCTCGCAATAAATTTATGAATTGCGAATACGATATTAATCTACTTGAATAATTGTTTTATTTGTTATATGACACGTCTACATGTTGTCCTGAACGCAGTTACAGGGACAGGAGGCCAAAGGTTCTAAGTTACCAATAATCGGGCACTTACAATTTTATCACGAAATTAAGAAAAAATTAGGTAGGATTTTATTGCATAGCAATTTGAAAGCTTTGGCTAATCGTTTTCTGTTAATGTGTTCACTGTGAGTATTGAATTGTAATGTAGAAGTAAAATGAAATACAAATTCCGATACAATTGTATTGCGGAAACTTTTGATTTGCGATGTTGTTGTTTTAATTGGATTTATTTAATACCAAAAACCATATAACTTTAAATTCCCAGTAAATGATTACATTTCATCAAATACTTACTTCTCTTGATGTTTCGCGGGAAGAATTTCAGTAAACAATTCAATGAGCCTACAGTAGTAGAATCAAGAAGATAAAATAAACCATCAAAACATTTTCTCAGCGTATTTTTCATAGGGTTTACAAGAGAAATTTATGCTATTCATCATTTCATTTTGGCTATAATTAATGTTACATGATTCCATAATAAAAATCCTTGAAGGCATTATTTATTATGTCACATTGAATGAATATATTTGTTAACTCTGGAATATAAAGTGCAAAAACTCTATATCAAGTGCAATTCCTTTTATAAAATTTGATTGGTAATCATAATGAATCATCATTGCCCGTTCTAATGTACGGTTTCATAAACATTGGCCATGGCTACAGTGACTCCATCTTCAAAGAAAAATATTTCTACCGCGGTTCACCTACTTATCGGAGAAAATAAAGGAGCTTTCACTTAAAATAAAAATTGAATTGAATTTCATCCTACATGAATATGACTGCTACTTGAAGTACTAGGGTGTTTTCCTTCAATACTTATTTGCTCAAGAATATTTTCTATATGTAGAAATTGTGCCACCTTTCTATGTTGTTCACGAATAACGATATTGTTAAGAATATCTTTTCATCCATAATGTTTGCAAAATCTTCTCAAAATTTCTTAAGACTTAAAAGTTTCTTATTTCATATTTGTTGCGTATGAACGGGATCGCTACAGTTTTTTCAAAGTTTCCGTTTACCCATCCGAAGTTTTTTATTCATTGTTCACTAGAAGGAAGTTTCTGACCGGGAAGTTCCTAACGTCCCTCCCCCCCCCCACACGCTCATACGGCGATCTCCTTGTAACACGAAAGAGGATTTTTCGGGAACTTCTGCTCAAATTATAGCATCCCCTGCCCACCGCCTAATTTTCCTCAAATTTCACGAAGGATTCCACATTCCACGGGATGACCAAATATTTGATTGAAGCATCTTTTTCACACAGGGAAAACCTTATACCATCTATATGATCCATCTGCGATTTAGGTACAGTTTTTGACAAGAAATGGAACTGCCACGAGCATATCGACAAAAGTTTTCATGGGGAAATGGTTGTTGATGGCCTAGGTGACGTCACAACGATGTTCAGGATCCGTTTGGTCTTCACTTGAACGGTGCTTTTTGGTTGCTTCCTCATTTTTTAGTACTACCCACCAATTCGGTCGACTGCCTGTCTCTAAATTTAGAGGTATTCAACCATCCTTTTAACTTCTTTATCGCCATTGCCAGCCATTGCATCGCCTCCCTCATAATTTCAACCCATGTATTAATTTCATCCTCCTTCGGAATTCCCCACTTTCAATGCCGTGGGCTACAGGGTAGCATTACGAACGGATCTCTCCGCTCTAACGACGTTCTCCGTCACTTTTCAATCCGTGTTTCTCCTCGGCCCACACACAAAAATACACTATCCTAAATTCTGTCTTTCTATATCCCAGCGTTCCCTTTTCTAGCGTATTCCCGCCATATTTAACTCCCTGGTCACTCGATTACCTTCCCTGGAACTCTCTTCTTCATATGCCCTTTTTAGCCCCCTTGTTAAATGCCATTTAGCCAAGTGGACCCACGCTTGCAGTTCTCCTTTTTCACTATTTAAAAAAATTAAAATAAACTTAATTTTGGATTTATTTAGTTAACAGTAATCCGAAAACACTACTTGTTAGCTTTCATATCGCACTTTCAACAATGATATTTAAAAGATACAATTACAAACAACTCCCTGGGTGAATGAAAACCCACCTAAGCGGAAAACAAACCAAGCGGAAAACAAACAATATCAGAGTTGGGAGGTGAGGATGTCACCCCGCCGCCACCGTGACCGGGTGTTGAATTACTGGGAAGTAATGACATCATGTCACACTCCATATGTACCCATGGGGGTATCATTTTTAAGAAATTACTGCAAAGAAATAATCTAGATATCTAGGTACATAAAATTTATTCCACATATTAATTGATCCTTATGTAAATTAGATCTATATATGTTGATTGTTTCTGTTTCAGGAAGTCGTAGGTTAAAGTTACTTGAAAAATGGAGAAGAAAGAGGCTCACAGTGTGATTAAGTTCCTTCATTTGAAAGGTTACAGTGCCCGGAAAATCCACAGTGAATTGAATGAATGACATGACAGCCCGTCATAGTATGACACAGTTGTGAGGTGAAAAGGGTGTTTTCAAACTGACCACATGTGCCTCACAGACGATTCAGGCAGTGGAAGACCATCATTCATGGACGATGCTGACTCATTGAAAAAAATGGAGGACTTCATACCATTAGACCGAAGAGCAGCCATCCAAATGTACATGAATGATACTGATCTTAGTTACACCTGTGTGGAAAATTATTTACAAGGACCTGCACATATTAAAGGTATCAGGACGCTGGGTTCCACGACTATTGACTCCTATTCAGAGGGAAACACGACACTAACTACAATCACGACCACGGTGCGACCTGAATTCAAAGCGTGGTGGCTATGAAACTATGGCCACACCCACCCCATTCTTCCGATCTCGCCCCAAGCGACTTTTTTCACCAGAACTAAAAAAAACCATTGTGGGGCAGAGATTTGACAACACAAACGATGTCACTCAAAAGGTGGAACAATAGTTTCCAGCACAAAATGCTGAGTTCTATAACGATGGCTTTTAATTGGTCAATAAACGCTGGGAGAAATGTATTTCCGAGGATTGTGACTAAGTAGAGACGTGTTAAGAATAGCAAATAGAAATCAAGTATTCATCTCGACTTTTTTTTAGTAATAATTAGAAGTTTACCATACCCCCTTTAACATACGATACGTGTATATAATAGTGGCAGACTAATTAGTGGAAATCAGGCCTTACACTAGATATTAAAAGTGCAATTTCCAGTTTAATTTATTCCGTACAACGTTTCGCATCATCCTCGGATACAATAAACATTTGAAATTGTTTCATAGTTGACGATGATGTACAATTATTAAAACCTGTTAAAAGTAATAAATCGCTGTGAAAAATTAAAATGTTATTAATTTGCACACTATTGGCATTGTTCATTATTAATTTACTGGATACGTTTTTATCAATTCTTGCGTGAGTCAATGGAAAAGTATTTTTGCCATTTTATTGGCGTCCTATGAATAAATAAGATAGTCAAACCTTACTTAATTATGAAGATATCGGAGAAAAAAATCACCTGCGGGAAATAAACATAGGAGTCACCTGAGTGATAAAAGCATCTTTGTGCTTGCTCTCATCCCTGTTTCGGGGTCCAAAAGATGGGAGGGTGGAAGTAACCTTTTGTATGTTGGAAAGTGATTGGAAATTATGAAGCCTTCAAGGTTCTCAACAACAATCACTTTTCCGAAGCTTACTTTTCCTTTAAATCTAGCTTCCTCGTGGTTTTACTTTTTTCCATCTTTTTAGCTCTAACCTCGCCTTTCACCATCAGGTCGAAGCACCCTTTAATCCTCCGCAAAAGTAACAGTGAATGACTTACATTGTGCTTCCATTCATTACTGAGGAGACAGATACGCATCATACAAACGATTAAAGGTAGTTTGTTTTAAGAAATTTTTAAATTTTACACATAAGAAAAGGACCATGCGGGAGACATATTGATAATTGACAAAGCGGTATTTTTTAACAAATTATACTTAATTGATAATATTAGGGACAATTTTTCGTCTCGATCAATGTGTTTGCTTGTCCTGTTGACATATTTTAATTCTTTTGGGCACATAAGTGAAGGAATATCAAAACTAATAAATTGAAATAAGTTAACTGCATAATTCAGAATGATGTGAAGAGTCTTTTAAAAATATTGAATTTTTTCTTCCGTGTAACATAGTCGAGTAGTCTACCGTGAGGTAGATAAAGTAAGGGAATTAAAACTAATTTTAGTAGGGTTACCTACTATTCAATTTTTCTTTTTTTTTTTAAGGTAATCTACCGGTTAAGGCAGGTTTTTGGATGGACACCACTATCAAATAAACATTTTGTGACTCCCCACCTAGCAAACTAATCTATATCAGGTCCCTCTTCATCTCGGTGTACTTCTTTCCTCCCTTCATCCCGTCCAACATCCCTATCCTGTTCCTACCCTTACCTCGCTTGCCCAACATCCTCCCCTCTATTACCCTCTTCAACATTCCACTACCGCTCAATACGCCTTTCATCCATTTTTCCTGCCTCCATAGGATTTCTCTCAACAAACCCCTCTCCTCACCCACCATCTCCAGTACTTTCTCATTTGTTTTCCTTTCGGTCCATTTCACCTTCTCCATTCTACTATTCAATTATGTAGCATAAAATTTTAAAACAGTTAGGTGATAAAAGTCTTATTTATGGGAAAAATGGTTGGGAGAGAGTCGACGGATATATATTTTTTACTACCCTATAGATTTTCTACTGATTTATTCCTGGCTTTCTCCATACACAAGCACACCCCAAAGGCAACTGCTGATAAGTGAAAATCCTTGACTTACTCCTTTCTTTATTCTAACTATATTACCGCTGAGTTGCAAAAATGTGTAACCAAGGTGTCTTGTTAAAGAGAGTTTGGAAAACTCTGCCGTTATAAGAAACTTCTGTGTCCATAAAAATGGAAGGGAATAATTCCTATCTAATTGAATGTATCAAACACTCTTTCGGAATTAACGACCTAAATAGACGTTTGTTGAATATTTTCCACTTTATACCCTAAAAGTATCGTATGTACAATAGTAATTATTTCCGTTTCCTCTCCTTTGCAACCTTTAAAATGTTCTTCTGCTGGTTTTACATACACCTACTCTGCTGTTTAAGGTGCTTTTCCTAGTAGAAGATTTCAGTCAAGATATTGTGTCGGCAAGCTTATACATTCATATGCGGTCTGTAGTTTTAAAGTACGCAGAATTATGTTATTTCATTGACCTATTGACTTTTACGGCTGAGTATGATCACATTTTGCATTACTTCTTGTTTTGCTATACGTTTTGTACCACTTATTTACTCCCTTCGAAACCTTTTATGAATAAAAGATTCCGAAGTGATACAATTCGCGGGGTTAATCTTGTTAACGCATAGGTCCGTAAGACATTCATTGAATTTTGCGATCAGTACAGTGTTTCCATTTATTTTGCCTCCATTATGTATTTGCCTTTTTGCTTTTAGGATATAGCAATGCATTTATATCTTTTCTTAATTTTACATTTGTGCAAAATATTTTTTTCGACTCTTCATTGAATAGCCATATTTATTTAATGAGAATTTCATCAGCGTTGTCCCACAAAGTGATGCACATTGAATTGTTTCCCTTAGGAGCTTCTATTTATCGCAATGCCTGCTTCTAAGTCAGGAGTTCCAGGTTGTGTCACACTTCTGCTCATAAATTTACCATCCACAAGTCCCGTCACCTTTTTGTACCTTTCGAACAATTCTATTTCCTTTTACAGCAGTTGTGTCCTACTTAAGTCCTTGAATGTTTGATCTCTCTCTTGTTTTCTATAGTCCCGCCAATTTTTTTGTTTTTCATCTGTTGACGATTTTTCTTCTGAGATGGGTTTTATCGTGGCTTTTAGCCCTTTTAGTTTCGCAATTCCTTATTTAATATTTCATCAACTAAACCTGCATCCAATTGTGTTCCAAATCTTGTTTCATTCTCAGATTCATTCCAAGTTACGTTTATTTAAACACTACCTCTTAGATTTTCTTGAATAGTAATCATTTATTTGAGGTGACTCCAATTATTTGTTTCGGGTCATTCTGATATATTTTTCTCGATTTACGAGTGCTTACTTCAATATTATTTAATACTACTGAAAACTCATTGTTTCCTTAAATTTTTTAAATGAATACATGCTAAAGATGCTTTTGCTACAAATACAGGCAATTTATATTTCCTGCAAAATTGCACGTGATTTTCTTTACTTTCTTTCCGTTTACCACAAGTCTGTACTTCTCAATGTTTTTCCTATCTCATCTTTATCCTGCGATGGCGTAGCAATCAGTTAAGGTTAAATTCTGCTGTTTATAAAATTTCAGTAGCTCCTAGAGCTACGTTTCCCATGGTAGGCATTTAAGCATTTTGCATTTGTGGACTTAATTGTTAAATAGGATATGGAAATCTGTCATTGCATCGGAGGAAATTATTTGCACTCACTTCGCAGAAGCATTTCCGTTCTTATATGTTGAGTGTATGAATCTGACCCTGCCATTCCAAAATTCTCCTTCGTTGGTTAATTTAACTTCACTGATTCGAAAAAGTATTTTTTGTGCAAATATACATGACATTTGGTTTTATATAAATGACCTTGTCATTTAATTGATTTCACCGGGAAATCTTACCCAATGGAGAGGTTACGGAATAGGGTAAGAAAACCTACGAAAAGGTTTCAAGTGATAACCAGCAAAATACGTATATCTATTAAAAAATATCTTAGTTACCACAGTAGCATGGGTACTGGTTGATGAGCAGATTTTTTCAGCCGATATTACAACAAGAGTACTTTTATGCACCAATTATTTTCCCTCCCTTCATAAATATAACTATCATTGGACCACCAGCGAAGTACATAACACCGTATGTATTTCCCAACCCAAGATTTGAGTTCATGCATTAACTTCGTTCGTAGAAAATGGAAATTCTGTTGCCTATCATAAAAATGTAGATGGTAACTATGCTTCCATTTTGAAAGTTGCACCATTCATGTTAAATATTAAGAAAATGATTTTATCGTGAAGATACAACTTAAGAATCTATATGGCTGCCAAAAAGTCAAACTGAACCTTACCTACATGTATTTGTTCACTTTTCTATTAATGAAAACTCTAGATTTAATTGGCAAAAAAATACTGTAAATTAAAGTATCTGTTATTAACATGTGTGGTTTATATCCGTTAAGAGTATGGATTTTGTGATAGCCCGACATTGTTCTGTAAAAAGATTTCAATGGATTGAATACTGGAATGGATGATACGAGTACAATCGTACGTGTAAAAATAGATAGTCTCAAGCAAAGAATTAGGTATACGGTCTAGCGAATACGCATGCAAATAATAACCTTCCAAAATGTGGTGAATAATTTGCAGCAAGGATAGCTAAGATAATTGGCGTTTTCAAGAAAATTCCAAACTATGTACGTAATACACAGGATTCCTTCAAACATCTTTCCATTCCTGTCGATTATATAGTATATCTTTTGCGTGATATCTAAAATTAAATTAATATCAAAAGTAAATTCTAAAGTTGCTTATTTATATTTACTCATATTGAAGCAGAGTTACTAATGCTGTAGTTACTTATTTGTAAATTTGTCGCCTTCGTCGCGGGAGTTGTTAAATTTTATTAATCCAAAGTACTGCCGTTCAAGTAGCACTTCACCCCTGTTCAGTCTTTAACCATTTAGAAGCATCTTTTTCCTCAGCCATTAGTGCGCCCATGTTAAGCTAACATTGTTTATTCTTTATTCAACGGGATATTTACTACACCTGCACTACTTCTTTAAGTTCGTATGCCTATCCCTTAGTTCACATATTTAAGTTTGTATCTACTTTTACCGTGCATTATTTGAACTGAAATAGTTATTCACGTTATGCGAAATATGCACCCTGATGTATTCAAAATTTTCTCAGTCAAGTAATATTGGGCAGAGGAAGGAGACTCAAGCATGATACGTACAAACTTGGCCACGATCGGATGGAACGACATTTCCGCCCACTCACTCCCTCCCTCCACCAATCATATGACCCCTCAACTAATCCCCTCCCCCCAACGCCCAACTCCCCCTTCGCCACCCTCCTCACTAGCCCTCCGCTCCCCTCCCTCTCTCCCAGTCCTCGCCCTTCGTCCATTTCCTCGTGCCCCCCTCCCTTCCGTCGACATGCTTCTACATCCCTCGTCCACGTCCGCATTCACAGTTAGGAGGAGCGCACCAACTTCGCGGCTCGGAGCATTCCGGGCGGCGGCAGGTTGCACCGCGGAGGAGACGTCGCCGCTGCTTCCGAGGAAAACGAAGTGGACCCGGGAGAAGGATGAGATGGGGCCGGAAGAAAAGAGAGAGAGAGGACGGATGGGACGCGGGACTTAGTGGAACCAGGGGATGCGGGGTCGGACCGATGGGTAGGGGACACCGGGTGGGAGCGTAAGTGGTCAACAGCCCATGCAGCAAGGGCGGGGCGGGGACAGCGCAGACGGAGGGTAAGGCGAGGGGTTGAGGTTGACAGAGGTGCATAACGCCAAGTGCGCCATGCTCATAACACCTTACTCAATGCTTCGCCCATGTCTACCCTCTTCCTCTCTAGAGTCTGGTTGTTTCTTCGAGGGAACAGGTCGTAAAATATGTCAGGTACCTTGCAATTTATCTACCTCGCCTTTGCTTTGTTTAAATCATCGCTATCTTTAATCGACCTCATAAGGCGAAGGTGGGGCAGGAGGGTGAAAGGCTTTGGTGCCATGCTTATTTCTATTACACTGAGCGTTAGTCATTGGAAATGGGCATCTCTCCTCCAATCAGCATTGAGCAACAAGGAGAGGGAGCCTTAGATACATCCCACCAGTAATCCAAAGGTCGTTGGTAGGATATTTAATATATTAGGCACATTATGTGACATACTAATATAAACTCTCAAAAGCTGAAGTTTGTAAATATGGTGGGCGGAAACTAATGAGAGGAAGTTTCTGGTGAAAATTAGAAAAAGGCAGAACAATTAATTGCTGGAGGAAATATTAAAATATAGTGTGACTTTGAAGGGCATTACAGAAGGAGAGTGCTAAGTAGTAAGTGAGGTCGACGAAGGAAGAGAATAGGAATTATATACGATGTGAAGTCAGGCACAAGTTATGACTATCTGAAGATGGACATACTGCAGGGTCAAAAAAAGTAAGTTCTTATGTTACGTAGAAGACAAACGTCGTTCAAGATATCCAATCTTTACTATGTAGAATATCATAACAATAGAGAAGATAACTATTGCAATTTTCCATTTAATAAGTGTAAAGTTATGAAAAAGTTTTTATTTGTTTTAATTTCTTTATTTCGACACCTTGCTAGCCACCACTAGGGCGTGTGGCAGGGGGTGAAAACACACCAGCCGAATTTTGACCGGAATACTTTTACCTCCTACCACGGTCGGACAATGTTATTCTGATCACTCGTGGAAAATCATTCTTATCATTCGTGGAAAAAATGAAATATTAAATATATCTGTTCTAAACTTAATACCTCTATTTTTATTGACATGATGTCTCCTACCGTAGTACGATGGGGGTAATAATACCTTTTCAACATCAACAGTTCCACCACAACTCCCCTGAATATGTAAATTATATCAGAATACCTGAAGTGGATGAATAATATTTTAATAATATTAACGTTATACTGATTTGCCGAAAATATAATGAAGAAAAACTTTTTTGTGTTTCAGGAATAAAGTAGTTTTTAAGAATTGGAAAATAGATGAAATATTTCACACATATTTGAAATTTATATCAGATAAAGGCAGAGTCCCAACCAGAAATGAGATTCGAAATCTATGGGCTTAGTATAAGGCTTTGAGATATTCCTCGGGGTGACTAACTGCAATCTAGTACCCAAAGTTACTATCACACTCTTCGGTGTGATAGTAACTTAGAGACCGGTGGGTCTCGATGGGCGGGGGCTGACTTAATGTTCAGTTGAATGGCGTGTAATGTATTCACATTTCTGAAGGATGGTAAGGCGATTCATTTCAATGCACCAACCCGTGCAGAAAATTCCACCCAGGAAATTGCACAGGATGTGTTAGGCTGGAGGAGTTTGGATTCTTCAGCCGGATTTGAATGCGTGACTCAGTCGAGTAGCAGTCGAACGAAAGTCCACGTTACTTCGCCTACTTACCACCTAATTTAAACTCATTTAATAAACAGGTAAATGATTTTTTTTTACTACCGAGCCAGATCGAACAAGTTTGAGAAAAGTCAGTAAATTTAAAAGTAGGTTACAGTAGCCAGAGAAACCACAAAACCAGGTTATCAATCTGAACCGACGCTTAGAAACTAAATCGAAAATAAATACTTTAATTTTTTATATGATGGAGAGAAGTAAGCTTCCCAAGTGGAAAGGATATTTTTAACAAAGACTAAACAAAGTTGCCACTTACAATGGGAAAAATAAAAAAAAGTTCTCCGGGGCAAAAAAGGAAAAGAAAATTTAAAAAATATGATAGTGATTAAGAGAATTAAAATAAAGAAGAAGAAGCTGATACGATTATTAAACAGGGAACAAGGTAAATTGTTGACTCTACTATAAAAGTTTGAAACAGAGTTTTGATAATACATAAAAAATACCAATACTGACTGAAATGTACCACGACTGAAGTGCTGAGTAGGTTATCATCATTTCAACCGCGAATGTTCATTTGCCCAAACGCATACATCTGGGAAGTTAAAAAATTAATATATCTCTAAAATCACAATCAAAGCTCACGTTTTCGGTCCCTAAGCATCTTTAACAAAAATTTCCATAAAGGATAGTCATTTTATGGGGGGTTGAAATCATTTTATGTTACGTGAACATTTTTTTTCTTATTTTAGGCAACATGTGAACGGTGTTAGGCACATTAATTAAAAAAAATACACCCTCAGGACCTCTAATAAAAGCATTGATATAAATCATCGATAGAAATTCCTCAAAAACAAGGTTTTAAGTGATTCCATGCACACTATAATGACGATAACTCCTTCAAGCAGTTAATGCAATTCCTTACACAAACACTTCGCATTTTTTTGTTTCTAAAAATAATGAAAAATTGAGACCTTAACAGTTTAATTATTCGATCAACTCTGGGTGACACAAGTAACTAAAAATTGAACGCTTAGTTAAGGAATTACTTAGTATTAACATTTGGAAACGCCAACGTATTACATGGATTTTAAGCTCATAGGAAAAGAAGCCACAAGATATATGCGGAACATAAATAAGAGAAAGTTCAATGGTTGGAATAAATATAGAATAACCTAAGCAAAAGATACAAAATGACAAATTTAGTGAACAAGACGAATTTATAAATATATTTTGAGGATTAAACAAGTGGATAGGTATAATATTTCCTCACTAAATATTTTCTTAATTAATATTTATTGGAGATGCAAAAAGCTTCTCATGTGAGATTAGCTGGTTCTGTGTTACAATCTATACATAGAGATGTTTGAAACGATGTTTACATGGCATTCCCGCTTGAAAATTCACAACAGATGCTAATGTTCTTTTTCACTAACCTTTAAAGGTCTATGCTCGAATAATCTCCCAGCACCTCAGTAAAAAAATCCATCATAATATTCCAGGTGTGAGGGCTCAGTTAACACCTCAGTTAATTTGGGATATCATAAAAATGTTTGGAAAAATGATGACTTCTTCATGCGAATGCGCAAATCTATAGGGCTCATCTGGTCAGTCACTTCATCCAGTTTATGCTCGTTTTTCAACAGAATTAAAAGTTAATTCATTTAAAAAGCCATAATACTGGAAGTAGAAAAGGAGAAAGAATGAAGTAGAAATAAGTGACACGAAGTTTGTAACAAAGTGGTGGACCAAAACACTTTAGAAACAAGTGTTCTAGCAAGAGAATCGGTAGGTAAGCGTGTTAATGATTGGATTACAATGGATAAGTTCGTTTGTCAGCAATGCTGCTTTATTCGGAGGCTCAAATGAATTACTGAGCCCGGGTTTCTCAAAACAGGCATTTTGAGACATTGATGTTTTTAAATTATTTGCGAAACTAGAATCAGTTCCTACGACATGAGTAATGAGCAAAGAAAAATTTGTACGAAAAATACACATCGTTCATCTGTTACCTTTTGTGTTTGATATTTCTCCGGAAGAGGATTCAGAGAAGAAGGTATTTTACGGTAGTGTAGTTAGACCTTTGGACAGTATGCAATAAATATATATTTTGACACAGAAACGACGAGGACACTGGAATACCTTTCCACATCAAACAGAAACAAATACAATAAAGAATATCCTCAAGACAGTTATTAATTTGGAATCCAGTAGGCACTCTCCACCGGTGGACATTCCACTCGTACGTAAAACGTACCACAATGAAATTCAAAACAAATTATTGATAAGATTAAAAACAAAATTTGTAGTGTTAAATAATTGCGCCAAGGTATTAAATATAAAATCTCACCTGATTAGTATCTACTTAAATTCACGGAAAACCAGCATTTTGTTAATTTTTTCGTATTTCAAGAAAATTAAAACTCATGATGGTAGTCACCATAACTCAGTTGCTTTATGATTGAAAAGAGTGGAACTTAACGTTGTGTGAGGGCGTCTGCTCAAGAAGGTTCAGGGAATCGGGCTCATACAGCATACAAATCGATATAAGGGTTTGAGGAGTCATCCACGCACTAGAAGCGTGGAAAGCACCTTCGTAAGGCTAAGGGTGCCAGATGTCGAATACCACTTTACCCCTTACCCGACGAATTCGATAACGCCCCAAAAACGCCGTTTTACTCTTAAGGTCATTGGCACGTGCATTCAGGTGCGCGTTAGAAGAGTAGGTAGTACAGCCTTCCGTTTTTGACTTTGTACACATCTTGCACCTGGTAAGCCGACGCAGGATTTCGCAGATGCTGTTCAGTGATGGCACGTGGGCTAAAATCGTGACCCTACTCGTTTAGCAAGCTGGCACCTACCCATGAAGGCTACCGTTTGCCCAAAACAACGCCACTCTCACTCAACGCAACGTCGCGTCGGTCGGAGACCAGCTTCCGTGGCATTGCATTTCTTACGACGATAACCTCTTCGGAGCCTCTTTCTCTTGGATATTATGTCATGTCCATTCAAAATTGAATTACTCATTCAATGCTACCTAATGCATATATTTTCCCCTCCGCACTTAATATCTACATAGTCGTTCATATGTCTACACATTCAACTAAAAAAAACGATCACATTTTTAATTTGCAACAATTATCCAAAGAGGAGCGTTTATTCCTGTGAACAGATAACTGATAATTTGCATGCGAGAGACTATAATTTTCTGCTATCTCCCTCCTCCAAGAAAGTAAAAACCGTCTTCTCTGAGAGAATCGCTACAGCCAGCGGAATAAAGCGGAAACCACTAAGTCGAGGGGATTTCACCTCGCTGACATGATATGTGAAACATACCTACGGTAAAAGCTACATTGAAATATTTAAATCGATACTGGAGAAATTATGATTAGCATTGGTCGAGCTGCTTAAGGAAATTAGTCGGAAGAGAAATCGAATCACGACCTCGTGGAATATTTTTCCTTGATTTTTTCCCCTCAAGAGGAGGCGGGATGTATCCACGCAAGAACATGGACTCGAGAGATAAAGAGAGAGTACGAATCAATTCAGAGAGAACCAAGGAGGGTGTCGCAGAAGTGGCACTTCCGAGACACTTAAACGTGGGGTGACAAAGACTACCCCGGTTTTGGGACAGGCTGCGAGGACCGAAGAGTGAGTGAGTGGTGACTGGACATAGAAATTCCGAGGGCAGCAGAAGCAGCAGGAAGTCGTCGTGAAAGGGGAAGGAGGAAGTGAGAGGGGAGGGGATGGGGCAGAGAGAGAGAGGGAGGGGTTGGGGAGAATGTTCGGAGGAGAAGGCAAAAGCGAAGGAGGGTGGATATAAGTGAGGCCCGAAGAAGACAACGGTGTGAGGGGTGTGGGGAGTGGAGGGAGTAGGGAGGAGGAGGAGAGGGAGGGTTCTCGGGTGGAAATCTCTGGAGGGCCGAGAGGAGGTGAGGAGGGAGCGAGAGAGAGAGTTAGACGCAAGTGAGAAGAGGTTCTCCTAAATCATCACTGATAGGCCGGCTGGAGGACCGGTGACGCGTATCCGTCCCGTCTTGAGTGATGTTCTGCGATTGGTCGCTTGAGGCGTGGCTCTCGCGAGACCCGCCCTCCTCTCCTCCTCCCCCTTCTCTCTCTCCCTCTCTCACTCTTTCTGTCTTCGCTCGCCCTTCTTTCTTCTTCCTTCCCCTTGTATCATTCCTCGCCGCCGGCCGCACTCCCTCCCGTCTCTCCCTGTGCCCTCAACTCCCACCCGCCCGCCTCATCCTTCGCCTTCCGGCTCCGCCTCCAGGCCAATTTCCTCCAACGATTCTGTCACGGCTGCGACAATTCTCGAATAGCGATCAGTTCCAGATGGTGGTTCTAGATAATGGCACTTATTGTTTAGTACTAGACTGCATTTAAAAATGTGTCATGAATTGTAATTGAAACCGCTGCGAAGCGGGTGTATTTCCAATAAGTAAATGAGGTAAGTAATTTTTAAGCAAGGTGAACAGCCCGAAGGTTGGTTTATCTCGCGAGGCGTGGATAGCATTGAGCCTTGGCCTTTATGACACTTGGCTCAGGATTGCCATTCGTGAAACAAACTTATTTATACCATTTTTTTTGCATAACAAGTCTTTTCTTTCCGTGCCTTCGATTATCTGTTATATTATCGATTATTATTATATCTGCTTCTCAGTAAATCGCATACATTCGGTTTTCACTGGAAATACAGAAACTCATTGGACGGAAGCCGACATCTAATGACACGTGAGACATGTCACTGAGGTTTTTCAAACAGAAAACTTACATCCATATTGTAATAATAAAATCAGCAGGGCATATGTAAAAGGCTAAATTATTTATGAAAAGAACACCATTAATTACTTATGGATCATTATAAACCAACATAATTCTCTAACAAAAATAATGCATCAATAATTTTCTCCATGAGGCAATGTAAAAGTAATTTTCCATAACATGCTTCATAGGCCGGCGCATTACACAGCAACACGAGTATGAGCTCAATTACATACGATTAAATCTTCTTCTCTCCCTAAAAAAAACAAATATTTCCCTGAAAAAATTATTTGATAGTTTGGAAAACCGGAGTCTTCGGGTAATTCCTCAGACATTACTACTTCCATATAATAGTCACGATGAATAATATTATGTTATCTATAATGAGGTAAGTAGCTGGCGTATTCCTGCAGTAATTAATCGATTAAGATGCTCCAATATTCCACTATTGAGAAATCAATGACAATTTAATCATTAATAATAGTCAATATTGAAGAATTAACACATCATTTACCAACTGAAATAGAAATGACTAATTCGTGAATATACATATAGGTAGGTAAGTTAATATACCAATTAGTCAATATAGTATCTAAATGATGAAAAATGCCTTAATCATAAATTCGATATCTCTAAGACTAATTATTTTTATATGATAGAAAAAGGCGATATTTTACGTATATAATATAATTTTTTCCCCTTGGGCATTAAAACATCGGAAATCAGTACTGACGGAAGAAGCAATAATGAAATCACAAGCAGAAAAGTTCGGGTAAGAAAGCATCTATTATAGATAAAGTTCATGAAAAAATGAAACATACCAGGATCTAGGGAAGCATCTCATAAAAAATGGGTAGGTAACGAGAGAACATGGTTCGATTAGATGGAAAGCATTTCCAGTAGTATCAATCAGGAAAGATAAAATTGGGGTCAGCAGTAATGTGAAAAGGAAAAGGTGGCGACAAATGAAACGACTGAATTACTACTTAAGGAAGAGTTTCTAAAGAGAGTAAGAGATGAAGAGATTCTGATTAAAAGCAGGAAAAGTAAAGGGGTTCACCATATTTTAAGGCACACCTAACTGAAAAAAGTGGTCAAGGGAAACTTGAACGGGTAAAACTACTAGGAAATACCCTGGACGCAAATCGGAAAATAATGACGGATGCCAAAGACACGAAATATATGGACATGAAATATATTCAACACATAAATGAATAGAGTTGGGAGCTCTGCCCAATCAATCTTAGAACCGATGACCAGCGATGAAGACGAATTTTCTTTTCGTTGAAGATGGATGCTTTGAACAATATCCTTTCATCTCTCAAGCTATTAATAAGAGTTGATAAAATATTTTAACACATTCTAAGTGGGTTTATCTTATATCGAGAAGCCTATCTTTTCCACTCAAGTCTATTTTCTTCCGCTCTTATGTTATATTTATAACGCTAATTTTAAATGCAACTTTGCATTGGCACGCAGTGCTCTTTTCATTGGACATTGGTTTACTCTTCTGAACGAACCCAAGGTAGTGACAACATGGGTTATACGAAGGATTGCATTTTCATGATTTATATATCTAAATAGGGGCCCATGAATGAATTTGCTATTGCAAAAAACAGATACTTATTGGTTTTAATTCTCAATATCAAAACGCGTTTGCACATTATTTTCAAATTTTCGAACTAGAGCAGCCTGTTTATCTTTTATTTCCTTTCTACGCTAATAACATAAGTGTTGTTTTGGTTAATCATTTGCTCTGATGGAAGTAAACTCACTTCGGTGATTTCACCACTTCGAATGCAATTTGTATTGTAAGCAACCCATTTCGCTATCAAAATACGAAGAAGGTATTACTATTTCCCAATTACCTAGATTTGTAAACATATAATTACTTTTATAAAGTATCTCTAGCAAAAACGATTCATAAATTATTAACTTAAATGCAGTTTGGATTAGCTAAACTCCCAATTTTGGAGAATAAACTAAATAATTCAATAAAAAGAGGCAAAATCAATGCATTTTAAGAAACATAATAATGAAATTAGAAACTGAAATCATGATGAAAATATAAATCCTTCACTAAAGAGAAAATCTCAAAACGTACATTAAAAATCGGAACATCCTAAAATGAGGATAGCTGAAATAGTTTCGAAAAAAAAGGACATTCATGTAACATGACACAATCAAAAATACAAGTCTAGCTCTAGAGGTAGTATTCCATTCGGAGTAGATTCTATGCAGGAGCAAAGAATTACAATAATAAGAAGGATTTTGTGTGAAAACAAGAGCATAAAATGGCCAAACAGGCTACAACAGGAAGCTTAATTCAGTTAGATCCGATGGAAGTGGGACCTGTAGGGAAGGATTGACAAGGAGACGGAAAATGTCGTAAAAATGTATTTTTGCGATCGATTTATCTCAATATAAACATAACATTCGAAATAAAATAAGAAAAATCAATATGTATGAAAATGTACTTACTGAAATAAGCAAAAATTCATGGATGTAAATAAATATATGTACACACACACACACACACACACACACACACACACACACACACACACACACACACACACACACACACACACACACACACACACACACACACACACACACACACACACACACACACACATATATATATATATATATATTCATTCACATTGAAATAGAGATAAGGAAAATGGTAAAGGAACACATATAAAGGACGAACACAGATTTTTACATTCGTGATCTGCTCACATCCGCCATCCCCATCTCTCTGTGTTCGTCCTTTATATGTGTTCCTTTACCATTTTCCTTATCTCTATTTCAATGTGAATGAATGAATTCGCCATATGGCGGTATTTCGTGTTTTAATGTGTGTGTATATATATATATATATATATATATCGAATCTCCTCTCAAATATTCGGTAGAATAAATACGAGCATATTCTACAAGCAGTAACTATTACTAAGTAAGTCTTCAGATTTTATTTATATGATTTGGAAAGATTAGGATGATTGTATGACTTGGAATATTATAAAACTCCACTCTCTGCCGACAGATACACCGCAAAAATAAAATTAGAGAGAACACTGACGGGAATTTAATATTCCCTATTTACTTTGGAAAGCGGTGTCTCAACAAACCCAAGGACGAGCAAACTGAATTCCGACATGTTTTCGTGAAAAACTCAATAATTCCCCAACATTTTGAAATTTGAAACAAACTCTAATACTCCCTGCCTTCTCCCAGGATGACAACTCTGAGAGTACATGATACCTAATTCGAAATGCCACTGACAAGAGCAGTGCAGCAATGTGACGTTTGCATAGCGCAAGCAAAGCATTAAATTTCTCAACTCTTCTCTGCCTGAGCTTCCTTGCTCTTAATTTGTGGATGATTTGAGAGAGGAATCTCCCTCCATAAGACGAGAACCTCAGCTTTATACGGAAAGGGCTCGGATTCCCTCAGGGAATTCAAAGCTCCGCTCGCCTCCGGAGACCTTATAATATTAATGAAATCGAATCGAAAGGGATGGGAAATCTGATGAGTGATGCTAGGTGAGGTACTTTCCTTAAGCTCCCCAAGTGAACTTCAATTATTACCCACCAGCTGGTCTCGATGAGAAGAATTTAAATCTGAGCTCTCAAAATCTCATAAAACATATTTATGCCCGACCTGAAAAAAAATTACTGTTTATGGAGCGTAGAACAACCCAGATCTGGTACGTAGTACATACACCTCATATCCGGTATTTCAGGATCAGATTGAGTCAACTGCCAAGGTGGGCACAATGTGCGGACGTCATTACCTTACCCCAAGCGGAATAGTTTCAATACGCAATTAAATACACCTATTATGGTATACATATTAATTTTTTGCAAAAGGTAAGTAAATGGTTACCTCGTTATCACCGAGATATCTTTCCGGTTATATGGGACATGACAATTTTTCCATAGTTTGGAATATCTCCAGGGACTCTGTAGATAATTCTATTGTCGGAAACAGAGTTGATTCCTTCTGAAAATAGCTTCAACGGACTGTGAATTTCATCCTCAGACCGCAGCACTTCCTGCACTTAAACGTAGCGTTTCAGGTAACTAATCAAGTCATTACTACATTATTATTATCGGGCTAAGATAAATCGACAGACGAAAATGCATTTTTTTTGTCGCGCAATATCGAATGGATAAAAATGAACTCAACTACCTTAATTGGCGCCATTACTTTAGTGAAAACCGGATCCACGAATTTCTCGCTCGTTTGATTACTACCTACACTCTACAGGATTCGGGGCAGATTCCCTCTTTCCCTGCACTTGGTTCGTTACTATTCGAACCCTCCATCACCCTCCCCCCATTGAAACCATTATTTTCCAACGAAATGTCTCACAAGGAAAGGGTAATGGGAGAAATTCAGTTACATTGCCGCGGGAATGAATCTTAAGGTGCAAATGCTGCCTTACCGGAGGTAATGCATCATCTGGGCCAATGCTGGCCGACTTCTGAAGGACGACCAAAGATTTCCTCCTTCCCAAAGATTAATAACCAATTTATGATGGCGCGCATTATTTCTGATAAGTATCATCTACACTCCGAGTGCTTGAGATATATGCCATCCTGGGCTTGGCTTCCCACGTATAATGTTATATAAGCATTTAACCCTTGAAAGAATTTTCTGACCTCGCCTAGTCTTTCGATTCCTCCAGTCACAGACCAAGGTCTTGGACTTGGATTGAGTTCCAGCATAAAAAGTATTGGAAGTGAAAGGGGAGAGTTATACTCCTATTTGAATTTCTGCATAGCAATATCCATGGGGAGATAAATTAGTGGATTTGTTGCCAGTTATGTTGACTGAATGGATCGCCGCCACGTATTCCTAAAAAAATAATGGTGTATGTGCCGTTAGGTTACAGCAAGCACACTCGGAATGTCCCGATAATTTGACGTCTCCAAAAATTCCATGGATTTAATAACTACGATTTTTTCTAATTTTTCTTAATGTTTAGCTGTGAATACACGAGGAAAAAATATGTTTACGCAATGGCACGTCATATGCATCAGTTTTTTAATCCGACCACGTTTGCAATCAACTGCCCTAGCTTTGGCTTAAGCTTAATTTATTTGAGAAGTCTTCCGACAGGGTGATTTTCACATTATTCAGTATTATTACTGATTATCTGACGAGTCCATTTTTTATTTCTGTAAATAGCTCTTTCAGTTGAACTTCAAATAGTCAAAAATAAAAAAAAAACACATGATTAACTTAGAAAAAACTGAAGGGAAAATTTTGTCATTAGGCATCAGAATTTAGTTTTTTTTTAAATTCGTATGCGTAACTTAAGTGTAATACGAAAAAAAACAATTAAAATTACACCTCTTGATACTCTTCTCTCACCGTTATCTTCATTTGTTTACTTTTTGGTCCGAAGTGACAAAATCTCATCGTGTATCTATGTTAACTAACCTCTAATACTAATAAAATACTAATAATAATAATAAAAAACTAATAACTATGCCTCTGAATTATTAGCCGTTATACTACACCCATTACAGGTGAAACACTAATTCATCTTGCTGATTATTTTTATTTGTTTCATGAATTCTTTTTTTAACTGGAATCCAAACCCAAATCATCGTATCTGATTCTTTTATTCGGAAAATTTCACAGTTTTCCATCTACAGCAACGGTCACCTGATCTCCGTTTCCCCTTCAGTACGATAATAACTAGTAAAAGTAATAGTAAATAAAGGCGTTAAAAATTCCAAGGATTCAGATTCATGAACATTTGCCTAATTTCGCCATCATATATAGTATTGTTCACTACCTATATGTATTAATTCGGTTGGAACTATTGGTAAGATACCAGTTTCAATTGATGAAGGACTTGTAGGTTCTCCAGAATGCTCATCGCAGTTCAGATAAGATCTTCCGTTGAAGGCGAAGGGAACTAGAGTGGAATTTGAGCCCAATGTATCGTGTTATCTGACTTTCAAATTCATTCGACCGTGAAAGAGCGATGCAGAGCTATACCCCGATAAATCGTAGCGTCGCTTGAATTATGGTGTCGGGATTCATATTACAATAAAATGTTAGTTATTGAATAAAATTTCTGTTATTTGATAAATTCTTAAATTATGACTACTTTTCTCGACTAAATTCTTGATCACAAACACAGGATAGTGGTAATCTAGCTGTCAAATTGTACATAGTGTGAAAACTAGAGTAGAGTTTAAATGCTTATAGTTAACATTTGTCCTCAAATTTCAATCAGAAAAAAAAGAGAGTATTTCATCCAAATGAGACAGTTAAATACTGATTTCTAGTCTAAAATATCTAATCATCAGCAACAAATGTTTAAGAATTAAATCTTACCAGTAGACACATATGAAAATACACAGTTTTTAATCTAAAAAAGAATTCCTGTGAAATAGCTTTTGACGTCGTGTGTTGGAAGTTCTCTTCCATAGACTCAATACAAATTACTTCTTTAAACATATAATAAAACGAGTTACATGATCATAGCTTCCTTAAAAATATAGAAATGATAGCCACGGACTATTATTATTCCATGGTGGATTTTACAAATTCTCTTTTCGGAATTCCGTCAATGACACACATACTCATAATCTTATCTTTATACTGATGTTTGATGATATCCAGGGTTGGAGCGATGCAATAAAATTTCAATTAAAACAAGTGCACTTTTGCATTTTATTGTTCCACAGGTGCTACTATAAAAATAATTACAGCGTACTTACATCTAAACGATGCTGAGATTTGCATAGCAAATATAAACTTCCGTAAAATATTCATTACCGTTTGTTCTACAACAACAATCACGGGATGTCTCCATTTACCTGCCTCACTCAATAAAGCAATACTTTTCCGATTAACCTCCCGACTTCGTGGAAATAGCCAATAACCATTATCTGTTAATCAATACGTATAAACCGCTATAAACCTGTCCATCGGCAACGGTTGATGAACATGTAGCGTTTGACTCGGTGAAATTAATTCTGTCACGATTAAAAGGATTTTATTAAGATGAGCATGAAATATCACCTTTCAAATCTGGTCATATAGTATGACTCAATTTTAGATTACGGATGAAATATACTATTTCGATCGTCAGTCGTGGGAGATATCTCATTAGTCATTTAACTTACTTATAGCCGTAGTAAAGTACAACTTACGGTGGCGGGCGGTAAGTAGGTACTAGCTGAATTCTACAGTATATGATCACCATGGTGCTATCCGAACAAGTGCGGTGAGAGGAAACAGGCCTGGACTCGCTAATTAAAGGCGTGAGCTCGCTATTACACTCATCGACCGGGTTCATGTAATAGCCGGAACGCAAGCCGTCTTACGCGTGAAAACAAAAAAAAGGAAAGGTCTTACTTAATATAAATATGTGACTGTTCCTTCCAGGGGCTTTATATCACATCATTACGGATCTAATGAGCTCCACTGGACGAAGAAAAAGGATTTTTAATGCGTTTCAAACGTGAACCTGAGTAATTTGGAACTTTGCAGCCACAATTGTATTGTATGCCACAAAGGCCAAAAAGACTTGCACGGAATTTCAGGAATTTAGGAATATTTCAGGAATTTAACCAAATTATTCATTAAGGATATATTTAATCCTTTTCCTACGGCTCTTATATTTAAAGAGTAATTTGAAAAAAAATACTGCTGTTGATTTCTGGTAAAATTCACATTATAACAATAGTATAACGTAAGTAGTTAGCACAAAGCAGTAAATATGCACATACCGTGACATTTCAATTTATGTCCGACGACATGCTTTCCTGAATATTTAACCCTCGTCTTATACTCGTCCCATCTTTTTTCGGTCAAATGTGAATTGATCAATTATTATTATTAATTCTGCTTTGGTTAATACAATCGTATGATATTTATTTGTTACTGTAATGAAGGAATGGCATGAAGTTAATTATGGTCTTTATTTTCACATTTAAAGTTTGAATACATTTTAAAAAGACGGATATGCAATTAATTGTCAATAAAATTACTAAGTTATATTACCTGTTATTTTGAAATAAAAACTTTGGAGAATTCAAGCAAAGGGAAACAAATTAATAATTAGTTCATGCAATGGAATAACATTTAAATTTATGTTTTCAAATTTAATATTCAATTGCTGCATGAAGATAATAACGCTAAACTATTTCTTTAATGATGACTCGGGAGTATATTTTGGCAATTTAAATACGGAGAAATGAACTCCCACCGGCAATTTTTTCAAACGATTAAAGTACCGTTGAAAATCAGGTATTTCCTCATTCGTTGCAAAAAGGTGTGATTTATAATATATAATGACTATGCACAAGAAATCTTTTAGCAAAAACGTTCTTATGAAGAACCAAAAACTCTTCGGTGGAATTTATTGCATTCCATCGTGATGAATACTTTGCCGAGTCACTAATCAATTGCTGTTAACCTAATGCATCATAATGAAAAAAACATCTCTCCTTTCAGAAGCTTAGAGATTGAAAAGGATTAGGGAAAATCTAAGAAAAAATCTCAACTACCTTCGAATGAGAAACTTCATTTGTGTACTCCTCGTTAAATATAGTCCTCATCGAATCAAAATTTGAGGAATGTGATTCTTATCGTGAGAAGGTAAACGAATTCATTGCATGCTCATCCTTGGGCATTTCCAGACATCTCATTCCATCGCAATGAGAGAACTCGTAACAAAGAATGGGAAGGTTATCCACTAGTTCGGTGATAGAATGCCCAGATAAAAAGTACCCCTGCTACTATGGCCACCAGATCGAGTCGAAATTCCATCTTCGACGTATTTGGACTTGATATTTTCTGAGCCCAACTCTCTGGACGCGAGTAGAATATATTCTGAGAGAATGTAGTCGGAAAAACGTGGTGGTTCTGGCCAGGGAGTTCAAAGAGGTGGAATGAAAATACGCTAGCGCATATTTATCGAGACTTAAGCTATCCACTCTATGAATTTTATACAGGTAGTTCACGAAGAAATAGCTATCATTAAATTAAAAGTAATTAGGAAGTTTCATTTCTAACACCTGACATCCCAGTGCATGCTTACGTCAGGAATGAAAATAGTTACACTAAAATTTTCGTGTTAATATGGGTGGTTTTGGGGGAGTTGGCTTAGTTTTCGCAACCCGGGATTGGTTGCGTCCGAAAAGACGATGGTTTGGACAATGTTGAGTGATACTACCGTTAGGGAAAGATCTGGCAGAATTTACAAAGGAAATGAACACAATTTGATAAGAGTTCATATAAACATTTTTAACAAGAAATCGATCATTGAAAGAAGTATTATTTTATAAGTTAAGATCGAATCAAAACAAGTTTAATTAAACTTATTCTAATTTCGTTTAATAATAATTATTGGTACCTTTCGCTCTCGTAGCTCACAATAGTGAAATTGTCGAAATCTGCAGACGTCAAATTTGCCGTTTTTTAAGGCAGAAATAAAAATGCAATCATTCTTTGGCTCCAAAAACGTCTTCTTGTATGGTATCGTCGTCAACGTTCTAAACAATCTCCTTGCATACATGATTAAAATAAAGAAAACTAGTGTGTTCAGGGAAAATAATTTATTCAGACTTTATGAGGGAGTCAGTAATTTTTAACAGCCGTTTCTTTATCTCGAATCATCAAAAATTGCGCAAGGCTATGGTCTGCCAAAGGCAATATGATATATGTCTTGTCCGGTTTAGTTAAACAGTGCTCCACAATTACTATCAACCAGATAGGATGACAGATAAGGGTCTTTAGAATTCTATCTAGACAACGACTATTTCCTCACCTTTGATACCACATTGATTGTAAATAATGCTATCGTCTTTTAATTAATCAGACTTTCATAAACATTAGCCTTAATTTTAATAATTTAGCCTAGTGTCTCTTGCTGGAAACGGTTCATCAGTTATAAACGCTAGATTATTCAGTTTCCCGCATAATAAACTCCTTTTTACGACCTAAGCTTGCGCATACAAAGAATCAGGTCCTGATGATGACCATTTTTGCCAAATCCTTAGTCGTATAATGAATACTTGGATGTGAAAAAAATGCATCCGTCTCTTGAACTCCATTTGCAGTAAATTATGTAGCATTCCATGTAAAGGTTTATTTGATTTGAGGCAATTTATACCAAGCCATTAGGAAAATAACAGACTAAAGGGAAAAAATCTGATGGTAAACTATTATCCACGACTTGGTAGTGCTGAGAGTAAAACTTATGGAAGGCAGCCATTTCCAAAGTTACCGGAAGAAAACTACTCACCGAAAATTCAATAAATATATTAAAAAATCAAAGAATAATATATATGAATTATTTTTTTCGTTTATTACGTCTTTTTTCTTCTGCCATATGATAAAAGCCTTGGTAATCAACCAGGAACTCACCTATTTCAAACTCCTACGGTGCGTGAAATTCATGAATCAGGTTTGAGGGCTCTGTGCAGTCATTGGACGAAGGGTCTCTTGGGTTCCCTGAAAGATGTGGTATGCGAAATATTACAGTACTTGGGCAAAACTTAGCTTGTGAGTGATACCTGGTTCAATGGTTAGTGGCCCACTAAGGTGATGTTGCCTCGTCTTATAATGAGATAAGGATTCCGGACTAATGCGTGTAAAATATCGTATTTTACTCATTTATTTTTTCCATTTTCCCTCAATTTAATGAATGCAATTATTAAAAATGTGCATATACGGATTATTTATTTTCCCTTGATTATATAAAGGAGTAATGCGTGAATATGAGAAAGACGTTTGATCTGCAATTGTTGATTTGGAAAAGACAAAAGAAGGCATGACAAGTCGAGAGAAGTTGTGGAGGTTTTTGAGAGAGCATGGGATGAATCATCTGTCGTTGAAAGTTATTGAAGCGGTACATGAAAATACCATGGCGATTGTATATCTTAAGTCTTGTGAACCGTCTTCTTTAACTTTTGTGGTATTTTATCTTGGAATTCTGCATAAAATTACACCTGTTGCAAAGTTACATAAAATGACATCTTGTTCGTTATTATAATAGTTCGATTTGAATGTTGGAAAATGCACAAAAGTTTAAATTTCTTTGAAAATTACCACAGGGATGGAAGTGGTGAGCTTTTCCAAAGCTAGTAATATGTTTTAACGGTCGAAGTTTAGTTGAGTATTTTTTGCTGGAATTAATGGCAAATGTACTGCCTCTAGGTTTTGGCTCACTGAACTTGTTTACAAGCTTTGAAAAATATAATTTTTCTGGATGTACATGAAACATTTGAAATTGATGAGAATTGTTAGCTCTTAAAACCAGTATTACCAATGTGAAGTAGTGGCGTCGTTTTATTTTTCAATTTCGAAGGAGTGGTTGGCAGTCCAATTTGAACCTACCTATTTATTTCCTGATGAGTGACGCTTAGCGCATTAGCTTTGGCCGTGACCCAGTGATTGCATGGGGAAACATGAAACTGCTCTTCTCAGTGTACTTATGCCAATCAGGTGTGACATGCTTTACGGCAAACGGCTACGAACACCACTTGATTGTACGATCCGGCACAAATATATATAATTCTAACTAAGGTAGGCACATATGCAAGTAGGTGAGCATGAAACTAGTTTTACTTCTGGCGCCCACTTTATCGATTCGTTCCAGCCTTTCCCGTACTAACACAGAGGAAGTCTGCGTGCAAAATTTTCAAGAGTGCTATATAAGTGTTTCGTGTAATGTTTCTAGAATTAAACACCCCAGCGTGTCAAACGTGAGTGACCAAACATAACTTTTTCACCTAGAGGATTATAACGGATTGACATAACATTCTATTCATAAAAGATGTTTATGGTCAAGGTGACGTAAACTTTCATAATGCGTAACAGTACAGTGACCTTAAGAGCACAGTGTAATTAAAATAAATTTTATTGTTCTTATTTAGTTAATAAAATTATTATTGTTAGAGATAAGCAGCAGTTTTTAAGAACTAGAGTTTTTTAAGAAGTTTTATTCGTCGTTTTCAGGTTAGTTCCAACATAATAGTGTACTTGATGTGATTATAAGCCATATTAAGTCCTTTCTTGTTAGTTCTTTTGGATTTTTCTAGCGTATTCTTGAACAACGTTAAGTATCATTCTCATTTTTGATCAAAGATTCGTTTCTAATTTTTGGAAGAAGAGGATTTGCCTTTATTAACAATTGTTAGCACTTTTCACAATTTAAATCTTTTCCGTAATTAGGTAAAGACAAAATATGATATGATTTCTTCCGATATCGCTTTTAAAATTAAAAAACCGGAGTTTTGTAAATTTGAAATGCAATATTAAAATTTAGTTATTATTTATCCCAACTACGCTTGTGAACTGTAGCCTTTTTCTTTGATTGGTATTTTCACCCCGGCGTGTCAAATTTCGTCAAAGCAAGTAAACCCAATAAATACAAGGATATTGATCCCTCCAATAGAATCGTGGGTTTTAATTCTACTACTTGTAGGCCGTTGTTTCTACTTCGCGAAATAAGTGAGAGAGGGAGTGAGAGGGAGAGAACTGTTACGAAGAGAAAACAATTTGAAATGCGCACGCATGGATCATCTATTTGCATTTCAGCGTGTACTTGAGAAATTCGTAGATGAGAAAAAGGAAGTTTATTGTCAATTTCTTAATTCGCGAGATGGTGGACTGAGTAAAGTTATGGAAGGCTTTGAGAGAGTGTGATATGGATGTGTGATTATTGCATGTTATATAAACGATGCATAAAAGAGCGTGGCGTGGGTAACATTGATACGAAAAATTGAATTACTGGTATCAAACAAAGCATAGTGTGAAACAAGGGTGCATCATGTCTTCATGCTGTTCAATGTTTTATGGGTTAATGTGTGGGAGATGGATACAAGATAAGGTGAATGCGGGATTGGAGATGTAAATGTTTTCATTCTACTCTTCGTCGTCGGGGCAATATTGCTGGCGGAACGCCCACAAAACATCCAAGAAGCTTCTATGAGGTAACAGGGAGAATGGAATTGAGGGTAAATGCGTCAGAAATGAAAGTATGTGTGTTTGATTAGCAAAATTGGAAGAATGATTGCGCAATGAGCGTAAATTGAGAAATATATTTGCAAGAGGAAGATTTTGCATAACTTGGCAAAATATTAACCGAATGCGGTGAATGGATTTAAGGCAAGGTAAATGAATGTCAGTGGAAAGGTTGTTGGTAGTACCAATGTGGAATATAATAAAAGTGGATGTTTGCCTAAGGCAATGAAATGGATAAGGGATTATGGGATGTATGTAGGCGAGTAAATTCATACTTTCAAGCCGTTTAAAATTGACTCAAGTTTCACATTTTTCTCTCACAACATTCTAATCCTTTGATAAAAAACCCTAACTTGGCGGAAATATATTTTTCTGATTTTGTTTTGAAGCACCACGAAAAGCTATTAGGTAATGCATATCTAAAATTAATGGAAAACCGTAGTTAACGGAAAGTAATTGCTGAAACTTTCGCATATCATACTAAATACTCTAGCTACACCTTTTAAAACCAAACTTCGGATCGGTAGCCTTTAGTGTGGCATATAATGGGGATAAATTTGCATAGCACTGAGACGTGGGACCTGGGGCTAAACTTTTTTCTTAAAAGACTTCCTTAAAATTAAGATAACTAACCCGGACTTTCGTCCTACCTCCGCATTTTGAAAGAGAAATTTTTCAATAAAGTTTTTCAAATGTCTCAATGAAATGTTTTCATCGAAATAGGATTGTTCATGAAGGAATACGAAAACATTCAAAGCATACATTTGCCCACTCGAAGTTGAATTTCTAATTTCACATTCTTGAAGCTTTGATTGTTGATTTTCTAGCAAAAATAATTGTCTCCTCGATAATCCAACCATATCTTAAACATGCCTTTGACATGAAATATTAGTTGTCTCCATAGTTAGTACGTAATATTTTTTTATCTCCCGTCAATTTCGTTCACAGGAAAAATAGCAATAGTAAGATGCATGCATTTATATTTTTGCAAAAAGGTTCACTTGCCATCTTCGACCACGTCGGTAATTTTACATTCAGTAGTTTTGCCCCTTTAAAACAAATTGGCGGTGTGGGTAAAACGTTTTGTGGAGCAAATTTCAAAGTAGGACTGATTTTGAAATCATTTAAAAGGTGATAATTGCAGTTTACAACTTATCAAGATATGCCGAAAAATTATGAAAATAATATTTCCGATATTAACCAACGGATTTGAACTGGGAGCGTCGCCTCAGTCTCAGGTTTGAGAACTTAATTCTTTCCAGCTAAACAAATGGTTTGGAAAGCCATTTCCATAATTGAATAGATTAGAAACATGGCATTATACCTTCAGTGCGCATAAATTGTCTGCAGGCTATCGACATTCATTTGGGATTTCAAGTCCTTCTCTTTGATATTTATTTTCCTAATAAGCAATTACATTATTTATACATTGTTTACTTCATATAAAGGGAACATGAAATTTACCTTCAGCGATGGGGAGTACAATTTATGATAGATGGATGGCAAGTGACTACGTAAATTAATATTTAGGAAATGAAAAAAGACCAGAAGTTCTATATATTATATAATGTACCTGTATCCATTGAGCTGGACGCTAAACTTCTGTCCATGTCAGCCTTCCTTGAGAAAAAAATTTATCCAAAATTGATGTCATATTCGCTGTTATTCTTTTTCATTACCTCATTCTCATTACTATGCTTTACTCGTTCCTTATCCACTTACTATTATCCTCTAATTTAAAAACTAACATACAGGTTTTTTCTAAATTAAATGAAGACTTTTCGTGATAACTAAATGAAAAGCTATTCAAGGAAAAAGTCATGATCTGCACCACTGCTAAGTTTAAGATTACACAAGTCTTCAAATGTACTGAGTTTAGAAAACCGGATTAAACTTAAGTTTTTCCGATTAAATAACTTTTTCCATGGTGAAATAATTGAGCTAAAACTTCATATAATAAGTGGTTTATGAATAAAAATGAAAACTAACGTTTGTTACGCACCATGAACGATTTTCTATGAGGGGTATTGCGTGACCATCTCATAAAGAATTTATTACTCTACAAAGTGATTGCCGATACGGAGTATATTCAAAGAGGCTGTGAGAACAGAAATCGTGCCGCAAGACACGCTTCGCAGTTCGAAGACGCAAAAGAGTTGTGCGCTTAAAATGTTTTTGTGTTCGAGGCCTTCTGCGGCGAGGCGACGTGAGCTAGCCACAGGTATTATCGTTGGCCCCAGTAACATGAATCACTCCGTTCATTGTGTCAGCAACACAAATTGAAAGAGATACATCTATTAAATTTATGACTCCTATAACTCTTCCTTGGCTTCATAGACGTAGACCTATTCCCAATTCCTAACATATTGAAAATGAATGGTACAGATTTACCTAAATCTTCTGGGGCCTACCGACATCTGATGATGGAAAAAGACGAGGCATAGATGCCTAATGACAGATAATTTATTGTCAATTTCATTTGTTACCGTACAGTTATCAGAAAATTTACCTGGTACCAGATGACATCAATTTTGATTTTACCTGAATAGTTCATTTGAGGTAACGGATTTTGATTAAAGATTAAATACTTATTACAAAGCTGAAGACAATCGTAGAAATTGTGAGGGAAATATACTGTTACAACCGATTCACGCAAGTATCCATTAACTCTTAAGTAAAAAAACTTTATACGCTTAAATGCTGACCCTTTAGCCAAACATTTAATCATATTGTCAAGTGAAAGAAATTTATTTAAAAAGAGTTTGCTAGTGATGTACCTGAGTTAAAAATTAAAATTAATATCTTGCAGATACTCCCTTGAAATTGATTAAAAATGGCTTTCATGTTGCATCTTTGAGGAAAGTTTGTTCGGTGAGCTGGCGGAGGTTGTTTTTTGCGCATAATTAATAAATGCATCTCTATTTTTTAATCTGATCGGTTTTCTAATCCATGCATTAATATTTTCACAAAACTATCTCCCAAAATGATCGTTTGAAATTAGCAACATGAAATATGCGTTCGGATATGTACTATCATTGAAAATGATCCATGTTATATATTTGACCAAAAATTGTTATCCTTCTATCTGCACCTTGAAAGTTCTGTATGGTTTGATAAAACGTTAAATTATTTGGCGGTGACAAGGACTTTACGCAATTCAAGGCCTCCGACTTTTTCACGAATGTTTGCGATAACATTTGTCTTTTCCATGGTGACATCCGAGTTATGACTTCACGAAACCAAGCCATCGCATAAGATGCGTCCAAATGGAACAATGGTCGGCCATGTCTTAACCAAACCGATTCTTTTTTCAGGCAACACCCCCCCTGGCGCAGCTTTCATTGGCGCTAGATTTCCCCACCGCGCACAGATGTCGCCGCAATGCCAATTCATCCCTTTGACCCCCTCCCCCTTCTCCCCTCCTCCACGACTTCTCTTCCGTTCTCCTCGCCCGCCTATCTCCCCCCATTGCGCGGTCTTTTTTTCCAATGTGGTGGGGGGTGTAGAGGTAAGGACGGGGTGACTGGGGGGAGTGGTGGCCGGGCGAAGAGGAGGAGGCACCTGGGAATCCGGCCGCCCACCTCCCCCGACGACGACCGACCGCTCCCGCCGATCGTCCCCTCCTCCCTCTCCCTTCCCCCACTGCCTCGTAGTGCGGCCTTCTTCCCCGGTCCCTCCCGCCCACCACTGTCGGCACTCTGCCGCGGAGGTCAAAACTGAAAATTCGCGCGGAATTTTTGCACCGAGGAGGAGAAGAAGAACATCCCGTTAACGGTGCTATTCGAGATGAGGATGGGCGGGTTAGTGGTGTGTGTTTATGGAGGGAGGATTGCGGGGTGAGAAGAAGGGAGGGAAGGGGACAAAGGGGGCGGCGAGTAAGTCCCTTCTGTGTACGAGTCATCTCCCCTGGAAAGGAGTCCCTGCGCCTACAGATGAGGACTTGTTGCGGGGGGTGGTGGCGGCGGGGGGGAGCAAGGATCTTGAAAATAGAGACGGAAGAGATTTGTGGGGATGAATAGGAGTGGAAAGAAGCGAGAGATAGGGGACGTTAAGTGGGTGGGGGTACATTGAAGCGAAGGAAAGGAGAAGTTTACCATTTCTCGATACATACACCTTAGGGAACATTATTGATTGCGTAAACAACATTTGGAGCGATATATAAATAAAATAAATTGTTATGTTTAAATTGAAACTGTGTCTAAAGTTGCAAAAACTACAATAAAATAAATTTATGAAATTATAAAGCATTTTAGCACACTTTAGCATGAAAGCATTTTAGCACTCTTAGAAGAGATATGGGTGATAAACATTTATAACGAAAAGGCGTACAAAATCACTCTATAATAAAGTAACATATACCCAGCTCGTCTTCGAAAAAATAAAATAAACCAAATGAAATGAGAAAAAAAATCCCCTCTTTTCGATCATAAATTATGCCATTGGACTCAGGCAAAATTTTAAAAATCAACAATTGTTAATTTTTTTAAATGTTATTTCCCATGCAGCAAGATAAAAGATTTTTACTAAGATTTTTACTTTTGAGGCATTCAAGTTGAGAAATCGCATCCTTTCCTCCGCGGCCGATGGTTTAGTTACTCTGTGGACGTACCTACAACCACGTCATTGTAAGGTTGGGGCGATAGTACCAAAGAGGGATTCCTCCTCTGGAGTCTTGTCATCGCTATATCTCTCCCGCTCTCCCCGAGGCTTTCCCGTCTACGAGAGGACGAACCTCAAGGCAAGTGAACATGTATAACTGTTTCAGAAATCCCGTTTAAAATACAGTAATTTGTGATGGGCATCAATTACGTGTTTTTCAGAATTACCCTAATTTAAATTTTCTCAGTCAATTGCATTTTAAATGATCCTTTAGCATATATATGATGATGAGATGACTTCAGGAAGTGAGAATCTGATCAAAGTGTTTTAATTTTACATTTCCGTGGTGTCAGGATAGTTGCTTACGATGTGGGAGCAAGTCTTCTGGGAGACTGAAAGAGTACCAGTCATCCATATTGAGTTAGGATAAGCACAAGCAGGTTGTAATAAGTAGGGCCTGAACTCTCCCCTCCCCTCCCTTTTCAAAATGGTCTTTGGGCACAAACTATTATTTGCCTACCGATAGACTCGATTATAACTTGGCGCATTTTAGTGAGTTATCAGAATCGTGCCTCATTTAAACAGAGATTTGATTGTGTGTTGCTATGGGAACTTGAGATGAGAATATGAATAACATGCCATGGTTTCAACATACGTTTCTCTTATTACTTCCAAAGGGCCATTCCATGAAGTTATCGGCAACGTTCCGGCTCATAAATTTCTTTCTTTGATTCAATTTCGTGCCGGATAAAACGTTTCCTAGCGATATTGCTACAACAAAAGTAAGCACAAATGCTACATAAGAGCAGTTTTCCCCGAAGTCTCTTCTGGTAACATTACTCACACTAATACCAATAACGCCCATTTAAGTTTTTGGTAGCCTGCTCCCAACTATTTGACAGCAGCATCCAGGGGTAGCTCATAACAAAAACAATGTACTTGGATTTGTATTCATTATCTGTTAAAGGTATTCCAATTTCATGCAAAAATATGATTTAAATGGTGCATAGAGTAAAAAATGATGCCACCACATCCCATAAAAAAAACATCTGCAAACACCTCATGTATATGAATTACTTTGAAAGAAAAAATTAACTTAGCATTACAGATTTGATGTTGTACAATAAATATTTCAACATATTCAGTGAATCAAAGCACAAGACCATTTACCTATATCAGAATAAAATTTCCCGCTGCCAAATTGAGCTTAGCAGTCCATAACTCAAATAATGAACTTGTCATATTCTGTTCATGAATCGTTGTTTCCTAGAAGTAATAACCGAGGCGCAGTCGGAGTAGTTTCTTATTGCATGTTCTTATTTAGGAGAAGCATGATGTAACGTTTGACGCACGAAAAGAAATCATTTAAGTTATTAATTTAATCATTTATTTATAGATTACTAGTGCACTGGTAGGCATTGATAAAAAGTAATGGTGAAGAGAATGCGTAAATTCTTTTTGCATCTTGTTTTGTCGACATGAAAAATTATTTATGATATTTCGATCATGCTCCGGCATAAGAAATCGTGCACAATGGTTAAGGCAAAAACAACATAAAATATATTGTAAAATGAAACTAGTTTATATCAGAGATGAAAGAATTATTGGAGTAGAAAAAGAATGAACAATAGTGTTACGATAAACTTGGTTATTTAACTATGTGGTTTGAGAGTCTCGTAACTGATTAAGCATATAAGCTAAAATAAAAATTATGTAGTTTTACCTGCATTATATCTTACGAAAATGTCCAAATTCCAAGGAGTTTATACATATATAAAATATGTATAAATGTAAAATATATTTATATAAATATATATGTATATATACAATAAAATACACACACACACATGTATATATATATATGTACATTATATATATATATATATATATATATGTAAACATCTAACTTGAATTATAAGGGGGGAAAACTCCACTGGCCGTAAAATTTTACGGCCAGTGGAGTTTTCCCCCCTTATAATTTAACCTAGAGGCCGTAGAGCTCTTGATAATTCTTACTATCTAACTTGAACTCAATGTGCTAAATTCACGTTTTCAAATAAAAACGTACTGAGTGATCGTAAATCCCGTACACGCCACAAAATTTTCAATATGCATCGGCGATATTCTTTATTTTTTCATGAACACTCTACCATTGGGCTCATCCTGCCAATTATAACATTAAGATAATTAGTTTCTTTTTGAATTCGTGTAATTGTTGAATTTAAACTTTTTTCTTCGTCAGCGAAACTTTTTTTCCAACTAGTTTCAATTCTTTTTGAGCTTTTCTTGATCCCTTGAATAATCGCTCAATTAGTAATCTTCTCATCGAGCTAGACATAATTACACCAAGTCCATTGTCATTAATCGGGTTCAAATTGCTACTTTGCCAACGGATTTACATCAGCCGGCTGATGTATAACATCTGGTTATTTCTTGGGGATGGGTTTTATGAAAAGTATTAGCTCTATAAAATCATTTACCAAGTTTACCTGGCAGTTATTCAAAATCCTTCTCATGGGATCGCAAACATTTTGCCATCTCTAAGAAAGACCAACAGATCCGCAATCATTTCCGTCATTAACTGCTTGCAGCCAATTTCAAGAAATCCTTTTCCAGATAATTTTTGCGATAAAATATATTTTACCTATTCTTTGAGTTCTGGGATAATTTTTGGAAATCGTCGTAAAAATCAGAATTGTTAGACGTGGTCGCTATTTGCTCCTTGTCACTTTCACGTGTCACAACTTTAGTCGGGCGTATCTTAGTCGAAACACCGGAAGGTCATTTGCACTTGGGCACCACTTGGCGGGTGACAAGCCGGGGACAGGGGAGCGCACACGGCTCCGTCGGGCAAGGACAAGTTCTCACTACTTCGTTAGGGACACTGTGAAGGAGGAATATCCAGATGAGGGTGAAGCAAGGGGAAACAAAAGAAGCGAATGAAGAAAGGAAGGAAGTGAACGAAGTAAATGACGGAAGAGAAAAGAATGACAGCATTATAGTATTATTGAAGGGACTGAATGAATACAGGACGTAAATACACGAAATGATAGAAATGGAGGAAGGAGGCCAGGGATTGGGAAGGACGAATGGTAGTAGCCAGACCAGAGGGCGGTTAGAAGGGTGGTAAAAGGTGAGCAGAGGGGAGATCGGGACGGTAGGTCGAGGGGGTTAGAAGAAGGGCCGGGTGAGGGAGTGAGAGAGAGGGGGAGAAGGAAGGAATTTCTTTGCGGAGGTGGCACGGGGATGGGGATGAAAAGGGGAGGGCTGATTGGTGGTGAGGCGAGGCGGTGAGGGATTGGAGGAGTGGGCGTCAAGGATGCGAGAGAGAAGGAAGGAAGATAAGAGGATGAGAAAAAATAAAGAAAGATAATGGAGGAGTTATCCGGTGAATGAAGAAACCGGCAAGCGGAAGAGGAGAAGACGGGAGAATAAGGAGAGAACGATGTGGAGTCGAGGGACTTGCGGGGGTTGTGGCTATTATTAGGATGAGAAGGAGAGGGGACGAAACTACGGATGGAGTGGTGAGCGAGAGAAGGGGATGGGGAATGAAGAGTATGAGGGTTGGAGAAGTGAGAGAAGTAGAGCAACGGTTAGCTGCCATTTGTGATCGGGACACGGACTCTTGGGGAAGTATGGCATGGGTCGGGAGGGAGGGTGAAGCGAATACGAAGGATGTGAGGGGAACGTCGAGGAAAGGGGTAGGGAGAGGACAAGTGGAGAAAGGGGGAGGAGAGAACAGGTAGAGGGACAGAGGACGACGGAGTGATATTGTAGCGAGAGAAATACGTGAGGGAGGAGGGGTAGAGGAAGAAGGAAATGAAAGAAAGAGGGGAAGGAAGAGAGGAAAACAGAAGGAACAGGAAATCGAAAGAGAGAATGGGAAAATATATATAAAGAGGAGAGAGAATGGGAGTGAGGAAGGCAAATAGAGAGAGAGAAAGAGACAGGGTTAGATAGAGGAAAGAGAGAGGGGACAATAGAAAGTTTGAAATTTGGAGAAAAAAGGGAGAATAGAGAAGATGAGAGAGAGAAAGAGGAGGTGAGGGAGAGAAAGAGAGGGTGAGGGAGAGAAAGAGGGAGAGATAGGTGGAGGGCGGCGTGTACAATGCGGAGGAGCTAATCCTGGGAGAGGGGGGAACGTGGGGGATGCAGAAGGAGAAAGAGGCTCACTTATGCTACCGAATGTGGCGGTGCGGCAGACGTCCATTGGGAGGAAGGGAAATGGTTGGAAACATCGGAAGGTAGGGAGTGGGGAAGAAGAGAGGGAAGGGAAAGAATGGCGGAGATATCGGAAGGAGACGGCAGAATGAAAAGAAAAGAATGTGAGCGTGAGGGTGAGGTGGGGAGAGAGATGGAGGACGAGAGAGAAAGGGCGGATAGATGGCTAGAATAATGGGCGGGGAAGGTGGAAGTGGGCAGGCGGGGGGCGTGCAAAGTGGGTGTGGGTAGGTGGGTGGATTCCATCGTCCCTTTCCGTATGCGATGTTCCTGTCACGAAAGGAATTCCGCCGACTTTTTGTTCTCCTCGTCCGCCTCTAGACCTTTGTCGGCATGGAATGGGGAAAGGATAAAGGCGGTGGGCTCGGGCTGCAGAAGGAGATTGGGAATGAAGAGGGAAGAGACGGAGGAGAGGAAAAGAGAGAGGTGAAAAGTGGACAGAAGGGAAGACAAAAACAACAGGGGGATAGAGCCCGGATGAAGAGAGAGGAGCGCGGATGAAGAACACATGAGAATGACAGAGTGCTAGGTGGAAGCGTGATAGGGAGTAAAGGACTGAAAGTGAATGGTGAAAGAGAAGAGGACGAAAAAGGGAAACAAAACGTAAGATGATTAAAAAGAAATCAATGGCTTCGTGAGAATGAATTGCGACACTGCGCTCTAAAGGAATGAAGACTTGAACGCATTGAAACCCAAAATATTCTAACACTAAAGTTCACAGACAAAGAATTCTTGCTGAATTTTTATACTGATTTGAAGAATCAAAGCAATTTTTAACAAGCTTATTTAATGAAGTTGTTTTCAAATTACCTCAACGATTTTGTAAATTCACCAAATAACGATGGAAACATTTTTGTAGAAATATTTTTCGAACATTCATCCTATCATCGAAAGGTCAAAGCGAATCGAATAATCTATTTCATTAAGGTGCACGTAATTCTCATTTACGCAAAAATATAACCGCGAAAGTTTTCAAGGTTTTTCTACAAATCCAAAAGGACGCACCTGTCACAATGCTACAGTTTCTTTGGCCAATTTGAGAGGCTAATTGGAAATTCCGACAACTAGCCGGAGATTTAAGTAAGCCGGTGGTTAGCACCGATTATGAGGAAAAACTGATTCGAATGTGAAAATATGCTGAAATTCATCTACTGAGACTGTTAAGGGCGAAAAATTATTTGACTAGAAAGTGGGGTAGCTAAAAAGAGGATTGCAGACTTTGTAAACAACGCAAAAATTTTTATTAAAGATAGGCAAACACCAGTGCTTCAGTTTTGGAAATTCCAATTTAATGTTGTACATGAGGATTAAAACGAATCTGCTTGTATGGGGACAGCGATAAAGTAAGCGCCTCCGCAATAAAAAAATTATTATTTTAGATGACATGCCATTTTCTCATATACATGTGTGCAGACTGAGTGCTGAGAATACAAAGAAAAAGCAGTGATTTTATTTTCAGGAATGAATATAAAACGGAGACTGTTTCGTACGCATTATCCATGAAAAAATAGTATTTCAAAGGAAAAGAGGAAATATTAATTTTTATGAGTGATCAGCATTAGCATGACGTCGGTACTTTCGAGGTTACTTGGATGAATGTAATTAAAAGAGGTTTAAATAATAATTCTGACGACTAAGAAGTTCATTATATAATTGACCTCCAGGTTGATAAAAACCCTTCTGCAAACTAATTCAAGATAATCAAATCTAAGTTTCCCGTCTTACTTATTCTTGTACACTGTAAGTTACATATAATAATTTTATTTACAAAATCACAAGGAAACTCCATTTTTCCATGCCGTTTGTCTGGAATCATTGGGTACAAAAATGGGCATCATCTACGGCGTTAAATATTATTACTTGATAACTATACTTGACTTGACTACTAACTTGATAACTATCACCATCTCCGATTGCTTACACGGCAACGACTTCCTATTACAGTTCGAGATAGCCTCATCCACTTTCATGTAGGTATTTCTCTAAGACCATGTAAAAGATCTTCCAATTCGCAGCTCTGAAGTATGGGCTAGCTTTATTAGCTTTTGGAGAATTGGAAGCCTTGGAAGCCTTTACAGAAGTATTGCACAAGTACAGTACAGTTTATATGATAGAAAGAATTACATGAATACAATTTATCCTTTACCATTTAAAGGTGTGCAATATAACGCAAGGTAAAGATAGGTTCTTATTTTTAAAAAAATACGGAATTGATGAACCTACATGTATGTTTTCATCTAGGAATAGATAACTCTCATCAATTTTCGTTATTGATTGACCCACATAAAATTTCTCGGAATAACTAAGTTATTCCTTGAAATTTGATTTTTTGCTTACTATCTATTTGTTTATTGAGAAAGTTACGGAAATCATTTCCATCAACACTCAAGCAATTTGTTTAAATGAGTAATGAACCTCATATAAAGCTTGATTACACAGATCCAAGTTTGAACCATTCAATTCTTTTACGTAACCTTAAGTCCTCCCTCATGCTCTTACTTCCATCAACCTTAAGTTTAAAACGAGAGATTTTGCATAATTCGGAGTAAGCAATTAAACGTATCTTTAAAAACGAAGGCGTAAGGTTCTGGAATTTGTGTGAAAGTATCAATTATAATGCCGCCTCGATAATTTCAACAGAAAATAGAGGCATGTAATTAAATACAAGGAAGGAATTTTAATCAAAATGTTAGATTCATACTTGCACTCGAGCAGGAAAACTTGTAGTAAAACCAATTAGAAGGAGTGGGAATCGTATGGACACGTAATAAATTAAGAAGGGAGATGGCAGGGAAAGCATTCGCAAGTGCCAATGAAAAAAAATGACAACATTTTTTTGTTGTGTGAGCAACAACAGTGAAGGCGTACGCGGAACAAGAGGGCTTTTGAGGGAGTAGGGGATGGGTTGAGGCATCGGGAGAGATGGAAGGAGATACGGCCGAGCGAGCAGAGAGGAACTCGGAGGATGATGGCGGGAGTGCGTGAAATATTCATTACCGTTCGACCACGCACAGATTGCGTTGATTTACTGGGTGCATAGACTATGTTCGTCCGTGGATCAGGGGGTTCACGTCACAAGCGTGCGAGTATGATCGCCCAAACGAACCGAAGAAGTCTCCCTCGCGTCTGCTACTCCGCGACCGAGTAGCGGTTTACTCTTCAGGAAACAAAATAGTGTCAATGTCCAAAATGCATTTTTCAAACTCTGCTGATAATTTCTGAATGCGTAAATTCCCCTAAAACAAAGCAAAATATTATAAACCAGCAAAATATCAGATGGTGATTGTCAAACAAGTCATGAAATGATTTATTTTTCGGAAATACATGAACACTGGAAACTAGAAAATAAACCCTACGTCTGTACTAGTATTATTAACAAAAGGGTTACTTTGATGAAAGAGGAAACTTTGATTTTCCACATTGAATTTCATATGAAAAATCAAATACACTTTTTCATCAGGAAGGATTTCCACCATGTTGCGCCTGAAACTGCGTCATTTAAAGGGTTTTTTTTACATGCTCTCCTTTATTGCTAGATAAGCGCATTAGCATCCAATATTTTGGCATAAGAACTTGTTTGAATTTAACTGGTAGTAACGATAAAAACGGAAAATTTAGAATAGATAACCTGAGAACGGGTGAAGATGAGGGATGTCAAGAAGCTCACCGTTCAGAGAGTACTCTTTGTCTTGATGGATGGTCACTCTCAGCTATTCCATTCATGATGTTGGTAAACACGTCAGGGGCTCCGACTCGCATAAAGACATCAACAAGTAGATCCGCCACTTTCTAAACGAGAAAGCGAAGTGGATATCTTTCAAACCATGGATTCCGGTGTACCAGATCTGCCTTTTCTCATTATTCTTATTGCTCTTGTTTCACCCATTCGCCATATTTCCAGTCCTAGCTACCTCCCGATTTGGAGCGAATAGCACTCCTTCCCCTGTCTTCTTCAGTGCGACCTAAATAACAAATGGCGACCGGTGGCTCGTGTATCGAAGGCGATGGCATTTTTCACGGAGGCGTTTTGTAACATAAATAAGCGTTTGTCAGATTGACAGATATGCAAAAGCAGTTGATTTCTCTATCTTTACGTTAAGTGGGTTTAGCACTCCACGTGAGGTGTCACAGTTATAAACCTTAACCTTGAAAGTAATACACTTCTCAAATCGTTTCTAGAGAGTAAAATTTTGGCCAAGGAAATCCTCTCGTTATTTCAGTGTTTAAGTTACTTGGATTTCCATTTCCCAGCAGATCAATTGCTATTGAGTGCTGATTTTCTTGCTATTTATGATCGGAAGAAGTTAAGTCTACGTTTATTTCATCGATATACAAAGTCAAGGATATGCTTCTCCTAAAATACAGCATAAACATCAGCGGAAGATTATGGTAAGCAATCATTCTGACACAGATGACAAATGACCGCGAAGAGACGGCAGCGAACGAGATGGAGTACGAACGGATAGGTTTCTGGGAACAATTTTCGAGGAATTGACCTGTGTTGAACGTACTGAAGCGGTTATAGTGCCCATTCGTATCATCTTCAATGATATCCTACGGCCAACCACTTGTGCATAGCAGTATGTCATTAGAGTAAACAACATACACAATGTATGTTGTTTACTCTAATGTACGTGTATGTTGAAGATATGCTACTGAATAACACGGGAAAAACAAAGTGATCAATCGAAGGAAAATCGAAAGATTAGACTTGATATCAAAAGTAATCTAATAAAACATTTTCTCAAAAAACTTCGAAGTAGCACCATTGTTCGTCCACACACAGCTACCAGCGGATTTTCTATGCCTCGTACGCCTTCTGGAAGGCGGCACGGCGTCATGACCTGTTGTAACGCATCCATCGAGTCGTGCTAACGTCTTTTCAGCACGAATTTGAGACGAGGGAAGAAAAAATTGTAGGGCGGGATATAATCTAAAAAATTTGGATCCCCACTCAAATGGATGAGAAGCTCTTGGCAGATCCGCGTGCGAGTTTTCTTTTGCTTGTCCGAGAGCACTCGCGACATGCCCATGCGGGATGCGCATGTTTTCGGTCAAAAGTCGATGCACGTAACTTTTAGAAATGCCAAATTCTTTATAAACCATGCAAACGCTTAATCTGCGATCTTTTCAACAAATCCTTCAATCTTACATGATTTTCGTCCTTTTTTGAGGTTGAAGGGCGTCCAGTGTGTAGCGTGCAGTGCTGTTCCTAATAGTCAGTTCATGACGGAGCGCAACGAGGTCACGTTCTTGAGTTTTAGCAAATGAACGATCCACACTCTGAAAAGGCTTTGAGCCAACTACCATCAACCTCCAGCTCTTCCTGAGAGTCCACTTCCTCCAACCCAGACAATGAAACCGTCGCCTATTCGTCCATCTATCTGGCAAAAAATAAGTTCTACGAAATTTGTGACAGACTTGTAGTTTTCTCTACAATCCAAAACTGTACAAATCCTGGTTATTTTAAATAAGTTCCGTCAAATATACGCTAAAGAACAGTAATTACCCGAAGGTTGGTTTAATTGGTGAAAATAGAGCTCATCTCATTAATTCCATTGGTGAGCGAAATTTCCCAGAACAAGGTAGGGGTACAATTCTTCTCCCATTACTATCTATGGTTAGCACCGAGGTTGAATGGGCGATTTGTATAAAAAAACATAAAGAATTTCTACGTTCCTATGATTGAGTTGGTCCCTAAAATATTTTGATGCATCATCAACTTTGTAGTAACTTGTGTCGATTCACAACAAGCCCTCGAATATTTCCGGTAGGAAGTTATAGGTACCTTTCGGAATTTGTCACAAATGCCTAGGTTATTGGAGCGGACAATAGATTCCCTAAAATGTAAATGAAAATCATGAATCACAGTTATTAACCCGGAGATTAGTTTGATATTTGAACATAGAGCTCACCTAGAACTGAGGTCAACAGCATGAGGAATGCACACATCTTGATAATGGGGCTAGTTCCTTTCCCTGTGCCACATGCACGTGCTGGTTTCCCAGCAAATTCTTACGCCCGAAAAATCACACAGCTCGGGTGAAGCTGAGAGTGCTCAGAAGCGTCAGGCGAAATGGAACCCGGGCCCCCCGGTAAGCAGACAAGCGCTCTATCTTTTAGAATACCACGTTCCATAAATTGATGTTTATACGCTGCAAAAATTAACTTAAGTATGCTCATTTTTCGGGGTAAAGTTATTTAATTTTGGCATCGCAACTATTACTGATCAAGTATTTAATTGCCAATTTATTATAATTTATCTTATTTGTACAATATTATATTAAAATTGAGGTTTATACGCTAGGCATCAATTACTACGCTCTATGCGAGCATTTACAAAATGGTTTACAAGCTCTTTAAATATTCATTCCTCTGAGACTCCAGAGCAAAAGAATTTTTGTGTCACCCGTATTTAAGTTGTACATGGAAGATCAGGATTTGTTGATTACTTAAATGCCTCATACTCAGATCCTTGATTTTGCAGAATGGAAAAGAGATGTCATTTACGACCGTACTTCATGGACTAATGGTTTTACCTAACCAATAGTGCGTTAAACCGCAACGCCTTGGAAATATTTAATGAGAGGAGTAAGGATAAATCCGATGCAAATAGGAATTCTCTCCTTTCCCTTCGCTATTCACAAAGTCAGCCTTCTTTATAAAAATACAATCAGAACATGCACCTAATGTACAATGTTGCCAGCAAAAATTATAAAATCAATTAGAGTAAATTGACTAACGCACAAATGTATCTGTTAATAGACGGCTGATGGCATCTATTCGTATAATCTGCGTGTGTGTTTCGAGTTCTGGCCTCGTCAAATAATTTATCGATAAAAAAATTAGAGTTCAATCTTCACGGAACAAAACCTGGTACTTACGTCCACTTTTATTTTTATTTAATATTATTCTCTTCTGGTTAATTACTATTAGATTTATTTCCATTTGATTTACTTGCATGTGTTCATATTTATTTCTACTACTGATCTTGTAAACGTTTGGTCGTTTTGCAAAGGGGAAGACCTTTTGGCTCGATATATGGTCATCTTTTAACTTAGCCTAATCCAGTTTTGACCCGTGCATCACGACTACATTTGAATGTGTGATTAAATCAGCGGAAAAATCAAGTAATAATGTATGGAAGATCTGGTGGTCTCTATTTGAATGCTGTTGATGAAGTTCTCTCGGGTTTTCAACTGGGTTCGGAAATCAGCCGCCAAAGTTTCGACGACTAACTGGGCCATCGTCCTCAGCGCTACGAGGACGGTGGAAACGCTGAGGACTCGAAGCCCTGAGCATTATGGCCGAGTTAGCCGCAGAAACGTTGACCACTGATTACTTGATCTGGGTGAAAACCCGAGAGAACGCCATCCAATAAAATATAGAATAAAAAGGGATAAAAGCCAAGAAATTCGAATTTTATATCGAGTTCCTGTTTCTACGACATTTCAAACAATTGAACGACGCTGAATAAATGACTTAATCAAAAATCTTATGATTTATGTTACTAGCATTAGGTACTCTAAATTACCTTCAATTTAATTTTGAAATACACGCATATAGCATTTAAAGACGCTCATTTTCATCGCACATCTTTGCGGCCTAATATTCTCTTCAATCCGCTCCCAAAATGTAACAATGAGATGCTGTGGGAAAATGCTTAGAGATATGGAAGGCAGTGACCAAAACATTTAAGAAGAGTTTCCATGAAAAAAATAAATGAAATGGGAGTTGTGATTGTGTTTGGACCAGGAAGTCGTGAATGAAAGGAAAGAGAATGAAACTTAAGGGAAGGAGATGTAACGACGAGCGAAAAAAGAGTGGAATCCGAGACAGGATCGAAAAATAAGATACATTTCTGTTCCGAGGGAATGTTGCAGGAATTGGGGGAAGTGGAAGGAATCGACGGCGGGATGAGAGGTCGGAAGGTGGGCAGTCGGTAGAGAAGGGACGGAGTGGGGAAGGATGACCGGTGGGGGGAGGCTGGAATGGGCAATTCTAGGCAGAGGGGGAGCAAGGGGTGGGGGAGACGATTTCATTGGGACGAAATTGAGAACATCGGGTTCCTTGTTTCCCGTCGACATTTCCGCGATGTTGCCCTCGGGAGGGGAGAGGGGGGGGGGAGCAGAAGAAGGCGCACGGGGTTGTTGAACGGTCGGGATAAAGGGCGCACGGGAAAGTTGTTGAACGGAGTGAAATCAAGGAGGAGCGTGCTGACAGAAAAGTCGAAGAATTAAACGGTCTCCTTCGTGGAGCTTTCAATTAGCGCTTGAAGTGCGTGAGTATTTTGCATGAATGTCGCTAATTGAGAAGGACTCCGACCCTTTAATTAAGGGTTGTCCATGATATTACGTCAATCAAATTCCAAACACATTGAAACCCCCTCCATCCATCTGTCAATCATACATTTTTTAAATCCCGCCTGTTGTTGCAACATGCACTCCCAATTTTCATCATAAATATCCAGAATTTTCACCAGCAACGTCGACCGTGCAGTCTTCGTGCAACTTGTTCAGTGTCCGGAAACGGACAAGGACAATTTTATTGGTACCTATCTTTATTTGGTGAGCAAAAGAGAGATGGGTTTTCTTTTTAATGCGAAAAAATTCTGGCGCTTTTATTTTGGAGTTACAATTTCCGTATCCGTAATATTTTAGGATGTTTTCATCATTCACAACATCTGAATGAAAATCAAGATGGGATTAGATACATTAAGGACATTTCATGCTTATGGCCAATACGAAAAATTACATATATTTCGATCTTCATTTCTCCACCAAAATCCTTTATGTACCGTTTATACAACTATTTCCCGTACAAAAGTACCATTGCGTATACAATATTAACCAATATGACGTCATTCCAACAACTTCAACACCAACGCTGGTATTGACCCACAATGCAACGACGATAAATGAGATTGGCAGAGTTACAAGTTTCCTCGCGATAATTGGGAATTTATGTATCAAATAAAAATATGAACGCTATCTAGGGAAGGAAATAATTAAGTTCTTGAATACGTATGAATATGATTGGAAGATTATAATATAAAAACATAAACGGTCTCTGGGAAAGAAAAATAATTGTCTGAATATGAATGACTGCCGAGTGAGAAGTCGTGCCCCGTATTGGATTCCAAAAAAAACACTACGCATCAGCGTTGACGCACTTGAATGAGGAAATTATGAATTGGGAAACATTTATCCAATTTTGTCATTAAGCTCTGCGCAGATAGACCGTTAGATGATTCATAAAAAGCAGCATTGATTGCAATCAATGGCATTTGGCACCAATTGGTTACAGGAGGTTTTGCATGCAGTATGGAATTGTGCAACTGCGCCTACCGTGTCGTAAATCGCACTATTCTGGAATGAATGAAAAAAATAATTTTTTAACACCCTAGAATATCTAACAATCAAGAGGAAAAATTTTTTCCTACTTTCCCACTTCAATTGATTCATTACTGTTCAAATCTCTAGAATTGATATCACCATTTGAGAGTCAAACGCAGAGGATTAAAGGCAGGGTGAAAAATTGGATTTGGAGAAAAAATTCTACTGTGAATCATTACATAAATTAAATATTTTTCTGCCCCACAGTTTTGGGACCGCAATAAAGACAAAACATTTTCGTTAAGCGTACAATATATTTTATTTAATGTTACCAATATTTGAATAAATTAAAATATGACTAAACGCACCTCAAAATATACTAAGTGAAATTTAACAACAAAATAGAACGAGGAAGTTAGTTACCTTGACTTCAAATAACTAATTATAAAGAAAATTAACGGTAAGAGCACACAATAAGATAAGCCATGGCTTAAGATTTAAAAATGCAACAGAATAATCAAGAAATCTAGAGAGAAGATAGTTTTCTTCTCGGTTGAGAAGTCCACAGATTCCGGTGGGAAAAGTAATTGTTCTATGGAACAACAGAACAGAAAAGAGAAGAGCCAGGTAACATGGCAACGGAGGATGGGAAAGAAAGCGAGGCGGAGGTCGGGCCTGTGGACAAACCGTGGGTGAAAGACTACTGAGGGAAAGGCGTCTGGTTTGGATTCGCGGTGTTTGGGTTGGACAGGGAACGAGGAAGTGGCTGCCTAGTGTCCATAAATCGTGGGTAGGCTGGTAGGGAGGTTGGGGGTAAGTGGTTGGAGCGATATAGGGGCTGGGAGGCGAGAAATGGAAGGTCGAGACGAAGAGGAGGAGAGAAGAGGTGAGTTGTGTTGGTTGGGACGGGGCGACCGAAAGAAATAATTTTGCTTCATGATTTTTGAGTCCTGGCTGGGCAAGAATGTTCTTATACACTCGCCTGGATTTAAAAGGAAGAATAACTGTTACGAAGGACATAAAAAGACTGGCGTCCTCAAATTATGCCTAAACAAGGTTTTTCTCCCTCACGAGTCACCCAACACTACTTTCGTTTTGATAATAACTTATATTCTCGTGATTCCCGACTCAAATTCTCAGAATATAAGATATTTATGTTAATAGAATAAGCATTAGAATATCACAAATTGGCACAAAATTAGTAGTGAATGGGAGGGAAGTAGCAAGGGAATTGTATGAATCTCCTTGTGATGGGATAACTACTTCACGATAATGGATTAGAATACCAACATACCTACTAAGTAGATTATCGTACCCGATAGTCACATAAACCCGGATTATTTGGTTGAAGACAAATACGAATACGTTAAGGTTTCAGCTCACAAATTTGGCTTTCAGTTATATTTTGCAATAAAAATATCTTGCATAAATTTGTATTTCCTCAAGGAAAAAAAATCCCACATTTCTAAAGCTTTGGAAAAAGGAGAAAAAAGACAAATTTTGCAAAAACACCTTCCGCAAGTAATTCATGCTCATATTAAATATCTAATGATATTGGGAGCCTCTTTTTTTTAGAAAAATGCGAAGGGAGTTTGACTACTGCATGAAATACCTCAAGGGGCCACCGGCGAAACACACAAAAAAACGCACGTGACTGAATGACAATAAATTAAGTCTGAAACATGAAATGAAACGGAGAGGAGCCCTGTAGGGGATCCCAAGATTTAGTGATGGGCAACCTTTTAAAATAAGGCGAGGATGGAAGCAAGGGAAGTACGCACGAACACAGAGATATGTGGATAAAAGGCGTGGTATTTTAGTCAATTTACTGTGAAGACTAAATTTTTAACATTCATTGAATCAAAGAATTGAGAAAGAAAACTAAAGAAAACGTCTGAAAACAATGGGAAAGTACTTGCTTTTTGTTTTTTCCTTTAATTTCAAACTTTGTAAAATTATTTATCAACTTTTATTTTCAGAATATAATAATTTCTCCATTATTTCCTTAGTAAATTTATCAATTTATTTGCCATAAAAACCAACAAAAATGGATCTTTCGGTAAAATAAAAAATCAAGATTTAAGACGTCATTTTTCAAATTTACATGTAAATCGTAAAACATTTTTATTTAAAAAATATTCCAATTAAGTTGTTACAAAAGGTTTAATATAACTCTATTTTTAGAAGATACTATAAACAGTAGATTGAGATTCATAGTTAATTGCAATAATACATGGAAAACTAAGAAAGTTATAACGAAATGAGGTGTTTGACACCACAACGGCCACTATCGGTGGTAATGGTCAAATTCTCGACTTATGATCAAAAAGCCCCGGGTTCGATTCCCGATTAGATGAGTTTTACTCACAGGGCTAGGATATTCATAATTATGTTTGCCATTTTCAATGAAATGTTTATAACCTTAAGTATAAGACCATACCTTGGAAAAGTTCGTAATTTTAAAATCTAACAAACCTTAAGAGGGAAAATGTTATTTTACTGTTAAGCAAGGATATGCATTTCACACAGGTAATATCCTGGTGCGTGAACGGTACATTTCAATAGGACTGTGAGTTGATATTTCAGATAGTATCCGAATAGCTGCTATACATGCGGTATTATTCAGTTATTATTGTATCAAAGCTTGTGAATGCTTTTCATAATCAACAAAATGGGCCAGAGACTGCAACTCTGCATATTATGAACAAATGTTTATCTAATTTATGCTAGATATCTAGCATTCTTATGATATCTCTACACACACAGAAGGAATATGAATAAAACTTTCATATAGCTCAGCTCAGTATATTCGTTGAATGTTGTTCTGCAAGGAACTTCAGCAGAGTTGCATTCGACTCGCTCCTGTAATCTCAAAAATCCTCAACTTTCTTTCCAGTTGTTCAGCTGGAAAAAGAGTTGACCTTTGAGAAGCATTTAAATCAGTCATGAACGGCGAAAAATGATAGGAGATAAGATATTTCATTTTCAGATACTTAATAATACTTTTTTCTTTTTCTTTCATTCTTCATGGAACACCATCTAAAAGATTCCGACATACCTGTATGATCTTGTTCGTTCTAAAAAAACTATATAATTGCATTGCTTCCAATCTGCTCGTTTTTACTACTGTTGTTTTTGATGTCTCTTAACGACAGGGAAGCCTATTTCTTTTATTCAACGGCTCTTTTCTAATAGGTTTCCATTTCTGGGTAAGAGAAAACTTCTGCGTACATTCCCTAGGCTGTTTTTAGATTGTATACTGCTTAGATCTTTCGCTGAATTTGCTCCACCACATAACTGTTGTTTCCACCACAGCTGATTCTCCTGTCCAAATAAAAACATTCATAAAATTTTCTAGCTTTCGACTACACAATTTAATATATTTGCGTAGCTGTTTATTTGTCTGCCCCAAACATTTTTTTTCTCTAGTTCGTACTTTTTAACTATCATATTTAAGTCGACAAGTGTCCTCATCTACACCCCAGGTTACTACGTAACAGTAGTCTTTTCTCATCGGCAAAGTAATTTTTATATTCTCTTTCGATACATATGTAGGAAATAATTCTTTGAATCTCATTTCTTTCTCCAAAAAGGTGCTAAAGGTATTTTGATCCTCTTCTTTCAAGACCACAGAAGTCTACCAAGTTATTATCCTATAATGGTTGATATTTTTGACTGGTATATTCCCTGACATTGCATTCTTTCAGAGCCAAATACGGAAATCGTTAATCCCCAGATTATTTTACCTTAGAATGCTCTACACTCTTGTGGTCAATATATAAGTAATAAAGCAAATATTTAAACAGCTGATACGTGTTGGAATAATATGGTAGTGGTTAACCTTTGTCTTACATAGAACACGTCAATAAAGTCATTAATTTATATCTTATATCACCTGGAATTTCTGATCGCCTATATCGATCTGCTATACCGACCCTTTGTGATCTTCTATTTTACTACGTACGAAGAATATCTGCCTTATTTAGTTAGCAGGAGGGAAATAAGCCTTCTTTGTGGATTTGGCGTCAAATAACGACATCTTTTCATAATTCCTTATCAGGTCTGTTGGGTCTGCCTTTTATATTGACACAACCTTCCTGTAAAGAGGCTTCCTTTTCATGATTGCTATTTACGCGAGTAATCTGGGCGATTTCGCGCTTAATCTCTTATGTTCAAAAGCCCACGCCCCAACCGAAAAACGAATGATGTGCTGGCTTAATTTAAAGATAGCCATTAGGAGGACATATATCAGTTGGTTTACACTAAAAAACGTATTGCTGCGAGATTGAAATCCAATAACGGAATACCCAGAAATTCCGGTATTTTCATTACGTTTTTCGAGACATAATCAATTTGTAATATTTTACAAGCTTTAGGGGCGTGGCAGTCCAGTGGGTAGGGCGACAGGCTACTAACCTGGGAGTCTCGGTTCAATCTCAGTTATCGCCCCTGGGAACCCTAACCTTCACCCAAGCTGTGTGATTTCTCGCGTACCAGATCTTCCTGGAAAACCACAGGAATAAGAGGAAAGGGAACTAGCCCCTCTACCCTAAAGGGTGAGTTTCATATGCCGTTTTAAATGGTACTAGGTAGCATAAATGCTTATATCCTCGCCAATCTAGTAGCTCATAGACTGATTAATAGTATTACACAATTATTTTATCAAAAAAATTGTTTCCATTCCTATTGCATTCAAAAATTAATTCATGGCGAAAATTTGTTCAGATTATTGGGACAATAACATAATTCTGCAATCGGTTGTTCGATATGTCCCTATTAGCCTCTTTACAACAGGTATATGTGTGTAACACAATATACGTGGCACCTGAAATCGAAGGAGAACATTTTGTTCACTTCCAGATGCTCCGCTCAGAGATTCTCGCGACTTCGACTGTTATTTAAGGCTAACAATAAGTGACTTCGATCCCAATTGCCTCCAACTTGCTTCCCTGTTTTTTCGTAAAGATAGACGCAATAAAAACCACCAGATACGCGTTCGCACGAATTACGAATCAAGGCGCGTTGTTACTTACGAGCGATTGAAATTCGATTTTCAAAAGACCTATCTTTCTCCCTCCCCTCCCCACTCGTACCAAAAATGTGAAACCGGAGTCTTTTTCTTATTTCTTTTTTGAGGGTTGAGAAAACAAGATCGCACGGACCGGGAGCGGTGGGGAAACGAACCAACAGGAGGGGGGGTGCAAGGAGCAGTTGAGAGGGGAATGAGCGCCGAACGGGAATTATCGTAATGTGCCTGGATTCCGAGAGGTGCCTACTTCTTCAGTCTTTCTCCTTTCCCCCCCGAGGGAAAGAGGAAGAGGTCGGTAACACGAGAAAAGAAGAGCCTCGGTTGGGTGAGGTAGGTGCCTGATGGCATGCTTGGATGCCGAAGTGGCGCGAAGGTAACCAACTACTTACTACTTGAGGACGAGTGGAGAGGGGGAGCAAGAGATGGAAGGAAAAAATAATTTGAAGGGGTACCGGGATGGAGAGAGAGAGGGAGGATGTTCAAAAAAGAGGGGCGTCGAGAGTGGAGGAGGGAGGCATTTTCGGGAGTAGGGTGGAGGGTGCGTCGGGGTAAGTACCAGAGGCCCGGAGCGTCAGGGGGGAGGTGGGGAACTATCCGGCAGGATTGGGACGCGAAGAGGAGGGAGTGGTGGAGAGAGCGGGAGGGAGAGGGGTACGAGAGAGGGTGCTGGATTCGCGGCTCTTCAGTGTGGAGAACTAATCGGTGGGATGAGGAGATTGTGTGAATGCCGCGAGGAGGATGAAAGGGGGATGGGGTTGTTTATGAAGGGGTTTGGCGATGCGCGGAGAGAGGTGAACGGTAGGGTGAGGTTAAAGGAGAGGAAGAAAGAGGCGGTGGTAGGGGAGGGAGGAACAAAATGTAAAGGGAAGTAAGGAGCAGCGGCGTTGCCAGTGAGAATTTGCATGCAAATGCGCGAACTTAAGTCAATTCCCGACGGCTGTGTCGGTTTGCAACTTCTTTCTCAGTATTTTCCGGCAGTTCACAGCTGTACGTGATCAGAAAAGAGTTGAGACGAATCTCTGTCGAGAAAATTGCTAATAGAGCTATAATGTCATTTACACATGAGTGAGTAATGCTTGTTATTCTTTTTAATGAATTGCCTTTACGATAATTTAACTATCATAAAAATTAAAATTTAATACAATCACTTTAAGAGTTCGTTTTCATTTTAATCCAGCATGTTGTAGGTTTGAAATTTACATTCGATTTGATATTTTGTTACGATTACGTTCTCTTTTTAGATTAAGTGTAAGCAGTGCAAATATAAGTAATTTTCTTTAGCAAATTTTTTTATGTCGTAGGTTTGGCCCCAATTGTTAAAATATATATGTTTTGCTATTGATTTCAATGATGACATACACAATTAAATTAGAAACTCATTCCAATGAATAAATATTTTCTTTAAGCGTTGTTCACAATCAAAATATCGTCTTGCTTAAAGCAATGTTTGCGAAGCACCAAGCTAAGGGATGAACGCTGTTTGAAGATGTGCTCACTTGACCGTAGAAAAGCTCTAAAGCAAGACTAACACCCCAAATGGCAACCTATGGGGAAAAATAATATGCATATTCTAATAAAGATGATTCATTTTAGGCAAGCAGAACTTGGTAAATTTCAATTGTGTTGCAAGGTCAAAGGAAAAATCTCAATAGCTAATAAAAAAATGCCATGCAACATATATAGCAAGCAAGCAATTATGCCAAGCGTAATTCATGTATGTAATGCCTAGCAAATTTGTCAGCTTAGAAACTGCTAAAAAGCATGAAAGATAGACTAGTGAATACATTTAACTATAAAATTATGGGGCACTATAAAATAGAGGGTAATGCATAAAATTTTAGAGCATGTTTATGTCCAACTTTTTTAAATTTGGCATAACTCACATAATTGTGAATTTTTCATATGATAAGTACGAATAAGTACAGCAAAACCATTCACTTTAGATTGTGTATCGCGGAAACGTTTATCCCACCAACAATTTTTGGCAATTTGACATTCATTGCGTTATGCACAAATCCCGTTTTTTTTGCATTACCTTTCCTCCTTTACATAACCGCACAAAAATTTGCTGATCAGTCATGTGAAGCAACGGGAAAAATATCACACACCTCCAGACTTGTTTCCTAAAGTTAACTTTCTTGGTTGTAATGAACGTAGGGAAAAAGAATCTTGGTCGATCCAAAATTGGTAACGTCGATGAATAGACACGAGTTTGAAGTGGAATGATGAGGAGGCAAGAGAGGAAAAGCGTCTGGAGTGAGAGGGTTTGATAAGAGGCAGGAGGAAGGAGTGAAAAAAGGTGGAGGAAAAATTTCAAAGAGGGCGGAATATGATGAGGAAGAGAGCGAAGAAAAAGAGGGAGTGGAAGTGTGTCGGTTGTGTGATAATGGCCGCGGGTAATGAGGTTGGACCTTGGAGGTGGGGCAAGCCGAGATACGGAGAAGGGACTTGGAGAGGAGTCCGTCGAATTTACGGCGAGGACGAGTTGGCGGGGATTTAAGAGGAACTGGAATCTTTTGCAGCCACTCTAAGTAGGCGAATTGAGTACCGGGAAATTTTTTGCGCGGACGGTAAGAGAGAAAATAAAGGTGAGTCACTCTAAAAGCTTTTTCAAATGAAAGACGAGTACTGTACTGCATTTGAAAAGGACTAGGTAATACAAATGACCGGGAATCATTCGAAACAGCTTTCGGTAAACGCTTAACGGTAGTGAATGTTTCCCAATCAGGTATTCGTGCTGAGAGAGAGAGTAAAGAAACATAGTTCTTGCTTAAAAGGTACAGGTAAGAATTTCGTGCAAGGTGATATGTACGTACACATAAAATTCAAAAGAAGTATAAATGTAACATGGCTCTCTTTCAATATCATTCAGCAAACATTATCGTACATTCCTCACATTTCCCCAAATACGTGTAAATGCCTGAGTAGTATAATACAATCGATTTTTAATTAATTTTTTATCTAGTTCACTGAAATGTATTTTAAACGTGGAAAATAAAATTTGGGAATATATATTACACTAGCGGGTCGCGGTGGTCTAGTGGGTAGAGCGTTGGACTACTGACCGGAGGGTCCCGGGTTCGGTTCCCGGGCAAGTCACTTTGGGCCTTGGCACGATAGGTGTAACATAATAACTGTTGTCTCGCAACTGCGGTTGAATAGCTAGGAGACTTCAACGCCCGAAAGTTACCTTTGAAACCGCATTTCTGGTTGTGGTGTGGTTTAACTTCTTTATTATTTAAATGACATAATTAATGAATAACAATAATACCATAAATAATACCAAATATATATATATATATATATATATATATATATATATATATATATATATATAGTCGCGGTAGTCCAGGGGGTAGAGCGCTGGACTGACCGGAGGGTCCCGGGTTCGTTTCTCGGACAAGGCACTCTGGGCATCTGTAGCTCCACCCAAGCTAGTTGATTTTTCGGGCACCAGAGCTTCCTGGGAAACCATAACCGGCACAGGTAAAGGAGCTGGCCCCCCTACCCTGATATGTGAATATTCACACGCCGTCGGGCTTGGTACATGGGTGAGCTCTACCACGGGCTTGGTACATGGGTGAGCTCTACCATCACCTACTAAACCGACCTTCGGGTTGATTACTGTGTTTATTTTTATATTACACTAATTCAATTCTAATTCCACTAAGATATCATTTATATACGAGTTTAACTTAAATTAAGACTTATAATCGAGATTGAATTGAAAACGTCATTTATTAACGAAAAAATAACTGTCATCAAATCTATTGTATCTGCAAGCCAAAGAAAATTCACCCATTCCATAACCTAGGTGAACGTAGCTGAATATTCTAGCAGGAAAGAGTGAGAAATACCCGGGTGTGAAGCGGTTCTTACGAATATACAGGCGATCAAACAGATAAAATGGTAGAACTCAACAGTAGAAATGATTTTATCGGGGAAAAGAAAAATATTGCGCGCGAGAGTAATTGATGATATCCATAATGGTTGTGTAAACACATTTTCAGCTCAGTGTCACAACCATCGCGAGCGTCTCCATTTCCCACCTCCCATAAGATCGTAACGGTACTATTTTCGTGCTGTCGCCAGCCTCGGCTGTCAAGGGGATCCCTGATTTGCAAGGACTTATGGGCCTGCGATCGTAGACCCAACGTCTATTACCCCCGCCCGCTCTACCACCCACTCGGAGAGGATTCTCCCCTCCCAGGGACTCCACATCCACTCGCTCTCTCAAGGGCGGAAGGGACCACCATAACACCAATGGTGTCCCCGCATCGGCGCTCCGCCCCTCCCCCGCATCTCTTTGTGGGCGCTCGGAGGGCACTCTCCAAGAGCGACGCCCCATCACCGCGTGTGCAAATTGCGTCCCGGCGTTTCCCCCATGTCCCGCCCTCGCGGGAGTTCTTTCTTCTTCCTCTTCCTCCCTTTCTCTCTCCTGTCGCCACAGTCTTTACACGCCGCAAATGTGTTCGCTTGCCAGATAACCTCAGCGATATCGACGTCAGGCGGCCGATGTGGTTAGGGGTGTGGGGAGAGGGTTATTGTTGAGCTGGAAGGGGTTCGTCTGCATGGGTGGAGAGGGTATCCCTTCTCTCTCTCTTTCTGCGTCCCCATCCTCAGTGGGGCGGGGCGGCCGGGGATAGGGGAGGTGGAGGAGGGAAGGGTGTGTGGGCGCCGGGGAGTGTCGGAGGAGGGAAGACCTGGTGGCGGGGGCGGAACGTTCCAAGCCGCGAGTGGCGAGGCGGGGTGGCGTTTGAGTCCCGCACCTGCACGCCGCGGGTGGGGCTTGCCTCTCCCACCCGCTGCCTACTACCACGTAGCGCATATAGGTATGTGTAACAGGTGAAGGATGTGACCAAGGCGGCGCAATACGGACTCACCGCCGCGGCCGCATTTCCATCATAATGCGTGGGGAACCTGTTCTGCGAAAGCGGCAAAGGGGGCTATTTACTCGTTTCCTGGAGTATTAACCCTTAATTTACATCAAACTTCCACCTTCAACTTGCTCATGGCCGGCGCATTACGCATGACCACTTGAGGAATGGATGACTGGGAGCCGTCGGATGCCGCACGCTTATCCAATCGATTGATTATCCAATTATGATCTCGTTTTCGGACGGTTCGGCGCTTGTTCGATGGTTCGAGTGGGACTACTAGTTGAAGATGCGAGGATGACACCCAAGTTTTGATGAATATTTGGCCCATAAATTAAATAAATAAAAATTGAATCATTACTGCAAGTATCTGCATGAAAATTATGACGGATGAATACACCAGACCTGCCAAGATACCTTGAAATAAAATGTGTAAGAATTAAGTATAAATGGAACTTGGAGGAAAAACAGTGGCCAGATAAGGGAAGGTCAGATGTGGAGACTAGGGCCCAATGTTTTCCACATAAAATACACAGAAAAGGGAAACCCTAAACACAAGCCCCCTTCGTGTTGTACAACACATTTTACCACCATTTAAACATTACATTATTTCTGGCTCAAACAGCACTTATCTAAACGTCCTTCTTGTCATAGTGACCTGATTACCGTGATGACCTCGGTTCGAACGCTTTGAGATGTGATAATTGCTTTCCACATGTCATTACTCAGATAGCATTAAATATGATTTAATACTCTGAGCGCCACTCAAAGGTCACACGAGGTAAAAGAGCAATTCAGAAAACGAATGGCACATACATTTCGAGGATATATGAAATACAGGTAATGGAACGACGTTGATAGTAAGCATGAGCTCTCAGAGAACTAAGGAATTTGTAATCAGTTATTGCGATAGAGAGAGAGGCATCTCAAGTAAAGGAAAACTTCTTGTATTTACCCATTCCTTATTAGCAATACTTTCGAGACTACGATTCGTCTCACACCGAGCATTTAGCTTTTTGACTAAAGAGAAATTTTTTGCATGACGCCTACAAGCACTTATTATTTGCGAACAGATTTAATTGAATTTTATAGAATAAATTATTTATTACATGAAAATATTTCACTAAATAGGCGGTACAAGAGGGATTTGAATATATTTCCTCATTCAGAATACTTTGAAAGAAAAATCCGTTTCCCCTTACTGGTAATACTGAGCTTGAAACTAGGACTTAGGGGCGCATTTTTTTCCAAAAAACATGGAACAAAGGTGGAAGAAAGTTTGATCGGAAAATAATGAGATTTGACTTGAAAAGAAAACTATCGAGGGTCAAATTCAATAAAACAGACCTTGAAATACAGTATGGTTTTTACAAGCTAATACGATTATAGGCTAATCTGGAAAATACATCCTACGTACTTTAGGAGGTCAATATCGATGGCATTCAATATGCTTTTATGCAATGCAAATTAGATATACCAATTTGCAGAACCATTGCTGAACTATTACTTTCATCCTATCACGACACACACATTTTAACCCATCTATCCGGCTCCAATTCCTTGCTTCAAGTACTCGGATTAAATTCTTTTCGGAACGGTAACCGAGGTCATTCCATCACGGCATTCCCTTTCTGGACATGCACGACCAACCACTTAGCTGCCACTAATCAGCTTTCCCCTCACCTTTCTAATCTTGCATAATCTGTTCCCTTCCTCAACGTCAAACCCTTAACCCCAAAAGCTACGTATACGTGCTACTCCTTAGGAATTCTGTGCCTTGCCAATTGAGAATCTCTTCTACTCGGTTCGCCAAGATTCTTGGGATCTCCTCCTTCCTATCAGATCATGCAGACGAACACGTTCTGAGAATCTGCTTGGTTATTCCACGTTCATCCGTTCTCTCCGCAAGTCGTGTATTAAAAGCAGCACCTCGCACTCAATCTGGCCCAATGCCGCTGGTGGTTGACATTGACAGTTGCTTTCATTTCTCGTATATTCATCACTCCCGTATGCTCTTTACCTTGGCTTGCCACGTACCCAAACGAACACTTCTCAAATGCCCTACTGTAGACAAAGTTAATGTTTCTTCTGGAAAGTCTAACGACGGATTTTATTGGGAAGTACGAAAAGCACCTAACTTGATGAGGGGAAAATATCAAATATAATTTGAGAAGTTAAATTGAACTCTCCAGCAAAATGATTGTGGTAGACATGTGACTTATCATGACCATACATGATATAACGAATGGAAAAATATTTGTCAAGGTTAAAGAAAGCGGGTCGCGGTGGTCTAGTGGGTAGAGCGTTGGACTACTGACCGGAGGGTCCCGGGTTCGGTTCCCGGGCAAGGCACTTTGGGCCTTGGCACGATAAGTGTAACATTATAACTGTTGTCTGGCAACTGCGGTTGAATAGCTAGGAGACTTCAACGCCCGAAAGTTACCTTTGAAACCGCATTTCTGGTTGTGGTGTGGTTTAACTTCTTTATTATTTAAATGACATAATTAATGAATAACGATAATACCATGAATAATACCAAATTATATATATATATATATATATATATATATATATATATATATATATATATATATATATATATATATATATATATATATATATATATATATATATAGTCGCGGTAGTCCAGGGGGTAGAGCGTTGGACTGACCGGAGGGTCCCGGGTTCGTTTCTCGGACAAGGCACTCTGGGCACCTGTAGCTCCACCCAAGCTAGTTGATTTTTCAGGCACCAGAGCTTCCTGGGAAACCATAACCGGCACAGGTAAAGGAGCTGGCCCCCCTACCCTGATGTGTGAATATTCACACGCCGTCGGGCTTGGTACATGGGTGAGCTCTACCATCACCCACTAAACTTACCTTCGGGTTGATTACTGTGTTTATTTTTATATTACCCTAATTCAATTCTAATTCGGTTAAAGAAAGCAGTAAAATATTTCAAATTTCTTCGCCATGGCAAATGCAAATATTTCGAGTGGCTCAAAATGCAAATATGACATCTGAGATGGCTAGGTATAAAAATATATATTCCTGATTGCAAACATTCATGTAAATGCCGGAATATTTGTGTGAAAATATTAAGTGTCTATCTCTTTTATTTATAGCCTTAAAAAGTCTACGACGTACATAATGTGAACAATAGTTTATTTCCTTCTAAATGCAACTTTTGGTGAGAACATAAGTTTTATTTCCAGGATCTGGGAAGCTACGAGCATTCACAGTAAGTTGTAAGTACCCCTAAAATGGCCATTCGAGAATTACATCTAGATCACGGCGCAGTAAATTCGAAACCAGAGCTAGTTGTAGAAGTTTACTTATATCTCACGTTCAAATGGGACTAGAGCGAATGACTTAGGATTATCGGAGACTGTAAAATACGAAGTTGACAGTGTGACTAGATTGGCAAAGCAATGAAGAGAATGAAGTAGGACGATGAAAGAACGCGCGTTTGTACGTTTTTCGGGGTCAATTCCATATTCGTCCTAAAAACGTCGCGTTATGAATGGAAGTCGCCCAATCAGCAGGATTTTATTGACGAATCGACATTATTTTAATGTAAAACTTCATTTGATTGTATTAAAAATCACTTGAACCTAGCTGTAAAATGGGTAACAATGAGCCACTTTTATATTTTATATAGTTGAACCAACAGTAACTTTTTTGACAGTGTTTCATTTAGGAGTTTTTATGGAAATATTGGAGGCTCTTAGCACGCAATAACTGGTATTAAACAAATTCTACTATGATTAAGGTTCTCCTTCCATTCATTTAGTGCGTTTATTCTCCTAGAATTCATGTTTGTGAAATCTGTATTACTTGTAAGAACATCATTATGTTTTTGTGAACCGGATTATCCTCCCTGACATTTATCAGAAATTTTAAAGACTGTGACAATCATTAAAAAAGTAAAAATCTGTATCATTCAATAGTCGACGAACTGGGTCTTGAAGAAATAACGCGTTTGAAAAAGTCATTCTAGAGGTTAACAAGCTACCCTGCGGCTTGAAATCATCCGATTTTTCTATTGCAATTATTTCAAAAAATATTATTGATTATATAATATTAGTTGGAAGATGCGTTCTAAGTACGAGCCTCGTAATACAGCCATTACATTTCAGCTTAAGAAAGAATTGAAACTGGTTAATGATGTAGCAGTAGTGACAGCCCCTTCAGTACCGAATTTCATTCAATTACTAATATTTCTGAATTCAGTTCAAGATGAACCATTCAAACGAGCGTCATGGATACAAAACCAATGTTGTGATCATTTCAAGTATTATACTCGAAATAACATCCTCTACCATTTGGATACATGCCATAAATACAATAAAATTTTCTTTTACGAGATTAAGATATTATTTCGCAACGTACATGTAATTCAATTAATCTAGGGCCTCCTCAAAGTAAGGCTTAGCATTGAAATCACTCGATTGTGAAACGTCATACATCGAGGCGAAGAGCCAATGAAAATAGAAACAAGACCCTCGACACGCTTGGGAATAAAACGCATTACTTGCACGTGCCGTCATGCAGCCTCCTCATGGCACCGAAAGCCATCCGCTCTCCGCCGGGGTAAAGCACGCTTTGCTGATTCGCCCCTGGCACCTTCTCATCGCTCCTGTGTCCCCGTTCCTCCTCTCCAGCTCCTCCTTTCGCTGCCACCCCCGCCCACTCTATCCCCTCCAACAACGAGTCACCCTGAAGTTTTGCACCTCCTTGCCGATCCCACTCACTTCGGGCGCAGCCTCCGAAGGGCCTCGTCTCGCTTCCTCCTCATTCCGCGCCGTCTGGGCGGCCTGCTCCTGCCATTGCATTGGGGCAGTGGGGAAATATCGAAGGGTCGGGGAGGCTATGAGCCCTATAGGTGGAGGTGTAACGTCCTCGAATACGGAGGGGTTGAACGGGAAGATGGGGGAGAATCGTCAACAGAGGGAGATGAACCGAAGGGCGGGGGTAGAGGGCAACTGGAAACAGTGAGGAGAGAAGCGCTGATTTGCAGTCGGCGCGGTATGGATAAGGAAGCAATAAAACAACCAGAGGAGTCCATGACCCACATGTATTTATATTTATTCCTCAATGCTAGGTGATAGTTATCGTCGCTATAAATTAAACGACTACAAGATTCTGTGATTTTTATCCCATATTTGCATAAGTGGAAGTGCTGTACAACTCCGTCCACTTCGTTCTAAATATTTCTAATACTCTATTTTTGTATTACGAGTCAAGCAGCCATTCAGCATTATCATGTAGATGATTTCAATACCTTGGGGACGATAAAAGTAAGGAGGTAAGGCTCGAGTTCATACGTATTAGTCAGCCATCATTACCTCGGGGCGTTTTTTTCTCGGTAATTATTCCCCACTCACCCTGAGACGCCAATCTTAATAAAATTTCCTAAGTCGGACTCACAACCATTTGATCATAAAAGGAGAATGTAAACATTATAAATTACGTTTTCTCTATACACGAATCGAATGAACTCGTGATTGCATTTTCGGTAGAATATTGACGTGTAATATCCAATTGTAATTAACCGGCTTAAAAACTTAATTTATCGTATTATCTCGTGTTAGTACTGCATATCCTCTACTATCATCAAAGATTAGTAAAAGGCATCTACATCTACATCTACATAAGTACCCTGCGAGCCACCAAAAAGGTGTGTGGCAGGGGGTGTAGCACCATGAGGGAAGGGCATAAGTGCTGTCATACATTCCATTTAGCTGATTGTATAACTCAATGAATTGAGAATTGCCTTGCAATTCTTAATGTACCATAGGAGACTTAACTTAAATCCCCCGAGAGGAGATGCATACGTGCCTATCATACGAGCATACTCGTATACCACGCCTTGGCTAAAAGCAAAAACTATTAAGAGGATGTGTTGGAACTAAATAAAATTGGTCAGACGGAGATCATGGATATGGTAACACATGTTTTATAATATCAATTTTACTCATATTTTGTGTCAATTCTGTTTTTCTGGGTTTGCAGCGTCATTTAAAAAAGAAATGCCTCATTCTTAACAGCCATTTACAAACTCTGCATCGGAAAAGTACATTGCCATTGAGTGAGATTCTTCTCAAAAATTAAACAACTAGACACTCCAAAGAAAGCATATTTTAAGAAACTGTCTAGAGATATTAACAATCAATACATTTTAAGGTATTTTCTTTGAATAAGGTTGCTAATGGCCTCTCGTCTATTCGAGGCGTTCCCACTAGTGCATGTGCCTCAAGACTACTTAACGGTTTCCCAGGAGAACTCAATAATTCAAGATCAATCGAGCGTTTCATGGTACTTCCACTTACCATTATTTAATGATGTATAATATCGGAATAAGGAAGCATGAGGCATAACGGAGGGATTTGCACTAAGTAATTTTATAAACATGTTTTTTCGCGTTTTCTCTTCATGACAAGCTGGGCGGATCAGTAGGAAGTCATAAATTGTCTTAATTCATTAAATAGACTGACCGATATTCCTCAAATAATTTTCTAAATAAATTAATAAGGAAAATAATTTCGTAGGAAATAGTTAAGTTTCCTGACATCGCTTCAACTTACTGAACCAGTGTCAATTTTTATGGGTTAACATATTTATTTTTTTTAAATTTTTATTAATGTAAAAAAAACGGAATTTGCACATAAAAACAATAAAAATAAGTATGGAATATTTTTGGCCATTTTTCAATACAATAATTCTAATTTTTTACGCATGTTCAAGCATTAGCGCATAAATGGATCGAAGTGAAACTAAACCATAACTATCTAACCATTAACGACTCCGAAACTTATTTTTATTTAAAAAAATCCAGTTTTGGGAAGAGACCATAGTTTATTGAGCTGACACGGTAAATACAAATGCAAGCTTGTATATCGTCTCTAGATAAGAACTTCAGAACTATCGAAGAGTAAGATTTCGGTGAAAGCTATAATGTACGCCGATGAAGTGTAGGTGATAATACGTATGTCTATCAAAGAAAAAAAAGGACGATGAAAGATGGATGAAAGAGTTTTCCTTCTAAGACAAATAGTGCTGCCGAAACACACTATTTTAACTAAACTTACTATACTAAAATTTTGATATCCCCAGAATCATAAGATGACCGAAACGTGAAGTTAGTGTATTAAGAAAATTCACTGAACAATAGAAAAAATGTTAAAAAAATGAAACCCATTTAAAATGGGAAGCTGACACCTACATGTTTGTTGTAACTGTTACGTGATAAAAATACTTTTTATCACATAATGTATTATTCCAATTTTACATGGAACAATACTTTCAAAATTGAATAAATGATGGCCATTTATGACACTTTTTGGGGTTATTAGAAAGATTTTATTTAAATCATATTTGATATTATTAAATGGAATTAAATAAATAAAGGAAAGTAAAATATATACACCAGATAAATGGAAATATAATTAAAAGTCTATAGCTACGTTTATGAAGGTATATAGTTATGAATAAGTTGCTTGTAATTCGCAGCTAGTCTCTCTTTAGTTGCCACCATGTATAAAATAATTTCATTGAAATCAAGTTTTGTTTGATTTATTTTAATCAACTTAAGATATCAAGAAACAATAATTGATTAATTATAGATTTCGGCAATCCCAAAGTGGTCCGGCGGCACTTTCATAACATATATAAGAATTATTACTCATATAATTACCATTTCCATTTTGCAATTAACCCAAAACACGACAGAAAATATGTAACAATAAAGGGTAAAGAACATATGTCATAACTTTCCTGCCTCTTCTATTTTCGTCATTTTTTTGTGTTTCTGTTCCATTTCCTTATATCTATTTCCATATGAATGAATATTTGTTCGCCGTATGGCGGGGTTTCATGTATGAATATGTGTGTATATATATATCAAATATATACTTAAATATTAGAAATATATATATATATATATATTTATTTATTTATTTATACATGACCAAGCTTCAGTTTGTCAGTGAGCCAAGGGGTCGCAAGCATTGCTGAGTGAATTGGAAATTTAGTGCGATAGATATGGGATGACAATCAATAGTAAAAAAACAAAGGTTATGCGATTTTCCATAAAGAAAAAGGTTAAGCTATACATTAAAATAGGAGGGGAAAAAATAGAGCAGAGAGAACAGTTTCCGTATCTCAGAAGTGTTTTGTACCAACTCGGCTAAAGTAGTAGGGATGTAAGGAGAAGAATTGCGCTAGGCAAAGAGGATTTCACAAGGAGGAGGGAGTTGATGACGGGGACGTTCAGTAAGGATGTTAAGAAAAGGCTCGTAAAATATTTGACATGAAGTAGCTATGTACGGCGCGGAAACGTGGCCATTGAAGCAAGAGGATATACGTAGATTGAAGGCTTTTGAAGTGTGGGTTTGGAGAAGAATGGAGAAGGTGAAATGGATGGAAAGGAAAACAAATAAGGAAGTGCTATTGATGGTGGGGGCGAGGAGAGGAATTTGTTGGGAGAATCCTTTGGCCGGAAAAATGGAAGTAGGGCGTATTTATCGGCAGTGGGATTTTGAAGACTCTAATAGAGGGGAGAATGTTAGTCTAACGATGAAAAGGTAGGAACAGGATAGGGATGTTGATGGATGGGATGGAGATAGGGATGAAGGGAGGAAGGAAGTACACAGAGAAGAAGAGGGACCTGATGTAGAGTAGATTCCTGGATTGTGTTTTGTTAGGAGTCACAAAATATTTATTTGAGAATTGTATCCAGCCAAAAACCTACCTTAACCGGAAGATTACCTTATAAAAATAACAATATATACAGATATGTATTTATACAATATAGGTATATTGTATGTATAATACATATATAATATATACTTAAAAATGTAATAATATATATATATATATATATATATATATATATATATATATATATATATATATATACTCGTATTTCAACCTTAAACACAGTAATCAACCCGAAGGCCGGTTTCGTAGGTGATGGTAGAGTTCACCCAGTGCTAAGCCCTAAAAGCGTAAGCCATGAAATTCACACATCAGGGTAGGGGAGCCAGTTCCTTTCCCTGTGCCGGTTATGGTTTTCCTAGGAAGATCTGGTACCCGAAAAATCACATAGCTCAAGTGGAGCTGCAGGTGCCCAGAGTGCCTTGTCCGAGAAACGAACCCGGGACCCTCTGGTCAGTCCAACACTCTACCCCCTGGACTACCGCGACTATATGTATATATATTGGTATTTCTTTATGGTATTAGTGCTATTTATTAATTATGTCATTTAAATAATAAAGAAGTTAAACCACTTGAAATGCGGTTCCAAAGGTAACTTACGGGCGTTGAAGTCTCCTAGCTATTCAACCGCAGTTGCGAGACAATAGTTATAATGTTACACCTATCGTAAACACACAATAAGGAAGATAAAATCTACTTGATTAATAATTAAAAGGACGCAAAGGGGAATACGTAATAATCATATGTGGGTGGTCTGAAAAGTCTCCGACCCAGAAAATTTCCAAAAAAATGTCTTGTATCTTTGTTAGGTCGGAAACATTTCAGACCACCCTTGTACCATATCTAGATTCAAATTTTAAACCATCCTTTCATTGGATGATTTTTTAATCGGATATTGAAATGGGATAGAACTAAAATCAATTCTGTCGACTGATCATATATATTTATGTGTAGTATAAAGTAGGTCTATCTTTAACTAGTCTTTCGTTGATGCAGCTTCCCACTTAATATCTTGCTACTATCTTCTCTTAACGTAACCTCTGTAACATTGGAATATATTATAATTATTTAAGATCCACATAGGAGTCATCCGCATTAAATCATAATATATGTGCTTATCTCGTCAAATGATGCTTACCATGAAATTACTGAACAAACAAACACTGAAATATTCCGGCATATTTCTGGAGTTATCGTTGTAGTGAGCCGAAGCAACACTAACGATGGAGATGCCGCAAGTATGATAATGAAGTCTTTCGTGCAACTCGGACGATGATCCACCTTTAAACATAGTACATAGCGTTGTTGATCCTCAAACGCCGTCTCATCTTTAAATTCATTAGTTCACAAAATTTTCCGGACGATATGACGCTAAATTGAACCTTCATCAATAAACATCTTTTCTATTTTTTAACCCTTTTTATACTTTCAAAATTACAACAGATGCTTTTTTAGTTCAAATTTTTTACTTGAACTTCCTCTCAACGCATATTTATGATCGATTAACAATGGATACTTAAGTACTTATTTTCTTTTGATGCAAAGCTGCAGTTTACGAAGAAAAATATCGCCGGAAAATATAGAACTCGTTTGAAATATATTCACCATTTCTAGGACCAAACGTTGTTTACAATGCTGCTATATATATGATAAATTATGCACGCGATTGTGAACATTAACTAATTCACATTTCATTACCAATAATTCATGAAAAAACGAAAGGACTTCTAGTATTTGACGTCTCTCTTGAGGAATTCATCATCAATAGGAGTTGGTAACGCATCATTAAAAATGGCGACGCAAAGAGGATAGAAGGCATCGTTGACTTTTCTCCGTCTTACATTTGTCAGTGCCAACCACGTGCAAGGTACTTGCTATATCTCTTAACCAATATTATAAACGTAACCAAAGTAATCAATGTACTTATATATTTGAAAATGCTGAATAATGGTGTAGCTGACGTGACATTAAGAATGTGTGTCAACGTTGCTGTATCGTGGTGGGATGTTTGTGAGTTGTGTGGTGCATGGTGATAGGCACAGTGGATGGGGAGTTGGAGGGGAGGTGGGTGGAGCTTAGAAAGGAGGATTGCAAATAATGGGAGGAACTACGCCGCCGAGGAGAGTGTAGTGCTGGAAACTGGAAAGAGAGCGAGAGGGAGAAAAACGAAGAGAGGAGGGATGGGGATAGTGAAAAAGAAGGTGTAGCTCCTTATTCCTATGCTATCATTCACATGATTTAACCAAGGAAATAGTTTAGGAAGGAGAATGTAAAAGATGCTGAACGGCAAGGTTACGTGGCTGGCGGGGTTGCTTACCGAAAAAAGAATAATGATTTCAAGAATTTATTGGAGAAGGGGAAAAGTGCATGGTTGTACTACAGCCATCTCTCAAACGCAAGCATTCCCATGACACATTTATGGCAACGAACATGTAATTGAACCTCCAACTAAAATTGTTAAATTTCAATGGGTGATTCTTCACTGTCCTTAATTCAGATTAACCATGGGTTGTTTAAAAATTAAGCCCTTGAAGGAAAATGACGAATTCTGGAGTGAACGATATACGTACAAGTATCTAGTGCACTGATTGAAGTGCACGGATCAGCTTTAAATCTTTAACACATAATGACATGATTACAAAGTTATGGGAAAAATAGCTGACTGATATCTTATTGGTCAAGAAAGTTAAGAGCCGATATTTGAACGTATATATAATTAATAAATTCAATAAACAAACAATATACGTTTGAAAAATTTACACATTTATAAATAAACAAAATTTGAATCTTAAGATTCGTTATAATATAATTTAAAAATGGTTTTTAGCATTAGAATTTAAATTTAAGTTGAAAAATAACCTTGCCGATGAATACGCTAACATTTTTAAATTAGATAAAACTGTAATGTATTCCGACCGGGCCGTGACAGAGAGTAATGACCCAAGTAGATGTTAGATTCTTCTTCCCACTCAATTCACACAGTCAGTTAAATTCGTTCAGTTCACTGATATCGTTTCAACATGACTATTTTTGTTATGACCCCAAAGCCTAGTGCTTCTATTTCCTTGTCGCCTTTCTATCTGTCTAATGGCGTGATTTCATTAAACTTACAGATTAGTATGATGAGTCCGTGGGGCGCATTTAACAGATGAATTATCGTGCGGAGAATTCCTAGATAAACCATTTGTGGGCAGTGTCCTCTAGCATTAGCTTCCTCCTCAAAGTGAATATCAATATATAATTGAAGAATCCATAGATAATTACACCCTGGTAAGTTGGATAATAGAAGAGAAATTACCTTCTCCAATGCTAATTAGATTTTCTCGCTCCAATCAAGTTTTATTGATACTGATGATGGAAATCATGATTTTTTCTGATGATGAGGGATACTGAGGTTTCACAAAAAAACACAAAACACATAAAAAAGAAATTGCATGTAAATTGAAAAGTTCACTGGCCCAAGCACCTTGTTCTGTGGAAGGAAAGAAGTCGGAAGGAAGGGAAGTCTACGGGGAAGGGACCAGCACACTTCTTAAAATAACTTCCTGATTACGGCAAAAGTTCTGATAAAAGTTGAATTAGTTGCACTACTTAGATTTTTAGCAAAGGTGAGGTTAACCAGAAGTACCAACCGATATTTGAACATAGGACTTCGGTTAGTAGTCAAATCCTTTATGAAAGTATTTCATCATAGAACTTTAATTTTTAATTTCACGAATGCTATAAAAACGAGTCACGGCAAACGGGCATCTGTTGGCGCTGAGATATGAGTGAAGTTGAAGAGGAAATTATAGTTTATCAATGATCAATAGAAAAATTATTCTTACATGTCTTGAATAAGAAAAAATATTGCTATGTACGTCCAGAGTGGTATTCATTTCAATATTTTATTCACGCATGCCAATCCAAATTACATATAAATATGGAATTCACCTTTTGGCCGGTTTTTATGGACTATAAAATACGAGGGTTATGTACATTGTTATAGACGGAACGAATGGTTGATAAAAACCCCAGAGCTGATGTATCTCCCTAGGAATTACCGCGGTCCGTCGATGACGAAAGTTCTGGAATAATCGCTGGAGGCGTAAAATGACCGAGAGGAGGGTAACCAATGGGGGGAGGGGAGATTTCACGATTGCGTCAGAATTTGCTATAGCACTCGGCACAAAGAAATTCAAACGACGGTGCATCAGCAGCCATTGAACGGGACAAGCAACCTGCTTTCCATAATTCTCATCCAGCCGCCAGCCGCTTGGTGCGTGCAGACATTTTCCTTTCGAGCGGCTCTTGGTGCTCTTCGGCTAGCCATTCGCTACACCGTCCCTCCGAAGTTCCACCCTGCTCCTCCCTCTTTCCTTGTCATCCCTCCCCCAGCTAAATACACACCTCACCCCACATCATCCACCCTCTTCTCCCCCCCCATTGTCCACCTCTCCGCGGGATCTCTCACCTCCCCCCCCGCTTCTTCTCTCTCCCCTATCCTCTTCTCTCACGCCCTCCCCTCGTCAGCTCTATGACCCGAACGTCCTCCTCCCACCTCCTCACGTCACCCACTCCTCCCGGCACATACCTTATCCTCCCTCCTTTTCCTCTCTCCCTCCCATCATCTAGCCCCCGCAACCCTCTTACGGCCTCCTCTCTATCATGGAGAATTCCTTCATCCCGTGTTCTGCGACTCCATCGGCCACTCCCACTCCGTTACTCCATCGCGACTTGTTTATAAAAAAATCCATGCTCTTTTTTTTATCACTTTTTCCAAAAGTGGGATACGGAAAGGACGCAGTGGATGCTGGGCGGACGAATAAATCGGTTATATCAGTGGAACGACGAAGGTCGTTGTCAAGAATACATACTTGTTCTCTGACAACTCTTTCTCGTGACCTAGTAGGGACCTCAGCATTTGTGAGCTTTTTAGTTGGGAAGTTCGACCAGGCATTATAACTGTCGAGTGAAGCTTAAAGAAAATCATGATCGCAAATGACACTAAATTTTAATAATACCAAATAGCAAATGTTTGCTTTGACTGGACTTGAAACAGTTCTTGTGACACATCTATGGTTTTGTTTTCGACTGATGAAGTTATAATATTTTTGAAACTCTAATTGATATTTCGTACATTTTGGCCAAAGTCACCATCACCATCTTTTCAATTAACCAAGCTAAGACGGCAGTGCGTTTAAACATTCAACGCGAGTAAAATTGATGGCATAATTCAAGGAATGTGGAACAGCCAGCTACTTATGCTTAGTTTGTAAATCTCAGTAAATATTTTTAAATCCGTTCGAGCGCACTGATACATGAGCTTGACTATTATTGAATCCGCTGACACTATGGATTAATCTCATGTTGGTTAATATTTTCTGCAAGACAATGTTTACGTTGATAAGTACGATTCGCTTCCAAATGAAAGTAATAATGGGGTTCATTTGAGAAATTATGCCAAAAAGCAATAAATTATGTTGAATGAAACATACATTTTTATTGAAACAAAATCTACTGAATAAAAATATATGTATGTAATTTAATGAAACTATAGTGGTGGTGTTTCTCACATGAAACATCCCAACAATTGGAAAAAACCGCTTTATAGGTTCTCCAAATCTTGAACTATTTTCCACAGTAAGTATACTGACCAATATCAGAACATAAATTCCTTATAGTCTAATTGAAAACATTGAAAACCATAAACCAGAGTCATCACTCCGAAGATTGATGGTTGAGGTTAGGCCTAACGTACCTTGTACAAAACTCAATGTTGTGAAATTCGTTTATCTGGGGTAGTAAGTAGGACCAGTTCCTTTCCCTGAGGCGCATGTGGTTTCCCAGACAGTTCTGGTACATAAAATATCACAGAGCTTGGGTGAATTTGGGGATATCCGGAAACGTCCACGGGAGTCAAATCCCAGATGGTCAGGGTTCGACTCCCGGGGATGCCTGGCAGGCATCAAATGACTTACAAAACAAACAATATTCCTACAAAATACTTACAACGGTAAATAATAGCCAAAATACGTATAGTGTAAGGGAATATAAATGGCTGAATGTGTGTGTAGGCGACATGAAACTTTTCAATTGGCAGTTTCATGGCCAACGTAAACTTATGACACACATTCTGCCAATCTATAGAATGACTAATTTATATCAATAATTACTCTAGAAGAGCTAATCTCTAAGAGCTTGAAATTGTTGAATCTACCAGAAATTCAAATTATTCTTGAATGTCTTCCAGCCAGCATAAATAAGACCAATAAAAATACTTCAAATTCCCATAAGTATTCATTGCATAGGAAACGTATCACTTGGCATTTATTTCGAGTGGAAACTATATTTCGAGTGGAAATATTTATAAGAGTGGAAACGTAAAAGAAAAATTGGATAACATATTTATTAATCAGTTAGCAATGATAACATAACAAATTACGACAAACATCTCGGCACTACGCAGTCATGTTAATGCATGATTTACATAAAATGGCTGTTTTACAAGCATAAAAATACGTCTGTTCCAGCTAACACCAAGTCGATTTTAAATTTCAGTTATGATGCTCCAAATACTTGCACCTTCAAATGATGTTCACCCGTGAAGCGGAAACCTTCAAACTCTGCAGGAAACTTTGACCTAGTTTTTCTTCTTTAAATTCTCCGTTTCATCGGTATATTTATAACATTTGTTCAAGTTACGCAATTATATATATATATACTATATATCGATGATGCGGAAGTACTCACGAGAGCAATATAACTTTTGGACGGCACAATAGAACACAGAATAAAACAGATAACACGTAAAAGGACACTCACACTGTAGATGATTTAAGCTTTCGGCCTACTCCGAGGCCTTCTTCAGGTCAGACTGACTTCAGACAGAAGAAGGCCTCGGAGTAGGCCGAAAGCTTAAATCATCTACAGTGTGAGTGTCCTTTTACGTGTTATCTGTTTTATTCTGTGTTCTATTGTGCCGTCCAAAAGTTATATTGCTCTCGTGAGTCCTTCCGCTTCATCTATATATATATATATATATATATATATATATATATATATATATATATATATAATTGCATCTAAAATATCTTTTTATCAAAAAAAGTAATACATTTTGCCAATTTTGCTTCAACAACAACGCATGGCCATCAATCTAGGTAAATACCTGACCAATCAAGTCTTCGTACTTTCCTCCCCAAGGATGAAAACACAGAAGGTTTTAACAAGGCTTTAAATGAAAACTAAAAAATTTAGATAATTAACTATCAATTGATTTTAGCATTTAAGTAAGATAAAATTTATCGTTAAAACAATGTAAATAATATACTCTTTGTGTTAGAATGAAGAAATTATTAAAATGGAGTCGCTCAATAAAATCCTGAGTGGATTCAAAAGTATTTTCTGTCCAGTGGTAATCGAGGTTTTGTTATGTTCCAATCCTCCTTGGGTACTTAAGAAAATCCTAATGCATAAGATATATAACGGAAATCGACTCATCTCGTTTCATTACCTTGGTCTTTGAATCCCTTATACCGGAAGCACTATCCGAAAGAGATCGAGAGATCCTCTGTTAAAAAAATACTGAGGAATATTAACACATGGTATCCTTCGGTGTAATGGTGGGGTTCATTTTGCTACCGATTGTCTTCAGCATTGAATGGCCATCTATAAAGATGCTTTAAATAAAATAAACAACATCAAGCCCTCAGCTATTACTTCATTTTTCTGACACATTTAATTCCCCAGGTATTTCCTGGATCCCGATAAGTAATTCCATAATAACAGAATTCCTGGGCGACAGCAGTTCACGCAACACTTGGGCACAAAATACTGCTTGATCTCTCGACCTTTGGTAATGTGGACAGGACTATTCAGTAAAAATATTCTGATGGTTTATCTTTGAGTCACTTAATCAATTCCTGATTGCCATTTATAAACAGGAACGTATAATTCCAATTAGTCAATGCATCACCCAGTTACTAACGCTCTGATAGAAAGTAGCAGATGGACGCTAACTGATATGTAAGTCGTTCAAAACGTCCTTACACGATTCTAGGGATAGTGCTCATGCTTTCGGAAAAGGTTCACTTTTAGTAAGCCTCATATTTCACTAGACTGTTGTTAAAGTTTCAGCTACATCAACTATTTGTTTTCATTATCAGATTCGGTTGATGTAACAAAATTTTGTTTATTTAAAAAAAATGGAAAAAGAAGAGTTTCATGCGGCCACCGCACTATTCTATTTAAAATGCTTAATACTGACAGAGGTTACAGCCATGTTGGGTAAAGTTCAAGGCATATCTGCTTCCGTGTTTTAGAAGTGGGTTCATGAGTTAAAATGTGAGTGTACATCCACAGAAGATAAATATCATTCGGGACGTCCAGTGGAAGGGAATTTCTCCGAAAATATTTACAAAATCCGTGATATGTTTTTGAGTATTCGACGAATCAAAGGTTGCGAAATAGTTGAGGTCACATGCACATTGACAGGTAAGTACAGTGTTTTCATTTTTTTTTACGAAAAATTGGAAATGGAAAAAATCTCGGTAAGTTGGGTGCCGTGTTTGCTCTCAGATGATAAAAGCAATAGTATGGTCAATTATTAGGTGGATTTGGCGCTTTTGCATGGAAATCCTGACGAATTTCTGCATCAATGCGTATCTATGGACAAAACATTGATACGGACATCCAACATGTGTACGCATATATGCACACACGCATTCTCACATGAATCCGTATTCTAGAGAAAAAGGAGCGGTCGAAACAGTGGATTTCTAAAGATTATCCCGTTCCGAAGAAGGCGAAGACGGTGAAATAGGAAAGGTAATGGCCATCATTTTTTGGATGGACGCGGAATCACCTACTTCAATTATTTAGAAAAAGGACAAATGTAAATAAAAATATTATGCGACGTAATTGCACCGGTTGAGTGAAGAAATGCAGAAAAAAATCCTCATTTATACTAAAGAGAAATATATTTTCTTCCATCAATACAATGCAAAGGTACACATCTGCTCGATTTCGATGTCAAAAGTTATGAAATTTAAGTTTTTATTGTTACAATAACCACCATATTCACCAGGTTTCTCCCCAGTGACTTATTTAGAAAATTTGACAAAATGGCTTGGCGCAAAACGATTAGCTTTGGACGAAGAGGTCATCGCCAACATAGATGCCTATTTTGAGGACCGTACGAAATCCTACTTTGCGGATGGCTTAAAAGAGTTGGAGGAACGGTTGGAAAATCCTATCGAGCTAAAAGCAGATTATGTTGAAAAATATATACCCAAAATCATCAGTTTTTCTATTTTTTTTGTACTTTTTTACTTTCTTATTGAAAGACCACAAGATTAAATTTTATCACTATTCGGTTTCAGCCTCAAAGAGTTATTCTCCGGTTCTCTCTCTCTCTGTTTATCGGTACAATGGACCCGAGGAATTTCAGAGGAGTCTCCTCACACTCTTTTCATTGTGAAGTTATTGCCGCGAGAGAATTCTCCCTTAGTTGACCGGTTCTTGGACCTTTAAACTCTCAGGGGTGATGGATTTTCAATCTAATTGCCCTTTATAGCTATGGAGTATTTTACTGGTAAATGTCTCCAACCAATGCGTACACATTCTATGATATTCTTCATGAAAGTTTTTTTTTCAATTCGAACATAAACTTCTCTCGAAAGCATTTAAACTCACATGAGGCACCTTGAGCTTTAAAACCTGGAATTCGAATGGTTCGGACTGCCGTTTTTATTGATCCCGCAGTCAACAATATTATTTCTCTCAAAGGACATGAAAACAGATATACCCGCTCAGCTCACTCAATCGTGTGATGCACCCGCCACCTCATTCGCCCCCTCTATCCTACGGGTTAATGCACAAAACACTCAGCCGGTCGGAGTATTTTATCAAAAGAAACTTAATAAAGATACGTGTATGTTAACATTTTGAGCTCGCACGAACGATATGCAGTTCCACCTTTCAACGACGAAACACATATGAGAGAATAGCGGGCTGAATATATTCATGCAAGTCACACGGGAACTAGAGAGGATTCAGCTCAATTATATGGAGGTGACCACGCTGCTGCACTCGCTGTGCACCGTGCCGAAATGTAAGAGCAATAAACTGAGCAGTACTGTATTCATTTGATAGGGAAGGAACCCATTAATTTCGCGGCATTCGAAAACCTAGCGCGAGTCGGCGAGGAATGCCATTTCCCACTCCCTAAAACCAACCCATAAAATAGTGTCAAGGCCTCCCATTACGCTCGAGAAATCCAAGCGCGGAGGGAAACGTGGGGAGTGGAAGGTGCGCCGTGTGCAAACTGCAACGCTGCCGCCGCGGCAACGGGAGCAGGTGCAAGGGAATGAATGGGGTGGTGGAGGTGGGTGGGCGGGGTGACTGGGGAGCGGTCGGGGTAGTGGAGGGGCTGCGCGGGCTGCCGGCCGTGGAAGCGGCGAGGAGTGGATTGATGGATGCTGCGCGGCGCCGTTGCGCAGCCGAGCAGGTGAGTGCGGGACATTTTTATGGGCGTGCAAAGGTGCCGTTGGTGGAGAGAGATCCGACGATAATGCGCGCGGCGCGTGTGCAGACGTGGAGACGCAGAAGAACAGAGGCTGCCGCGGGGGAAAAAATAGAATCCCATGAATGGCGTGGATGAAGGAATAGGGATATATAACACACATGTAACATTTATATGTGTATTTATGTATATTTATCGGGTCGCGGTGGTCCAGTGGGTAGAGCGTTGGACTACTGACCGCATGGTCCCGGGTTCGATTCCCGGGCGAGGCACTCTGGGCACCTGCAGCTCCACCCAAGCTAGTTGATTTTTCGGGTACCAGATCTTCCTGGGAAACCATAACCGGCACAGCGAAAGGAACTGGCCCCCCTACCCTGATGTGTGTATATTCACACGCCGTCGGGCTTGGTACATGGGTGAGCTCTACCATCACCTACTAAACCGACCTTCGGGTTGATTACTGTGTTTATGGTTTTTTATATATATATAATATGTGTGCGTGTAAAACAAGAATGAAGAGTCTAAATGATTCATCCGGCATATTCCTTTCTTTGGCGATTTCTCATTCTTTCGCGAGAAGTCTTCCCTCGGAACATGGAGGACATTTTGTGTATGTCAGTCAATATAGAAACAAGATGGCTATCAAAAAGCAGTGGCCAAACGCAATCACTTGATCAACTACTCTCACAGTTGAATCAAGATGTACGGAAACGTGAGCAGTAGGCGGAAAATTAACATAGATGTCTCGAGACATATTTAAAGTGATATGTGGTAAAAGTCCCTCATGATAAATATTACGGGGGATTTAGGAGAGAATTAGAAAGAACAAGACTAATACAAGTTAGCGTGAATTTGGACTAGGGCCAATGGAGCTTTAAACAGGAAAATGGACACATGGATTTCACTCCATCAAAAGTACCGTAAGGGAGCATCAAATTGAATGGCGTACGTGATGGTTTAAACGAAGAATATAGTATTTCATGAAATGTACGAGATGAGACGTAGAATGTAGAGATTCGTAAAGTCCATTGATGTGGCAGACTTGATTTTAAATATAAGATTTTTTATAACTTTTATATACTGATGCTCATTTTCTATCCTAGCGCTTTAATATGCAACGGACACATGAGATGGGATGATGAGTTTTTTTCTATTTTTATATTATTCCCATTTGTATTTTTCTCGAGGTGTTTACGACATTTCAAAAAGGCATATTTATCGTCCAGAATAAAAATTATCTTTCCTTTAATGTTTTTCTATTAATTGATGCAACCAGGACACATTCAGTTTGAAAGAAATAAACGATAGATAATTGTTAAAATATTCTCCCTGGAATGTATATATGGGTAAATAATCTCGCAAATATCACTGAATTAATATATTTTCATGTCACCATTCTGTATATTATGCACCGCATTGTTTTTCAAAAACTTCAAAAAATATATTAGCGCGACCGACCGGGAAAAGGAGTTTTAAATTCATTGAGTGTGGTTATTTTTTCGGTAAATCTTTTTATTAGTGAGCTACAAATATGATTTTACGACCTTTTACTTTTTATGAACTCGTCCGTCCATTCTCTATTAGTATTTTTTATACTACATAATAGTTATCGCATATTGATATAATTTCTATCAAAGCTAATAATGCACACTCGGAAACAACTTGGTCCTTAAAACAAGGCCGTTAATTTATATCTCTTAATACGTAAGCATTAAAGTCAAAAACAAATTTTACTGCGCAATAATTTGTTTTTTTTTTTAATGGAAATATTCCAATGCATGAAACCTATTTACCTAAAACTTTCCAATGAAATGATATAATGCTTATAACAGCACACAATTTTGCCTCATTTAATTATGAAAAATGGCTTGTCTATCAAACTATGTCAATTTTTATAAGAATTTAATTGGCATAATACATCGTAAGAAAATAAGACATTATGTAAATTATTTACTTATCTTTATTGCAATTGTTAAAAATAGATGGAAACGAAAATCTACGACAAACTGCACATTGAAAATTGTCTCCATAAACCAAAGAAGTGAATCACCAAGTGTACATTGATACTATGAAAACTTTTCCAAAATGAAAATACAATCGATACCGAAAATACAATCACTAGAATTACCATGTTGCGCCGATCTTCATCAATACTTATTATGACAGGTTGACATGAGGTATAAAGACATATCATTTTACTGAGGAAACATTTTGACCATTATAAATATGATTAACATTTTGGTATGGATAAAAACATGATTTTTCTCGTTAATATAAGACTAACTAATTAATGATCATGAATCTCACATTAACGTAAAGAACATCTTTCTTTGACAGTATAATAGTGTTATAAATTCCTTACTTATGGACAAAGTAAATATCAAAACATTACTTAAAGGAATTATTATTCAGAAATTAAATTGAATTAAAACCTTTTCTTAAAAATTATCCTACATATGACTGTGGAAGAAGTGGCTCCGATAAAGTTTGCTCTTATTTGCAATTTAAATTTGCATGCCCGGAACTCTGTAAGCATGTCAACACAGATATCTGTCTCTATGGATCAATTCTAGAATTGCTTCTCCGTATGTATATACTTTGTAATAAATTATTCGATTCTGATGAAAATATTCACAACTTATGGAGGCAACACTGCCACTACCGGATTCAATCGAAGCAGGTAGCTTGTAAAGAGCTTCCGTATTTTCTTCAACAAGTTTTCGAGTGGATGTTTCTTCGACACAGCATCCTGCTCTTAAGATGGAGGATTGAAAATAAACATTTTTCTGGAATATTAAATTCAAAGAGTAGGTTTGTGTGGACGAAACTCTCCGGGAAAAAAAACGAAGTATGGGACATTTAAGTTTGAAGGATTTCGCTGGAATTTCGTTTACCTTTTAATGACAGGAGCTATCGTCAAACATTTTGTGTATATCAATGATGAAAAAATAAATCCATAGTTAATGATGAGTTAGTCCTGGAAATTAAAGGAACGTGATTCCTAATGAATTAACTTTAAAACGATATGTCCACCCTTATATCAGCTAACAATTGAAGATTACTTTGTACCTTCAAAGATTGTACCCAGAAAGGAGATGTGGCCCACTAACTTTCAGGAGAGTAATCCATAGTTCCGTACAAATATAGTATAGCCAATGCTATAAGTCACGGAGTTGACGATTGGCGGCTTGATTGAAGATTGTCTTGGAACGTTTCAAAAGTTTCGTGAAGATCAAAAAAGAAAGTTTCAAAAAACCAGGACAGCAACACACAATAAGAGAACACAAAAAAGGAACACTCAAATGTTATTTCTTGATAATTTTGACGGAATTTAGCTCCGTCTTCTTCAGAAGAAACAATAGTAACCAGCAGTACTACTGTTACTGTTGCCGGAAAAAGACGGAGCTAAATTCCGTCAAAGTTATTGAGAAATAACGTGTGAGTGTTCTTTTTTGCTTGTGGCTTTCCAAGTTTAAATATATATATATATACATATTGTCATAGTACTTTTTATCCTACTTAGCTTTTTGAAAGATCATCACCGAATCCAAATGCATGTTATTTTCTGCCATAGTGTGGCCTCTATTTCAGTAATTTTTCGCCAGCCATACAAAAACACCATGGATAATCATAGGTCTTCTCCTAACGCTAAGAAGTGAGAAACTCATTAGACTAGATTCTTTAAAAAGGGACAACTCGAGAAAGCGATAATAAAATATATGCACATAACAAACAGTTTAATAATATTGCATAATAACGAAAGTTAAATTCTTCGTATATAAATGTGAACATTTCAGTCAAGAGGGTACTGCGAGGATGTTGAGTAAAATATTGTTAACCTTATGAATAATGGTTGCATCTATTTATAATTATGCACTGTAATCATAACTATCAGAATTATCCTTAGTAGTTCACAATTTAGGTTGAAATGGTAACTAGAAACTAGTGGACAACTAATAAATCTAGATAAATTAACCCTGCAATGCTTAAAGCCTAGTTTCCATTGCTAACAATTATAGGTTAGATTCCTATCTACATTAGAACCTGAGCAACTTCATAGTACACGTTATTCACCAATAACTATCAAAAGTATATACTATAAGGGTATTAGTTTTGGGCCTGAAATAATACCGTGTGTTGATATAAAATTCTAAGCAATCTTACAGTATTAGCAAGATTCAGAATATAATAACATTTGTCAAGGTAAAGAATTTGCTATGCTAGAACATGCACTATAGTTGCCCTCCGTTAGTCTCAATCCATTTCTCATGATAGTACAATCCCAATTACTGCTTCCTCGATGTGTACATGGAGTACAAATTGATATCTTCCGCAACGAGAAAATGCTTTTCTTAATTATGCGACATTTGTAACGATGTACAAAAAGTAGCGTGACTTTATACATAATACGTAGAGGGATTAAGGAAATGACAAGGAGTACATAAGGAACTATTACTCATCAAAACACTCCCAAGACGTACAACAACGATCTGGAATGTGCTGTAGTAAGTTCCTTAGAATTACGGCATGCGTTTCTCATAGCCATGCGATCATTTTTAATGGTCTTCTATAAGTATGGATAAATAATAAACCTTTTCTACCTAGCGAACAATGTTTGTAACATAAATATGCTCCAACGGAATTATATATTCAGCAGATAATAGGGATAATTTAGCCAACAGACAAGGGATTGATCCAATGATAGTATAAAATTTGTAAAATATAAAAATTTATTGAACTGTTTAAAAAAATAACAATAATGGGTTTGATAGGCTGGTGCCTTTATGCAGATAAGCGTGAGCTCATTAATAAGATGCCTTCAATTCAAGCAATTCCCATTCTACAACGAGTAATAGTTTTGGATTTATTTCAATCTGATCAGGTTGTTATAAAGAAGAAGGTCACACGTTAAGTAGTGCGATAGGACCTTTTCTTTCATTTACTCATATATATATATATAATGATATATATATATATGTATATAATGATATATATATATATATATTCACATAGAAATAGATATAAGGAAAGAGGAAAGGAACACACATAAAGGACGAGCACAGGAGAGGTGGGGAAGCCGGAATCAAGCGGACCACTAATGTAAAAATACTTTCCTCGACCGGGACTTGAACACCGGATCTCTTCACTTGGCGGGCGGATGCTCCAACCATCTGAGCTATCGAGAAAATCTAATTTACCCTGAGATCTGCGATCTTATAAAGCGCCCAAGTCACCTTTATGATGTTGTATGCTTGCTAACCTACTGTCCCTTCTTCTTCTTCTTGTGTTTGGTCAATTTCTCCATTGGTGGGTGAAACAGCTCCCTAACGCCGTCTCATGGCCAAGTAATCGAAGCACTTCCCCACCTCTTCTGTGTTCGTCCTTTATGTGTGTTCCTTTCCTCTTTCCTTATACCTATTTCTATGTGAATGAATATTTGTTCGCCGTATGGCGGGATTTCGTGTTTGAATGTGTGTGTGCACATATATATATATATATATATATATATATATATATATATATATATATATATATATATATATATATATAAAACTTAGACAGTAACACACAGCACGAGAACACATAAAAAGAACACTCACAATATTGTCTTGATAATTTCGACGGACTTGAGCTCCGTCTTCTTCGGAAGATAAGATATGACTGATATGTTACTGTCTAAGTTTTTTATTCAACACTTCCGTGTTATTTCGAAGAAATCATATATATATATATATATATATATATATATATATATATATATATATATATATATATATGTATGTGTGTGTGTGTGTGGCTTTATATGTTTATATATATGTGTGGATATATTTCTATAAAATATTTTTGTATATACATGCTCAGAGTTAAAAAGTAGAGTTGACAACAGTTTTCCAAAGCATTTAAAATATTTAACGTATGCTTCCCGGGGGCATGGACCAATAAAAGGTGGCACATATGAACACTAAGAGGCGACACCAAATATATCTTGAAGAATGGAAATGGAGGGGGAGAATAACGTAAAGCTGCACCAAAAATAACCTGAACTTAAAAAAAGTTCCGATCAGAATTAAGAAAAATGGAAGAGAGACGTCATTTCAATTCAATACGATTTTAACTGGAGTATCTTTAGTTCTGGTGCGCGTTATTTGACTGATTAAGGGTTTGCCCATGAAGTAGGGATGATTCAAAGAGAAGACTGGTTCAATGAAATTTACTTAGAAACACTGTAAATATTTTTAGCACTAACGCCGTAAATTGATGTTAAGTTATTATACCGAAGACGAACAAAAGCTAGGGTAAAACTTCCACGCGGTGACTTCGCCTCGGACACAGATTACTCACTACAAAGATCTAACATGACTACCTACGGTTAAAAAAAAATTGTAGACCTATTTCAAAGTCAATGGATTCACTTTCTATTTTACGGATTGAAGTCAATTTGACCGAGAGGTTTTGGCTTCAAATATGATCACCACCAATTTTAATCCTTGGTCTTATTCACCACCGCATTCACTTTGGTGCTTCTTTCCATAGTATTTCCTTTCTCACTTCCATTTTCCAGGATTGACATTACTCTTTGCCTGCCGTAGAACTTTAATGGCCTGCTTAATGTACACAGAGGTATGCAGCCCTAAAAATATTCTAGTTAGGAAGTATCACCCAAAAAAAGGCGTATATAAGCAAAAATAATTAAACATAAATATTCCTCTTCAGTGAAGCGAATGGTACACGAGAATATTAGGTTAAATAAGATGATGACTTCAGGGTGGCCCTTCTCATGATCTGTAACCTCGACGTGGTGGAGGGCTTATACGTTCTGATGATCCCTAAAGTTGTGCTGGTGAAAGAAATAATTATTGCTCCTAGTAGGATCACTCACACTAGAAAGAATGAAGGCTTGGTGACAGATGAGGGGTTGTCCACGCAGTATCTTTTCCTCAGTGAGGTGGCTGCAAAAGTACTTGACATAAGTGGGGTGGCCTTTTCAGTGACTGCGTCAAGTTAAAAGCCCAATTGGGGAAGGAAACGGGAGACCACCTCAATAATAGCCATTATGATCGATAGAATTATGAGACTGAGCCCTGAAACAACGATACTCGACCCGAAGAGCCGTGTGTCGTGCTCGGCAGCGGGGAAGACTTTCACGGTCATCTCACGAAATCTTTGCAAAGCAGAGCAAAAGCGACAGAAGAAAAAGAAGAGGACTAAACCTGTTAGAATCGGGACTTGGAATGCTAGGACTATGATTAGGATAGGGAAATTAGAAAATATAAACAGAGATGGAGATAGTGACTATAGATAATTTAGGGTTGTTGAGATGAGATGGAAGGATAGCAGGGATTACATGAGTAATAGTGACATCAGAAGGGAAGCGAGCAAGCGACTGATAGAATATAATTAATAGAAGTAAAGGCTGCGCCAACTAAGTTGATCATTGTTCAGGTCTTAATGCCGCCAAGCGATCAAAGAAGAATTGAAGTCAACAGGGTATACGGTAAGTTAGAAGACATAATTACAGATCTTTCTCAAGGAAACATTTGATAGCAATGGGAGATTGGAAGGTAACGGTAGGCAAAGGATAATGTAATGAGAGTTATTGCGGAGGGGTTGTCGATAGGGTATCAACTTTAGGACCAATGAATGATTGCGGGGAGAAAACTACAGAGTTCTATAGGAGGCTGTGATTAATCATAATGAACGCTTGGTTTAAACAACAACATCATAGACGTAGGCATACGTGGAGGCTTCCCGGGAGTTAAGAGGAATATTAGTTAGACTAAGTATAATATGGTTAGGCACACATTAATGGAGAGTGTAATTAATTCGTAGTTTCCCGGGAGCGGAAGCAGGTTCAGATCATAATATGGTACTAATGAAAGGTAACGTCGTATTCAAGAGGGTAAAACAGGGAAGAAAATTGAAACGTGGGTAAAAAGACAAGAGCAAAAAAAGGTAATGGAAAAATTTAAGAATTGGGACAGGGAGGCTATTATATTAGAAGGTAAAATATCAAGTTAAGAATCTCGGCAGCCACAAATGAAGCAATAAGGATAGATATTAGGACATGGAAACTGTGAATATAACAGATGAGATGGTAAGAAATATACGAGAAGAAGAAAATGGAAGATGAGGAACAAAGAATTAGGTAGAAGGAATTACAAATAGATAAATAATAAACCGAGGCGGGAAACGATTTGATTGAAATAAGCATCGGGAAAGACGTAATGCGAGTTTATGGAGTATTCATAAATGAAGAGTTACATGGATGCGTGGTACAAAAAGAAAAGGTACTATCAGGAAGTTAGAAGTGAAAATCCGTAGACACTGTTAAATAGACGGTTGAAAAATTATCAAATGTACCAGAAAAGGCTCACTGATATAATACAAGCAATTATGGACAGAGAACGTGACGCAGATGAGAATAGCTTAGTTCCAGGCATATTTGAATGCAGGATTGCCAGGCCGCTAAGGAAATTGAAATAAAATGAGGCTGTTGGAGCAGATAACTTACCTGAGGAAAGAATTAAGAGTATAGAAAAACGTGGAAAGAAGTATTTTATGTAATGATTCGTAGTACGAATTTATGAGGGAGGAATTTGGCAGGAAGACTTTCAGATAAGTAGAAAAAAGGGAAGACAGCCGTCCGTATGTGAAGATTACACAAAAATAAGTTCATTTCGCACACAGATGAAGTGGTACTTGAGATCATCAATAAAAGAACGGTAAGTAGGATAAATGGTTATTAATGGGATGATCAGGTTGGTTTCAGTAAGATAAGAGACACGCGTGATAACAAAACAGCAATGAAGCTGCTAGGAGTGCTGTCAGGATGCATTTGTATGTTTCCAAGATTTCAGGAAGCGGTTCGATTAAAAAAAAATATATATATATGTCGTATAAGAGATATTATTTCTTACTTGAGTTTTACATTAATAAACTTGTGTTACTATTTCAACGCCAAAGTTACTGTGAAATTAATGCCGAGCACCGCTTTTCGCAAAAGTATTGAATTAATCGCAGCAGTCTCGCAATTGTTAAAAAAAGTATTCAAACTCACCATTCATTTAAATATTCATACACGTATTCGTATATTCATTCATGTTTTTGACGATATACCTCAGCTTTAATTCATATCATGAGAGAAAGACTCTTGATTAGGTTGCAAAATATTTATGTCTGAAACATTCATTTTTATACAGGATCTAAAAGACCGTATAGTTTTCTACTAATTCTTGATTTCAAGACTTTTTTCCCAAGCTGACGCTCAATCAGAAAACGATTATTTTAAGTTAACATTGACACTATGCACACATTTACTGAACTCTGTTTTGAACTGATATAATTTTTATTGTCCAACTCGCACACTGTCGATTACTTTAACGAAATATGGTTGTGCAACAATCAAATATTTTTATACTGAAATGTAATATGGCAGATGGGGAAACAATTCTAAAAGTAGGGTTATATCAATCTAAATCCACAAGCCCCTTTTTTGATAAAATATTGAATTGAATGTAAATGCAAATTTATAAATACATAATCCAGAAAGGCGCATGCGTCAAAATATAACTGATTTTTATTCAATGATAATCTAAGCCAAACGACTGGGTAAGAAAACACTCATTGGGAACAAATCACATATCATTTGAATAAAGTGATTTTAACTTAATAGCAGATTTGAGAAATATCTTTTTCAGCAAGCTAAGTTCTCTGGACTATAATGATTAAAATTTATTTAGATGAAGAAACGTACTCGTCAAGTTATATATCTTCATTCATCAATCTTGGCTCTAATTATACTTAAAAGAAATGTATAACCTTTTTTCTTTGGAGAAAATATTGATGGCCCTTGACTTTTTGTTTCGATTACGAATGCATATTAAAGACAAATATTTGTACCATCGGCAATTTGTTCTCGGGCAAAAAACATCAGACACGGCGTGCATAAACTGCTATAGCCAACATATTTCGCTAATCATATTAATACGTGTGCCGAATTGATGGTCGAGATTAACTATACCGAGTGCCTTCCACAACTGTGAGTTCTTGATTACTACTTGGCTCATTTTACAGGCATGCATAGGTGTGCATGTAACAAGTCACAAAAGCAAAATATACATCATTAAAATATTTTGTGTCATCACATTTTTGCTGGACATTGTTCGATTGGACTCGAAGCAACGCTTCAAGTCACAGCAAGTTTCAGACCCATCCTACTGAAAGTGACCCATTCTATTGACATCATTGAATATCATGGAAATATCATTAGATTAATTCATAAGCAATGAAATTGACATGCATCGCACAATATAATACTTTGAAAAACCACATCAAATTAGTCACCTCCGTGAAAATATGTGACATACTTTTCTGAGCGTTGGTGAGGACTAATTGAAGAATTTCTTCCTGAATTATAATGATTTTTAACAATAAGTTTGGCATTTATATCGTTTTGCGGAAGCCCCACTATTTCGATAAGCAAAAATATGCCTTTCTCTATTTCCCTCACTTGTATTTGGGCATATTTTTTCATTTCTCAAGAAATACCATCTGGTCATTCGCTTGAACTGCCATTAACTGCAGCGGTCAGCCTCGCTGATGGAAGCAAAACTGGGAATCCCCTGGTGCATGAAATTCCGCTCATAACCTCTACTATGTCACTTAGAATTAAGTTAAAAAATGAATGAATCAGTTGATTCACATTGCTCTCCAGGTGCGCTCTTCCCGATTAATGATGCGAGTCTTATTGAACATTAGCATCGTATAACTAGACACAAAGTCAGAAAGAAATGCGCCGAGCGAAATCGTTCATACAGTAAGATTCAAATGGACATGGGATCGACGCATTCGAATTACATCACGGTACCAGAAATTAGAACAAATTAGGGCATAAACAATAATGCGTCATACTATTAGCCACTATTACGAAATTATACTAGTAGAGTACTAACTGTACTACTAGTAGTGGAGTACTAACTGAACAACATCGCTCCTCGCCGTCTTCGCTCTAAAATTTTATGAGAGCGATTCTAACCAGTAACATCCTTAGCGACCGTATGAGAGGAAAAATAGAAAAAAAATATTGGCTCGGGGAAAATCAGCGAGCCTCATCATTAAGATGTAACATTCCCATAAAGACAAGTATTGTCAAAGAGAGTGCCAAATTGTACTCGGATAATGTTGAGAAACAAGCTCATGGGCCTTTAAAACCTTTGAATCGAAGTCTGATGAGGATGCCATTTTATATAAAGTATCATATGGGTTTCCTTATGCTCGATGGAAAGATCTGCAGCGTTGAAAGTAGCATTCCCTTTCATTTTTACCATATTTATTGAGCCATCGATGATGATTCAGCTCGGTACACGATATTCTATTAGTAATAAATAGAAACCCTTATGAAAGTGAATTCTAATTCGGCCAATTTACTCTTCATGCACCAATCGGACAGTTTATATTTAGCACATATCTCATTGATGCTTGAGTTGCAATACTGGCTGATAAATTGTGCGTTAAAGAGAAAAATTCCCCGCTACAGCAGGTACGAAGGGCTGCAAGGGCATTCAAATCCCAGGAGATTGCTCAAACAACAGTAATGAATAGTAAAAGACCCCTGCAAAAAGTACCTCTGAACTTCTCTTCTACACCTCTCTTTTTTATCACCGCACTGACAGGGAAGATATTCATCAATATACAAGTATAGTAACTCGTAGTATATGTCAAATAGTCGTTAAAACTTTTTAGATATATTTGCGTTGTGCCATGCGTACAATTGTCAAAAAACCTTATTGCTATTTACACAGGCATAATGCGAGTATATGCCCAATAATTAGCTCAAATCTTTCAAAGATTACTCTGGGATTACATGAACTTTTAATCATGATTTATCACCATCATATGCATTTCAATCATCAATTTATATTTTATTTGGAATTTATTTATTTAGAATTCATTTATCACAATTTATTATTTAGACATACTAAAGGGTGCGTTCAAAAAGTAATGCAATTAAATTTTCCACGCCACTTCTAATGTTTTGGAGTGGGATCAAACCACTTAGGTGGAGGGAGCGCTAAGCTTAGGTTCAAATCCAGTTTCTCTGCTCTTCAAGCTGTGGAAGTGGCAAAACGTTACTTATTGTAAACCTCTGCACGCCGACTGTGTCATAAAAGGCCTACCGAGCTGAAAAATCAAATGAACTTTTACAAAGTATTGGACCTAGGTTTTTTAATACGACCCAGAAACAAAACACCAAAGCACTGAGTGGCACACCGACCAGTCCACCAAGCCCAAAAAGGCAAGAATGAGCAAATCAAAAGTTTTAAAAAAATGCCCATTGTCTTTTTCGACAGTAAAAGAGAGGTCCAAATGGAATTTTGTTCTCAAGGACAGACATTTAACGCTGCCTACTACGTATGTGTACTGGAAAGACTCCAAAAAAAAGGGTCAACAGGACAAGAAAAGACATCTCCGCTACCTGGCAACTCCATCACGACAACGCGCTACGAGTCCGCGAATTCCTGGCCAAACAACAGGTGCCAACGCTGCCCCACCCTACCTATAGTCCTTACGTCGCCCCAGTAGACTTCTTTTTGTTAGCTTGGAATAAGGTAGCCCTGAAAGTAACCCGTTTTTTGTCCATAGAAGAGATTCAATCAGCCGTGACGAAGACCTTGCAAGAGGTGATCTAAGATGCCTTCCAGGACATGTGGAAGGAAGGAAGGAAAAAATGTGCAGAGGCCTAAAAATAGTAATTTGAAGAATTTCAAGTGTTTGTGCAAATGTGCTCAATAAATTTCTTAAAAAAATATAAGAATTACTTTTGGAACTCACCCTGTATGGTTGCGTTTCATAAAGTCTTTCATTATGTATAATCCGCTCATTTCAAAGGCTGTGCAAGACTTTACGCAAACTTACGAAAAATACGAGAAATGACAATAACAGCCAAGGGGTGTAAAACAAGACCATGATAAGTAAAATTGTCATCTATGGAGGTAAAGTAAGATGAAGGAAACGTGGCAAGTAAAAATTAATTCATCCAAAAGCACGTGCATTTCAGATGTTGTACGATCACCTACTTGGTTAATATACCTAAAAAGAGTCCTTACTCCTTCATTGCTCATGTTTTTCAATTTTTCAAATTGGGCAGCAGTGAGTTTAAGAAAAAATACATGCATAATTAAAAATTGATAAACAGGAGTATACCTCTAGGAATTGAAATTGTGTGGGCATTGAGGATTATGTTGTTGCCAAACAGGCTTGTACCATATTGGTTAAAGGTATTATAATATCTCATATTCAATATTCAATTCTTGTAGAACTGGTGTTTTCCTTTTTAAGAAAGTCATCTTTACCTGAAAGAGGAAAACGGAGATGAATGCTCCTTGTTGTAATTTTGTAGAGCTCCTAGAGTAATTATGCCTATTGTATTAAATTCAGTGGAGGTCATTTAACCTTTATATTATTTTAATTACCCTTTTGAGATGTTAAACAGAGTAGGTATTCCAGGTAATGGTGCAAACATTCTTCAAATCTGGTTCTCTTCCATTCCTTGCCCGAACTTCAGTTGACTTATATTTAATACTTAATGATAAGACCGGTGGCAAAGTTTACGAATTGTTGGCTACGTCAGAAGCTGTAGTTATATTCCATCTCTAAATTTTATACTTGACATTTTAAATCAGTTTGTAATCTTTCACAGACTTTAAAGTCTGTAGAAAATTACAAACTCATTTAATAAGGACGACACACAAATCCCACGAAATAAAGCATGAAAGTGTAAAGTATGATTATACTTGACAATCGATTAATTAGTCGAAGGAAAAAAACATCCTGAAAAAGTCGGTGACCGTAAAAATATCAATCCAAACAAGAATGCATGTAACAGGCTATTACTACAAACACTCAAATGTCTTCGTTCAACTTCCATCTACCATTTTCTTTCAATTCTTTCCTTTCTTCAATGTACTCAATTCTTCGATTACTCGTAGGAATATACTTTGCCTAAAAATATTCCATGTAATATAAAGTCGATACGTTTCATTAAAAAGTTGAGCTATTTTTATATGTTCATAAAATATACTATTGGCACCGTTATACGTTTCCAATTTAGATGAACATATCGATAACTTACCCTGAATGGTAAAATTGTCATCCTCTGACCATACGCAATAATTTTCTAGCATTGAAAGAAACGCAATGAACAATGAGGAAATTCTCTGAAATTTATATTTTGGATAATTTCCAGCATTTATGTACGATCGAACCCTTACTTGTGCAACGAAACACGTCAGAGCCTGCAATACTAATCAAACCTACTCCACAGCATTTCTTTCCCTGTTCCTGTTCCACATAAATGCTAATTACTTTTTTCTGTGCAGAGTGTTTCCTGCTATCTCTCGTTGAATCCTGAGACATTACTTCACCTTCGCTCTGTCCACGCCGTCGTAATTAGAACTCTTAAATCCTTCAGAGCGAGGATTTCTCTCATCTCACACTTCCGAAAGCATTCGCTTGCCCCCCTCCTGGCCCCTCCCCACCTACCTTCCTTGCCTTCCTTCTTCCCATCCCACCCCTCACCCCCACTCCATCACTCTGATTCTCCTTCCATCCTTTATCTCTCTCCCTCTCTCTATCTCTGCCTCCTCACCATCTTCATCTCTCCTGTTGGCTTATTTTGGTGACTGAACAGCGTGTGACCACCAAGGAGGCCAAGGAGTAACCGTTTTATACATCCCCTCCCACTAGGAAAAGCGAGGGCTAAAAAAAATAGAATCCGCCTACCATAAATACTTCAGAAATTTGCTCACGGCCTAATTAATCAAACTGAAATCAATGTACAAGTCTCCTGGCCTCGGGAATGGGTGTTTCCTGAACGGAAAATCGGAGTGGAGAAGGAGTGCGGAGGTGAATACTCTGGGCACTCCCAACGGTGGAGATACATGCAAAATGTGGTGTGCATCGCGATAGGAGGTCTTCCATTTCCCTCTTCGAAACAAGTGTTTTTCCTCGGACATTTGGTAGTCAAACTAGAAGTCGATACGTTATCAATAGGCTTGACATACGATACTATGTTTTTAATGTTACGTGAAACCTCACCATATCTATCCACTCCTTTTCTAAAGATGGTTTACAGGATGGCTTCTGATAACATGGATTCAGTGCTTGACAAAAGTCATCCATTCTTAAAAATATCATCAATTTTAGTCACAAAAGAAATGATCTGAATTATCGTAGCTCGTGTAATTATTAAGATTTATGAAAATGTCAAAAGTAGTGAAATAGTTTTGAAGATGTTTTCGCCACAGAGATCTTTTGATGTGTAGGGTTAGAGAAGTTCTCTTTGACGTAAAACAAACCAAAAAATAAATGAATGGCTTTTGGAGTGGTCATAAATTTTAATAACCCAATTTAAGTAACTTAAATTAAAATATTTACAACTCCGGAAGTGGCAATCATAGAAAAGTTGAAGTGGCAGATGTCAGCGAAATAAAACCTGCGTCCGCCCAGTTAGTCCATTCGGTGGCAAACGAGCTAGATAGACCTGGTTTGAAGGTGTTGGCTGGTGTTGTGTGAAATTATCTCTACGACTGTAGAAACTTTGATCGGTTACTACAGCAATTAACAGTGAAACCATTTACGCAGAATACCTTTGACAAATACTTAGGTGAAATGGTAATTGAGTTGGACAAAGATACTGTTAAGTGAGACGGAATTTATATCTTCTAAGAGGATAGCTTCATTATCAGAATTGGAGTTTCACTAGTAAAGATGATGAAAATTTCACCGATTCGGAGGTATTAGAAATGCCAAAAAGATTGATTTTAAATTTGACTATGAATCATCGAACTTCACTGGAGTGGGAATTTCGCTTTTCGACCAAATAAACAACTCTTCTGGTGACCGATGACATGATTTGTGATTGTTCGAGTTTCACACACTTCGTTAATTTCATACAAACATTTACGTAAACATATGCTTTTTCTTCTAGCCTCAATATTATGTACTCCAGATGCGAATGTACTGCCCTTGACTCCATACCATTGACCCAATACCTGCTACAGAAAAACTGTCCCGCCTTCAGGCGTACTTGAGAATAAATGTACATCCTACACTCTCCTCAAGTCACGCTTGCTTCACAATCTATTAATTACTTCCCCAAGTCAAACGACTTACCCTTGAAAATTAACGTTTAGGTATTTCATAAACGATAGTCAAAGCACCGGGGTGATTTAATTGAGTGTAACTAAATACGGTATCTACTTTATCCGGTGGAAAGACAAATTACAGCTTGGATAGTCTACTTTTTTTTATTTCCGACTTTGCATATGCATAAACCTTCCAGATGATTCACTAAGGAAGCTTGGTAAAAGTGAACGCGTAAAACATACGTCTCCATGATCTCTCTGTAACGTACGTATATGTTGGCAGTAAACGGCACGGGCTACGAGGTGACGGGTGTGCAATCACCTCGCGGATTGCCTTTCTAGCGCCGTAGAGATGACCATCCTTCACTGAATGCCTGAATCGAAGGATGGCGCAGAAGGGCGTGGGGGATTTGATGGAGTTTGAGGGGTGGGCAGACAGAGGGAAAGGAGGAGGGCAATATCTACGGGTGGAGTGGTAGAGGAGTGCTTTCAGGGAGAACTCAATGGACATTCGCGGTCGTCGAAGATGGTTCGCGAACCATCGAGAGACACTGGCGTCTAAATTGATACTTGGACAAACGCAGGAAGTCACCACTCTCAGCGCCGTCAATACGTCTGCTCCGCGGATAAAGATGAACTGCGGAGGAGGGAGCGGCAAATTCTGAATGACCCTCGGCATATCGGAGAGTGGGCAGAAAAAGATATGGTGAATGACATACCCATTTAAGAGTCGGAGGTTGAGTGCGGGGTCCGTGGAAGTGAAAAGCAACGCTGAATGTCCCCATTCGCTTCAACCGCTGAAGATAGAATATTCATCTAGCACTGACGTGAGAAAAAGATGAGTGGAACGCGGAGGCACAAGCATATTGGAATTACTTCGACTCTGACGATTTGAAATGAATGATGACACTACAGTCATATATTTACTTTTAAGAGCGAAAATAAAATATTTCCCTCCTCAATGTCTCTACCATATGTGCTTTCCCTCTTTCCTTATTCGCCATTCTCACTCATAATCTCTAAATATCCCAATGCTTATTTTTTTAACTGGAAGAAAACATTATTAAAAACTGTCTTAACTACCCACGCAGAAAAATATGTACTTTTTTCAACTTGAGAGAAAATAGTCGGTTGAACTCTTTACGCTCACATACGAAGAAATATAATGATAAATTTACAACCGTTAATGTAACTAAGGGGAGGTAACCTTATACATATAAAAAATGACAAAAGTACATGTTTTCAATATTCATAGTTCAAATTCATTATTCAAAACGTAATATAGACCGAAAGAAATATATATTAGACATTTTCTTTAATACATTTTAAATTTTGTGTGATTTAATGAAATTAATATCGCTGATTTTTTTAAAGCAGGACTTAAAAAATGCCACCGTATTCTTCAATTAAATATTGCAACAAAGATACTACTTGCCATTCCTAGAGCGTAAAACTGTCAGATATATCCATCGAGCAAGCTCAATACAAAATATAACATAGAGGTAAATTACACATTAACAACGCCTTAGTCGGCCAAGTGATTCGATATACTCTAGAGCCTAACTTAGGTGTAGATTTCTACTACCCACGGCTCTTACTTGATGGCATTATGGCTGAAAAATATTGAGCTTAATGCTCTCCCTCGGTGAGATCGCACCTCCAACATCTTCCTTTCTCGGACCCTTCCCATTAACCCTGCTCCCCGAACTCATCCCCTTTCACCCTTCACTCGCTCGTGACGTCTCCGTCCCAAAACGTAGACTTGGAGAAATAACCTGCACAAAAACCCGGCCCATTAATCAGAGGGGGGAGGGGACGGGGAGCCTCCGGCCGGCCGGATGCAAAAACCCGAAATTCTTGACACAGTTTGGAATCGTTTCGGAAAAATTCCCGGTAAAGGATATCAATGGATGCGGCGGATATTTCCTTTTAAAGGGAATGCAGGCGGGCGTGCGGCTTCGCCGCGTGTTCCATCCCTCTTCCTTCCCGCATTCCTCTCTCGATCCTCCTCCTCTCCCTCCGTTCATCCCCCGGTGTGTCCCTATTCAACCACACTGGGCTGGGCCTTTCACCAACTCACTCCCTTTTCCTCTCTCCTCCTTTTCCTCTTCTCCCATCCCGAGGGGCATCGCCGCCACCCCACGCTCAAGCGCTGTATATTCCGTCTCCCCCTTCGGCCCACCTTCCCCCATTGGATCCCACCCCTCGCACCTTCAATGACCCAGCCATTTCTACCACTCTCCGGGAGAGACAGGGCAAGCAGTAGAAAGTCTCGGGAGCATGTTTACCGCGGAGACATCAGGACTGCAGATACGGGTTCGAATCTCGCTGGAGGGGGCTATTAGCGAGTTTTCTACCCTCATTGGAGCGACGAAATCGCTTACGCATTCGAGCTGCCGATCTGAGTACATGACGAACTCTGAGGAGATAACGTCGACGGTTTTCATTACACCGCTAATTTATAATGAGTGTTTGACGTGACACCGAGAGGAAAGTGCGCTTTCGGTCATTCCGCTTGGACCAGTTTATCAATCAATTCATCCGGCTGAAATAGAATACTTCTGCTTTATTCAAAGCTAATTTTCTTTTTAAATCTCGCTGTCTAACATAGAAAGTTAATTAGGCAGGTTTATTGAAATTTCAACATTTAATACACTCATCTAGGTGGTCTGGTTACTTCCGATAAACTGTTATGGGTACTGGCGTTAGACACAGATTAAGTTGATAGTATTTCAAGATAAAATGCCCGTTCAAACTCTTTAGGAAACCGGATGGAACCTGATGCTACCTCTCAAGTTGGAGACTATACAGTAAACTATAGACAACAACAACGACTAACGAAGTCCACTGGACGGATCATTTTATATAGATTATTAACAAATAAATACGCAAAATGGACATTTTCCTGTCAGTGGCAGCGAATTGGCGTTCATACAGGTATGCATTATAACGGGAATATAACTTTGCCAATTCTGATTGATAGATCATCAATATTTTGACTTGAAACTGCAGACATTAATATGATGAAATGATTGTATGTGAAAAGATAAATGACGTGTTAACTTCATTAAATTTTTTTTGGGTAATCGAACGGTTAAGGTAGGTATTTCGATGGACACAACTAGCAAATAAACATTTTGTAACTCCAAGCAAAACCCAATCCAGCAACCTAATCTACATCAGGTCCCTCTTCATCTCTGTCCATTAAAATACTCGGGGTTAAATTGTCATGTAAGCTGTGTAATATAAAACGGATTTGAAAATTTCAAGGGAGACTACATGAAAGAGAAAGAGGGTAATAAATACATAGATTCTTTAAATTTTCAAAATCAGGAAAAAATATTTCCGGTAAAAACATGTTAGTTTTAGCAATTTAAAGTAATGTAAATATTTACCACTCAATGGAATCAATGGGATAGTTATACTTTTTTATTTGTATTCATACAAACATCCAAGGCGGTTAACAGAATAATAAATATTTTGTTGAATTAAGTAAGGCAGTTTTTCACCATAGAATAAACTAAGACAAAAATAAATCCGCTTCTTGATGGTGCGCCCAGCCTAGGATGGGAAAGATTAGACGAAAAAATAAGTTAACTCAGAGAGGCCAAAAAATATTTTATAATGATAATGATGAAACCTTCCAAGAATTTCGAGGAGTTCCAGTCCTTCATAGGTGCACAAGTGCGTAGGTAATTGTTTCAGCCGATCTGTGAGAGCTTACATTGCCATGATGAAGAATGATAATTCGTTACCGCTTCTTTTTCCGTATTTCACCAAGCACTTCTGGCTAGTGTACTATTCAGAATTCACGGTTCTACGTTGATCTAACGGTACAGTTCCTACGTTTCCAGTTATTCCGAAGAAACAGGCGATCATTTGCTTCGATGTGCTTCGTGCACGAATCCCTTTTGTGGGATTTGGCTCGTCTTGGAAGACCCATGCAGTGGATTGCTATTTCGTTTCGGGCTTATACGCATAAATTAAAGATTTTTCACCTATGCAGATGCTATACGCAGCTTTTGATGCACCGCGATTGTATTTGTTGAGCATTTCTTTGCACCAATAGACACGAGCATTTTTTTGAGCTTTTGTCAAACTAAGCGGGATCCAACGGGAACAAATATTTTTCACAGGTAAATGCTCACGCAATATCTTAATGATGCTCGTCGTACTAATCCCCAAGGATGTCTCAATCTAACGATTAGTCGCATGACGATCTTCCTTTACTAGTTATTACATAGAATCAATATTTTCTGGCACAGCAACTGATCTTTGACGACCTTCACGACCTTCGTTGTTCAGCGAACGGCGGTTATGATGGAATTCGTGTTACCAGGGTTTCATAGTGACAAAGGATGGGGTTTTATTGCCAAAAGTGTAAGTGAGTTGATCGATGTACTCCTGTATTTATAATCCACGTCGAAAGTCGTACATATCATCGCACGAAAGTGTTGACGAGTTAACTCCATTTTTTCGCTGAGACAAAATTTTCGAGTCGCTGTAAACAACACAAGTCATGATCAAACGACTAAAATATCATGAAAAAAAGGGTCAAACTTTTAGATGGAAGCGTTAAATCACATAGAACTTTATGTTGTCAAGGGTCAACATATAGGAACCCTCGTATTTGACTGGCCAAAACGTCGAACTGATGGGTCATTACTCTGTACAGCCCTGATTTAGCACCAAATGACTTCATTTTATTACCGTTAATCAAGAAAAAATTGCGTGGCCAACGTTTTTCGGCGCCTGAAGAAGCCGTTGATATATTCAAAAAACATGTTTTGGAGGTACCTCAATCGGAGTGGAAAAAATGTTACGAAAATTGATTCGAGTGCATGCAAAAGTGTATTGATTATTATGTACAATACATTGAAAAACAATAAAGCCATTTTTAAAAATAAATTACTCTCTTTTTATTATTAGGATGGAAATATAAATAGTAATCCTCGTAGAGAAGGCGAAATTGAACAGATCGCAAGTGAAGAAAAGTTATACTGTGTTCGTCTTTTATGTGTCTCTAACACTTTTCATTATATATATATATATATATATATAAATATCATGTGAATGAATTTATACTCGTATATATCAAAACGAACCTCGGATTGATATATAATGCACATGAAGCTAGCTCTAGTGGACTAAGACAGAAACACACAAAAAGAAAAGAAACTCACTAGTTTTCAAATTTTGGTGGTCCATGCCACTTTTCTCAAGGAAGAGAAGGAAAGAATATTTTCTTCCTTGAGAAAGGTGGCTTGCACCACCGAAAATTTAAAAAATAGTGAGTTTCTTTTCTTTATTGAGTGTTTTTGTCTTTGTCCACTAGTGCCCACTTCATATACATTATTATTCACATCCGTGAGACTCACATAAATGCTAATATATATATAAAATATATATATATATATTATATATATATATATATAATATATATAATATATATATATATATATTATATATATATTATATATATAATATATATATATATATATATATATATATATATATATATATATATATATATAACTTTTGGACGGCACAATAGAACACAGAATAAAACAGATAACACGTAAAAGGACGTGTTATCTGTTTTATTCTGTGTTCTATTGTGCCGTTCAAAAGTTATATTGCTCTCTTGAGTACTTCCGCATCATCGATATATATATATATATATATATGTATATATATATTATTTTTAGGTAATCTACCGGTTAAGATAGGTTTTTGGATGGACACAACTATCAAAGAAATATATATATTTCTACGATATAAACACTTTTGCGAAAGACGCATAAATATAACGACGCAACACATATTTCAATGAAACGAGTTTGGCTACGTAGGGTGCAAATTTTGTTTTAATGTTTTTCTCACGTCACTGCGAGTATTTTTAGGAGCAAAAAATACACTCGTATCGCGAGTAAAACGTCGAATCTAAAGTGCTCGAGACACGTTTGCATATAACACTTGACACAGCATATTTGCATTAACACAGTAATTTGTGTAAATTTTGACACTTGATTAAAAAACGGAAATAAACTTGAGATTCAATATTGCAAGTGAAAGGTTCAGAGATATTTTTCGGGACAGCTTTATCAAACTAATTTTAATGTTTAACCTGTGAAAACGTTATTTGTTTTTCGGACACTTTGCGGGAAAGTTTGAAAGTATAGGTGATATTTATTTTAGAATATAAATAGCAGTATCACAAAACTTTTCTATCACTTGCATTTCCCGTACATTCCCAAATAGATTTCTCTAAACCAAACGACGTAACATTAACCTCCATTAAAATATTCAGTCAATGCTGAAGGGAATCATCTCTGCTACATCGTCTAATGATCTAAATTTCTATTACTATGCAAAATTTATGAATTAATTTTCGATAGGTAACATGTTTTTGAATGCGATGATGGTTGTAGATTAGATGACTTCGCTGGCAAATGCATGCGTGCATATCCGTATGCTACAACGAATAAGCAAAAATCGTCATATTGTTGGCAACTATTTTGAGCAGTAACTCTACCAATTTATGTATGACTACTGTCTTTGGCTAAGAAATAATATTTTTTACGTTGGAATGGAAAACGAAACAAAATTCGTGGAAATTCATCAGTACACTCATATTTCTTTGCAAACTACCACGAGGGGATATGGCTGTGGGTCTTAGGTCACCATTATTTAACGTGAACGCTGATTATTACCAATAGGTAAAATTTTCTTTCCAGAAGTTATAACCATCGTACGGGATTATTTTTGGTTTTTTAATATCTAAATCTACGAGCGGAAAATTCCTAATATGGACCTCTTCGGTAACCAAATTGCCTTTACTTCTCTTATTGGTTATACTCATCAACGTAGTGTGGAACTTAAATTACTCCCTCTTCGTCAGGGTTAAACTATTAACGTTAAACGTTAAGCCATCCTTGTACTGTGTTTCTAGTGGCTCCATATCTTGGCTATTTAAAAATAGCTTGCTTACTTCTGTTTGTTCCTAAAAGTTTTTAATTAAACAGACCGATTTTCCCTGAGGATTTATTATATTACCTTATCTACTTCAGAAACTTAGTCCTTCTGCGTGGTGTACTAGGTTCTCAATGCGTATTCAAGATAACTATGTTTAACAGAAAGAACACAACTTCAACCTTTCATGCAAATTTTCCTGTTACTCGTTTGACAAGTTAAATTTCCTCATTGTAAACACGTTGTATATAAGAGCAGTCTCCATTTCAGCTTCCTAGTAACTGCAGCTTTGAAGGGTATTATTTCGCCCACTATGCTTGTACATACTCCTCCCAGTCTAAAAGTGTACCCAAGGGTGAATGAGTTTTGTTCCTCATCAATGCACTAATGTGCAATATTTCAGAGTTGTAATCACCTCACCCCTGAAACCAGATATTTATTAGAATTGCTGATGCACTTGAAAGAGCCATGAAAATGGTTTCATTTTGCTATCTTGAAAGATGACCGTTTCATCGGTTGATAATCTGATGCTATTGGGTTTGTTTTATGTATCAATTTAATATTTTTTTGCGATATTAATCCATAAAATTTCAGGGTGCTTCTAAGCTTATTGAGTGGTATTTGAACGGAGACTTTATTTTAAGGACGTAGGAAGTCCACTTACTTTAATGATTTCCCTGATATCAGATTGACATGAATAAATAAGTCAAGTTGCTTTTCACAAAATCAACTCTTTTGGAAACCTTGCTGGGAGTTTGTGGAAAACTTTCACTATCTAGAAAGTTCATGAAGTTTCTCATAATTATATGCTCAAAATTTCTGCATTAGATAGTTGCTCATGATACTGGTATGCAATTTCCGGTAATATATTTCCGCATTTAAATTTAAATAAGACTTGTAGACATCTTTTTTCCAAGTAGGGTAAACTTTTCCGTGCCAACTCTTTCATTACTGGCGCTGAAAGAATATCTGGTCCTGGAAATTTGTAAGCTTTGGCAGAATTCAGTTTTCCTTAATTTATGGAGAGTTAGGGTTATTTTACTCATTGGTTGATTGTCTTGGATAAATATTCGTTTTGTGTTTTGTCATCGTTACTGAACAATATTTCAAACTAATTGTCCAAGACATTTAGCTTTGGCTTAGTTTGTGTAATAACTTCGCAATTTTGGTCCTTCTAATGACTCACTTGTAAGGCTTTTTTTACCTTGCTTCTAGAGCGAAAGATAAAAATATCTTGGGGTAGTAATTTATCAAATCGCCCATTTTTATTAGACTACGTACAGAGCGTGGACTATTACATGTCCTTGTGCATTGGAATGGCTGCTTATTTTCCCCTTTATTCCAACTCGAGCTATATTTTTGTCAGATTTGGTGGATTTTGTGTTGTGGGAGAGTAAATTCACACCAGCTCTGATCGGTATCGTGGTTTAAGCCCACGCCAATAATCATTATTTTCTTGCTTGGCTTAGAATAATATTTCGATATTTTAAGTTTCTAACTGGATAACTACTTGATGCTAAAATCGATCGCATATGCTTATCAACTACTTTCCTTTATGGTACACCTAACAATTTTCAGTTTTTGTTATTGAATTGCTTACAGAGCTGTTCGGAAAAGAGATTTTAACCCTAATCTGGATCGAAACGGTTGAGGACATCGTAAAGAAACTAAGTCCTGGGTTTAAAGAATCGGAAACCGCATTTTTTCAGTTGCCTTAATGAATTAATGCGAAATCAGCTGATTTGTACGTTTTTGATGCGATTAGGTCGGTAATAGTTGTATTAACTCATGTCATCTCCATGACGTAAATAACTGAATAAATTTTGCATTTGAACTACTTAAAGTTTATGACGTCAAAAATAGCCGGACTTTATGGCTGTGGCATTCCTATTACATATCACTCCTTAGTTCGTCAAGGGCGATTGCATTTCATCAAGGCCGTAACGCTCGCAATTAAATTATAATATTTCCACCTTTCTCTCTATCCCTTACGTCATTTTAATAGCCACCAGTTTCTTACGTCAGAGTATTAATTTCCATAAGTTTAATTATGCGTTATATTACGTACTTTACATTGCTAAATTTCTTGACCTATACCAGATAGAATTGACAAATATTTGACTTTAATACGTACGTGTATATGCAAAAAAGGAAGAGATCTGACGATTAAAAAATGTGCACAGAAGTAATGCTCACGCAATAGAGCTTTTTTCAGTCATTTACCCATCTGATGTTTTTCGAATCACATTTTCCTGCCATCGCCCCTATAGCCTTTTTAAGATTATTAAAAAAATCTCGGTCCTTATGAAACCCGGAGAAAGGTCTCTATCGCCCACGGACGGACCTTAACTAACTTCTTCCCTTCTTGGGGGCATATACTACGCGCCACTGTAGTCTCACGCCTCTTTGCAGAGAACCATTTGCTTGGGCTGACCCCGTCTGGCCCCATTGACCCTTCTCTCACCCCCTGTCTCCCCCCCCCACCTTCTCAGTTGGGCAAATGTCTTGGCTTCTTCTCGCCGCTCTGCTGGCCTCGATGGATGCGCATTCCATTGGGAGGTTAACTGCATCTAAAGTCGAGTTTATCTGTATCCGCCCCCGGATCCGGGGATGGACGAGGCGAGACGAGGAAAGGAGGAAAGTGCGCCACAAGCAGAGCGACCGCTTGCACCTTGGCCCGTTCGTGTGTGTGTGTGTGTGCGCGCGCGTTTGCTTGTGACTGGGAGAATGGAAAGAGGCATATGATACACCTATTTGACTACGCATCTATCCCCTCAGCCTTCGGATCGGCGCCAGCCTAGCCACGGTCGTCGGTTTTCTTTTGACACGAAACTTCCGAGAGGGCGTTTGTTTGCACTTGACGAGATAATTAGAGCAGGAATCCGAGGGTCCTCCGCTCAATAGGAATTCTCTCCTGGATCGCTTATGCGTGGCAAGGGGATCGCCGTTCTATTCCTTTCATTGACCGACTTTCAAATTTGACCCCTTCACCCCCACGATGCCGACTTGGGACGAAGGCGAAGCATTTCACGTTAACTGTCACAGTCGGGGAAAAATACGAGTACTTAGTGACGTGAGTGATGAAAATTCGTCACGAGTAGAACAAGTGTTGTCCTATACGTACGAGGAAAATGACAGAGTACGTACTGGAATGCATTGGAGCACATGTACATATCCGCATAATTTTGTAAATTCTCAGCAGCAAAAATTTACTTTAGTTGTCAACACAGCATTTCGAAACCGGATCTTCCAGCTCTGGGCAATGTGATTCAAGTACCAATGAAATTATGCGTGTTTTACTCATTCGTCGTTTACACTCACTCTGCAATTATCCCATCCATTGTCTTTTATTTAAGTAGGAGAAGGTGGAGAGTGATTGCATGGTGATTGTAAAGACCGGGAATTATTGAACTAGTCGGTGGTTTTATCTTGGTGGAATCTTTTCGAACGGTTCAATGGCGTAGGAATGCCGGAAGAGATATCGGTTATGTGCGGAGTATATAAAAAACTTAATGTTTGTTTAATACGGCATACGTATATGGCAGTTTACTTTAATTTACCATCCGCATTACCGAATGGGAGTGAAGCTTAGGTACACGTAGAGAGAACATATGTGTCGAATATAGTCAATAGATATGGTGCACTAGAGGAGTGTTTACAGCAAAAATAGGGAATTAGGAATAGAGGACTAATGCTTGCAAGAGCCAAGGACGAATGAGGTTTAACAAACCCAAAATGAGGAATATTAGAAGTCTTGGGGATAGAATTATATTTCTTGGACAATTTATAATTGTGACGGAGTCGACAAAAGTATGCAAATATAGAGTAGTATGGAAGAAATTAGTGATAGGAAGTGAATTTCATAAAAAATCTTAATACGAATTTAATGCAGCGTCACTTGGTGCAATCATCCCTAAAAGAATAAAACAGTTTCTGGCGTGACTTGGTGGAAAATCTTTATTTAGATTTTAGGTGGAAAAGCCAAATTGTTTAATTTTCAAATGTCAATCCCTAAAAGAATCAAATGTTCAGTTTTGTATTTGATAAATCTATTTAATATGTCTTACGATCCGGGTTTCTTCACGTCGTGGTGTCTTTATGTCTTCTTAGATCACCTGAAGTAACAGACGTGAACAACCCCGGTTCATACAGAGTGCGGCAAAACAACTTCCTTTTTTGAAATCACGTGGAGTTGGAAAAAATGAAGTTATGTTTCCGCACCCTGTACATATCAAAATTAAATTGTGGAACACAAATTGGTCCAAAACTTTAAAAAATGAATCTTTTTGTCTTTGCCTACCCCGAAAGGGAACGACGTGCAAGGTATGAATGTTCACAAAAATATTGCATGACGCACTTGAACTTCGTACACTTATATTATAACTGGTACAACACGTCTGGTAGTTGACTTGACCGGCTTCGTAACTCAGTCAACTCAAACGGTCCTTATTTGACGAATTTCGACGAATTATGCTTTTGTTTTCCCTCTCAACGGAAGTGCTGGAATGAATTGCTCGTAACGATGACCACTACAATTATGCCGGGTTGAGAAATGATGATTTATGATGACTGCTCCCCGTAGGGTCGACCATGCCGGATAAATCAAATGAGCCAGGAGTAAGGTACTACATGCAGCGCCTCGCTTCCTCAAAAGATCCTCATTTGGCCGTTTGAAATGCCATCAGATCCCGGTGGTTTATGTACCATGTCAAGAGTTCTAGTGAAGAAGGTGAATATCACAAATTAATCACCGTCCCATTAAAATAATGGGCATGAATAGAGTAACAAATACTGGCCACTATTGGACTCGACCCACTGGTTAGGGTGTCGCGGTCCCTCAGTGTGGAAGACATACCTCCCCGGAAGTCACCGCATCTTTAAGTAGCAGAAGAAAAGAAGTGTGAGGTTTCTACGCAATGACTTAACGCCCTAAAACATTCTTGAGGTCAGGGAAGCTAGAAAATATCATAAAAGTGGCATACCTATGTTAGTTTGATTCAAAGCAAGAAAAAATATCAACTTCTGCGATATTTTGATTGTAATTTAGAATCATAGAACAATAATTATTATTATTTTAAAATTTAAAAAAATAACGGTAGAAGAGGCACGTTGAGAAACCGCAGCCGTATTCAATAAGTTGGGAAGATTTTAAATAAAAATCACGTTAACTATAGTTTATTTATAGCGAGTCAAAACCGATCAACCAATTTTAATTGTAATCCAGGTGCATGTGCTGACGAGTGAAAATTTAAAAAAAGCATTTCTAGAGTGTAAAATATTGGTAACGTTTTTGGGAGAATCAAATACTAATGGTATACGTAGCCGGTAAAAATGTGCCAATGAGACATAAGATTCTCATGCCCATATGCCCAGCAATACAGAATATCGAAGGCAGGTGGTTGAATTAGTATTTCAGACGCAAATTGGCACGACAGCACGGTAATTGGAGGAAGAATTTTACCAATGAAAAAGAATTTACAAATAGAATGAAATTAATGGCCGGAACTCTAAATAAAGACGCAATAAAAAGATTGAACTTCAAAATGGACGAAAGTTTTTTTTTATGACTCCGAAGCCTGGCCGTTGAAGAAAGAAGATGGAACATGATTTGGAAAGTAGATCTGTGGGTATGGAGGAAATGAGCTGGGTAGGGAGGAAGAAAAATGAAGTACTGAATTTGGGGAAAAGAAAAATATGCAGAATGTAATGAAAGATGAAAAAAATTAGAAATCCTTGGAAGAAAATTAGAAAAGGTTAATAAAAAATCTATGAATATTGTAGTTTCAAACTGAGGCCTTAAGACAAAAAGATAAATGAATGAAAAGAAATATTTCGCAACGAATTTATATTCTTAATGGCCCTCATTGTGAGCAATAATCATTACACTCCACCAAATGAGGTGGTTGTGATCACTGAGTTTTAAAAAAACAATGTGATATTTGATCTCTGTTTCCGCCAATGACTCGCTACCAAAATTTATGTTCCAGTTCGTAATGAAATCATGACTCGAGTGAAATTCTCGAGAAAATATCTTGAATTCATCGTATTTGAAATAGCACGTAAGCGATGAATACGATAACTCGTATATAACACGTTATAATTGCATTTCATTCCCTCTGTCATTCAAGTGCTAAGTATGATTTATAGTGTATTTCTCAGTTGTGTGACATTCTTCAAAAGTGAGTCATATCAATGAATTTAATCTATATGGTTATTCAATTCTCTAAGTGAGAACTCCAGAAGATAATTCAAAACAATGTTTTCTGACTCCTAGCAATATTTACCATTTCATATGATTAGAGCTTTGGATAAAATTATGGGAATATTCATTTAAAGTAACCATTTTAGTGCTTAGCCCTAAATTTTCCCTAAGCACACAATCATACGAGGGACCCCTCTCATTCCATTTATCCCGGCATATAACTCATTTCTATGATTGTTTTGGCGTATCTCCTTTGAAGTTCTTCCTGCCGCTGCCAAGCCGCGTTCCCCGGACGTGCTCTCGGGAAGGGAAAAGGCGGGCTAATCACCACGAGTAAATTTTACTTAACTGCCGCTATCGCCGCGAAAACCTTCTTGAGAATTACGCCGGCGTGGCAGCTCAGAAAATGAGTTTATCCTATGGTGCACATAACAATTTAAACTCTGCGGAAAACCGGTCTACCATTACAAACGCGAGCTCATCCCCCCCCCCATTCCTTATGACTTTATGTATTCTTTTCGGTCTTCCGGAGCCATTCGTTTTAGGTGCCAGAATTTTGCCGCCTCGAGTCCCGAGGTGCCAGAATATTGCCGCTCGCCGGTGACAGCGCCAGTGACTGCCAGCCAGCTGCAGGCGAGGATGGAAATAAGGGGGCGAGTCTGCGGTCTCGCGGTCGGCAGCGGCGGAGGAGACGGGAATAGCCGGCCGGGACGCGTGACCGGCTATTCGTTTCCCACCATTTGACTCCGTGCAGAGCAACACGGGAGGAGGAGGCAAATGATATTTCGCCCCGCCGCCGCGCGTTTTTATTAATCCCTGGCCATTATTCCTCGGAGGTTGAAAAATGGGCGTGCGGTTCGAAAAGAACAGCATTGTCTCGCGTCGTGTCTATCAATTGCGTGTGTGTACCTATCTCTCACTTAAGAGAGATTTTTTCTCCTTGCGAGTCATGAAACAATGAGAATTAATCGCTATGCACAATCAGCTTTGAAATAAAAAAAACGAGAAATCAAATGTGGTGATAATTATGCAGATAGGTTTACACATCTGCCCTTAATTGCGCGCGTGAAATGACCCAGGTTAGTTCGTTTTATTTCGGTAGGAGAATCAGAATCGTCATCGTCCGTTTTTGCACTTTTCGATTTTATTCAAAGGGACAAATTTTAAGATAGTAAGCATCCTTTAGATCTTTTCAAACTGTTTCCAAATTATTATCACAGTACAGGAATGCTTTTTGAGCATAAATATTTCTCCAATGACCAACATTAAATGGTCTTATGCCTATTAAAGGGCATACTCAGCTTATTAAAGTGAAATAGGTGCGCTTAGATTGGAATTAATCTTAATTTTGAAAATTTTTGCTTGAATGATTGCCCTACGCAAGTTTATATCATTTAATGATAGAAAAAATATACCAATAAAAGGAATTAAAATCAGATTTCATGATTTCAATTGTGCGTACGAGCAGTGGGTGATTCTCTACTGCATAAAATACAAAATCATCTAACTCTGGAATACGGTTAGTCTAGAATCATGTTGTATGAATGAAGACTTTAAAAAAATTTTCACCCTTAAATTGATGAAAAATTTACAATTACTCGTCATAAAAGCGGCCTCTTTCACCCTATCAATACTCCACCATTAACCACTCTTCCGAAACGAAAATGATTTTCTCAAACAGAAATCCTTTCAAAATATCACGATTATATCAGTCATATACGCACTAAGAAGTGATACGATGATTACGAAAATAATAGCTACAACAAAGGAGAAAAACACCAAGCTCGAAAGGATGCATACTAGCGGAAATAAGCACATTAAACTACTTCTTACTTTTCAAATGAAAATATTGTTTCGACAGAAAAATGTTCATCTGAGCTAGGGAGCAAAGCATGATCTTTCTCTATGGGAGCAAATTTACTGACGCAGATAATTTTCATCTGTTCTGGGAATGTTATATTTTACTTACATTATTTTTGCTCATAGAAAAAAAAACTCCCATTAGCTGGTCCTCATTTTAAAGTAAGACTGACATTAGCCACGGTATGTAAAACACGTTTTGATCAACAATCATTTACTGATTGAGGAGAAACAGTCCATATCTCCACGGATTGTATTATTTAAAATAATAAAACTCTTCCCTTAGAGCGAGAGATTAGTTATTTAGGTGAGTAATAAGCTAGGTGAGCTATTGCTACTACTGTTCAATTCAAGTACAACATGAGGGCCAGTTAAATGAAATCGGAACACCCACCATAACACCCAGTCTGCGAAAAAGTTGGCAAAACTAATGTTACGTATCGATACTGCCGTATAATGATACTGTGGAAGAAGAACTGCATAGTGACAACTCACAGGCGCAGCAACTCACGTAGTGGTTGGGTTGTCCTTGTTGGTGTGCAGACTGGTCTAGTGTGTTTGTTCATCTGTAGAAATGGAGGCAAGCAAAGAAGAGCAAAGTGATTTGGTTCATTATATGGTCGTTGAGGGAGCTATAGTATGCGAAATTCACCATCGCATATCTGCTGTATATGGTGAACACTGCATGTCCCTTACGAGTGTGCATGTGCGGTATAGGAGATTCTGGGAGGGGCGTACATCACTACAAGACGATGCACGCGATTTCATTTGTACGAGGAAGTGCAAGAGTGGGTGCGGCTGTGGATTCGTCAGCAATCTACCTCTTTTTACAAAACTGAAATTGATCATCTCGTCTCCCACTGGGATAAAGGTACCAACGTTTTTCGTCATTACTTTTGAATAAAGCCATTCCACGGTCATGTTGCAGCGGGTGATCGATTTTCATTTGACTGCCCCTAGTGTGTTCGTTCTGAAAAGCAACTACATCAGCTGTAGAAAACCAGCTCATAGACATTACTCATCGCCTTTGGAGAACGTAAATAAGTATACCCAATTAATGTTATGTGATCTAACCAAAGCATTTGAGTATGTTTCCCACAATTTGTCACAAAAATATTCCAACACTTTTGCGTTGTAGGACAACCTCTTAAATTGACAAAATACTATTTAACGAATGAGAAGCAATGTGTGAGTTATGGTGTGCTCTAGCCATCAGTATTACGCCCGCTCTAATTTCTCATTGTGATAAATTGTTTACGCACAATTCAAATTGTGAAAGTAAGTATTTAGCAGTTGACACAATACCCACTTTTTCTATAAATTATTCAAATTGATTATATCAAGTGAAAGATCTTGGTCACAAAATTAATCTCTCCTTACAAAAAATGACCGAAAAATTGTTCCTGAATGCAGAGAAAGCTCAAAACCTTATTTTTTAGTATGTCATTCAATACACACATAGATATGCATTAACCTGTAAAGTTTTTAGGCTTTACACTGGACTCTTGTGTTTATTTGAAGTTAACACGGAATGAACATACCATTAACGCTTATAGTAAGCTGTCGAAAGCATGGTGCTTATGAGAAGAATTAAACCAATCATACCGTATGTTTTTTTTATATTGTGTGCACAAACATATTTTTACTCTCATAAATTGTGTCTTTACATTTCGCGAAAACTTAAGTGTTGCAAACAGTATTTTTGTTCTACATAAAAGATTGTAGTTAAATGACAAATGAAAATGCTAGAGATCATTATATAACACTTTTTGTTTGAAGTGGTATTGAATAATTGAAAAAAACTCCAATAGCCGTAAACGGTTTACCTTTCAAAACAGGGTACAATTGAAATTAGCTGGCAAACGCCACAAGTGATAGGATAGGGTAAAGGGTAAATAAAGAAAGGGAAAGAAATGTTTTTTTATTTGTTATTTATTTACCTTTTACCCTATACTTTGACTTGTGACGTTTGCCAACTAATTCCAATTGTACCCTGTTTTGAAAACTAAACTGTTAACGGCTATTGGAGTTTTTTTCAATTATTCAACACTATTAGCCGTAAGAACTCAATTGATTCATTATTTTGAAGAGGTACAATAAACAAAAAGTACCTATTCCAAATACTGATCCATGTGACCGAAAATAAATACTTTACCAGAGAGATCAAATGAGAACCACTATGTTATAAGAAGTAGAGCAACTTTCTATAAAAGATTTCGTATAATCTCAAAGTCTCAAGAGTCTTTCACCTACTTGACGTATCAGCTGTTCCAAAAGGTACCAAGGACAGCTAATGATATAAACGTTATAAATTTTAAAAATATCATGTACACATGTCTTACTGATCAAACCTCCTATTAATGTCTTTTGGCTTCTTTTTCTTTTAAATACGGATCTTTTGGATCATCTCCTACGTTCTACGTCTGGATTATTTCAAAAATACAGTGTCAGCTTAAGAAACTAAATCATGACGGTCGGAAAAAAAATACACATTATCGAGCTTTTACCCCTAAGGCAATCCGAATCCAAGAAAATACGAAATAAATTAAAAGCCATAATGAAGCCCTTCTACTATTGAGCCTTGCCACTAAAACAAGTAGTGAAATAGCCGTACTATTTACTACAAACGCCAGAGTACTATTAACCCTTCAGCAATATCGGCAGAAAAATTAATTGCTGATTACTTTCCCCAAATGATTATGATATTTTTGGGGAAAAAGTCATCGATGAGGAACATACATGTTGGCGCGCTGGTGTACTCGTTACTCTGCGGCAATCAATGGCATCTCCCGAAGCAGACGTTATCCGCTAGGAACGGCAATTAGTCTTGTGAGCGGAACACAATTCTTTAGGGAGACGATCATCAATTGAGCGGATGGGGGTCGAACACCAGTGCACCACGCAACATTTGCTTTCGCGGGGATCCGACACCACAAACGAACTGTGGCGGGAAGGGGTGTTGGCTTCGGCTTGCTGCGGTCTGGGATGCCTCGAGGGTTCATACCCCATCCCCCGCCTTTCTCGTCCCGCTCTCACCCTGCACTCAGAACGACTTTGCGGAGCAAAATGAATGACGCGAAGGCGTCCATGTATTGACATATCGTATCGCAGTTATAACAGGATCGTCTGCACATGGGTTTGATTTGGAAAATGGTAGATTTCATAGCCCAAAAACAAGTCATATCACAACAATGGCTTAGATGACAATGTGTAAGGTCTACCAAGAGGAACATCGTGGTTGATACATTGAGAATACGGCATGAGTATAATGCCGGTCATATTCCGATACAGATCGACATTTATACTGGCTTTCCACGTCATTTCTTTGTTCTGAACAGGCATGGCATGTAATTGTCCTTATAGTAAGTTCTAATTGACGTTTAAGTCGGACTTTCTGATTGAACGATTTTGTGTTATCTTCCAAAGAATTAGGATGGTGACCTAGTGGGTAGAACATTGTGCTCTCGATAAAAGAGCTCGGGTACTACCCGAGTGAATATGAACATCATCAGTAGTACCCAGACTGCAATTTTCTGATTACCCAACATTACTAAAGCAAACTTAAGTGCTGCATCCTTACTCTGATGCGTGCATTTGACACTCCATATAGCTTAGAAAAATATCAACGATATCTTCTCCAATCAAGGAAATTTAGTTTTTGTCTAAACATAAACATTGAATGAAAGCCTATGCATACAAATCTCTCTCAGAACAAATTCTCCAAAACACGAATGTTTGATTGCAAGGGCATGAATTTAAATTTTTAATGTATTAGCTACCACTCCGAATCAAAATTCCAAGAGATAATGCAAAATGCTAATCAGGTTATTTCTCAACTCTCTGACATCGGAAACTCAATTTTCATGCAACTCTTTTCATACATTGCTTTTAAATTAATACTTCTGTAAGAAAACGAGGTGTTCTTCGCTCAGATTGAGGAGAGGGAAGGCAACTAATCAGTATGAGCGCGAAGTGCGATTTGTACTGCTCAGATCTTCACCAAAACGCATTCAGATACAGTGATAAACCAACTTACATCCAAAATGTTTTTAAACTTGGTGGAAGCAGGTATGTTCCCCGTGGCCACATACACAGAGATTTGATGAGTGATATTTCCATTATTTCATCCCAATATAATGATTGAAGTATTGATAGGTCAAGGCCTCTAGCTGTTAGTTAAGAATAAACCGTAGTTGAGGTCATCCCAAAACCATATATCTTATATGGCTGCGTAGATTTTCGCGGCGATGGCTTGAAGGATTCTGCATTTTTGGGTTTCACCGCGTTGTTGTTTAAAGCTGACAACAGTTTCGCCGAAGTTACCTTCGGCTTCTTCAGGTCGAAGAGCCCAAGGCGAAGAATTGGGCGTCTTTAGGTTCTTCGACCTGAAGACGTCGAATGCAACTTCGGCGAAACTGTTGTCAGCTTTAAACAACAACGTGGTAAAACCCGAAAATGCAGAATCCACCAAATAACTCATTTTAAATATGGCTGTCATTTTATCTTTTTTACTGTTGATTTAACTATAAAAGGTAATCGTTTTGTCATGAAGGTATTTGGAAGTATTTATAAATGTTTGAAAAGTTTTTTAATAATATCGACAGTTAAAAAAATTTGCAATGAGAATAGCAGTGGCCTCAAATATACATGGTAGCTATGGCTACCACGCACGTAGTTTTAAAAAAGAACAAATTAAATGAATTAATGAAAACTCCATTGAAAATTTCTTTTTCAGAAACACGAAGGATACATCCACAAGTAGGTCTCAGGTTTTTAATGCCTGAATTATGAACGTGTGGTAAAAACCACTAATGCCTCATGTAGCCCACACAAACTTTGGAAAATATCTTACTGCAGAACGCACCATCCCAGTGTGCAAATATTTCTGAAGGGATGGTCTCTCCAGACTGCAATCCCCCTCCTTTGCCGCAATTTATTCGAGTCCCTAAGAGCCGATGCCAAAAGCCTCCTCCACCGTCGCCTACCTCCCCTCCTCCTCTCCCGGATCTTCGAATTTTTACGTCCCCCCGGCCGCGAGTGACACGGCCTCTTAAAAGCCACCCCTCTGTCTCCGCCCCCCCCCCTACCAGGTCCCCATCGACCGCAGAAACAAACAGTCGTGGGGCCGGAGACACTCCGCTCTCTCGAGGGGCCCTCACCCACCCACCGACCGACCCACCCGCCCGGCGCGCCTGTGATTGACGACACTCCTCTCTTTCCAATGCACCTCCATTTAGGGGAACGATGCGGCGGCGAGGAAGGAGAGAGAAGGACGAGGGTGTAGGGCAGAAGGGAAGATGGGGAGGGGGGGAGGGGCTCGTGTGGCGTGTCGGAGGTGTTCGTCTTGACAGGAGCAGCAAAGGTGTCGGGCCCGCGAGGGTGGGAGATTGTAAAAGGGACGACCGCAGAAGGCGGATGTTGGGGCGTTTGCGGGGCTCTGGGGCGTCGAACCGACGAGTGCAGTCCCCGACGTCGGAGGCCGTCCCCGCCTCGGGAACGCGTTTTCTCGTTCCGATACAGTTATGGCTGCGAATGCGCAGTCGGCGACAGCTGCCCACCAAATTTCACGCTTTAGTGAACCGACGCGGTGCATAGAGTAAAGGTCTCGTTCTGACAGATGCGGTGGGAATTACGAGTTAAGGAAAGGTACTTAGGGAAGCGATTATTCCCGTTCGATGGAGTCCGAGTACGTGCGAGGTGAAAATGAGCAGAATATATAGTGTTGAGAGTTTGACGAGAGCTTCATTTCTTGAAATTGGTTGGGGAGGAAATCTTCTGATGGTCTCACACACGTGGATCACTTTGAGGAATGGATTGCATTTCCCACAAATTGTCTCATAAGTGTCGATTTTACGTATTTTACCTTTGTGTCAATTGGGTTATATTTTTGAGGTTGGTTCAGCCATCCATCGGATCATGCAAGGTGTCCACTAATTGTTGGCATCTCTAGGTAAATTAGCTATTTCAACATTTCCATTGTGAACCAGAGCATAGGAAACCTTTTAAACCGTAAATCAAATAATATTAGAACTTTCGTTTACAAATGTGGAATACATTGACTAAAAAGTCTGGACAAAGTATACTGCATTCAGAGGTTTTCGTTCCATCGTGAATAAATGTGAATAAATTCCTAATTGTGCAGTAAGTCCCGAATACTGAATATATGCATAAGCATAAGATGTAAATTTGGCGCTGCTTTACTTTTCAAAACAACTAAATGCAATGGAATTCTCTTGCTGTTTTATCGGAATTATTTTGAATAATTGCCTATTGTATCGTAACTGTACTTGATTTTTAAGTGATGATCGTGAATAAAAGATAATGCTACACGAAAAAATAAATAGTCAATGTAGAATTAAAAACATTGACCTAATATTATGGGATAATTATTCATGAACTTGTCTCAACCTCGAACACGAGTTGAGAGAGTGCACATGCGAGGCTAAGCCTGTTCCACTCTTTATTTTTTCAAGAGTGTTGAAACGGAGGTTAATTGATTTCGCTTGTATTAAATGATTAACTGGATAGCTAAGTAAAACAATCTCCACTTAGCAGGGCGCATTTATTATTTATAATTATTCCAAATGGTGATGAAAAATTTAATAACGCTGGGTGGTTTTTTTCTAAATCATTGTATTTATGCCTCAAGAACTTGTTTATCTGTCATTTCAGAAGTATGGCTAAAATATGGGTTTCAGAACTTTCAAATATATATTAATCGTTATCGCATCAATCTTTTCACAAATTATTATACACCTTTTTCAAAGTACTAATTAAAATATTTGTCTTCTCGGCTGAACTTACAGTCAATTGATCATAAAAGCGTTGACCTTACAAAATTCAGTTCTTTCACAGTAACAGTATCAGTATCCTTGATAAGATTTTTTAAATATTTTATCAATCATACGTAATTAATGTGATGGATTCTTAATTAAAATAGTATAATTTTTAACTCTTTCATTTATTTCTAAAGAAAGGGGCACTTCAAATATCCATATGAGCTGGAATATCATAGCATAGCTGTGCATCGTCCCTGATTCCATCCAAAACTTACCTTGACCGTTAAATTATTCTTAAGAATAACGAAAAACAATAAGGCCGAATAGCATTCACTTTACTATTTGTGTCTCTGTGTAATTCTTTCGTTAAAATAAAAATAAATAAAATATTCACAGTAAAACAATTAACATGTTTCAACTTCCTATCCTCGTTTACGTACTTGCGGATTAATCCGTGCTTGGGAAACCTACACCTTGCTCTCAAACTCTAGAGCACAGTGATCAAGGTTTGAATCAAACATTCATTCAGGTTGGGGTGGTTAAGGGGACCTCTTTTCCCTGTGTCATAAGCTATGGCGACTAGAAAATCATGATTCTTTAGTTGGGGTTGTCCTGTGGTATTTCCAAGGATTTGAACCGAGAACACTCTGGTCGGTAGCTGACTACTCTGCCCATAAGGTCGCCACACTCTCTTCTCCTGCGAGATATTTATTAATATTCATAGTCTTTACGGAAGGCAATAAACAGCTTCCAGGCGTCATTATGGAGAGTAGGTTAATTTGGTTTGGACAAACTTTTCAGGAAATCTTGGAAGAGAGGAGGGAAACCCGTCGAAATGGGCTTAATATTAACGGAAGGCGCCAGGGGTTCCACAATTTTGACGTCCAATGTGACCGAAGGCGCTTTCAGCATGAATTGCCTTCTACATATCACCAGAAAGGTGGAAATAACTTTTAAAAATTCACCCATCGCCGGGATTTGGACCCGGGTTTTCGGAAAGATAAGCCAGTACCCAAGCAACCTTAATATTTTTCTGATTATATGGCTTACATAGAGCACGAACGGCAGTTTCGTTGATTTCATCACCGCCACTTAAAACGTGGAATTCGCAAACGACATTACCTCAGTGATTTCCGGTTCCTTTCACGAGAGTTGCTTTAGCTGATCACCTCTGCGTCAGCATTTCTTTCCTCCCAATTCTTTGAAAGATGGAAACTTAGTGCTTATATAGACCTCTACTCCACACAACCACTCATACGATTGGATATATCTTTTATTACTCATCTCCACACCACAGGTGAAACTCAAGGGTGCCGCCAGACAAGGACAGAAAGAGAGAGAGAGAGATAGAAAGATGTCACCCCACGAATTGTAGCTCTCGAGTGAACGTCAGAAGGTATTATGTGATTTATTTCTTAACCTAATCATCTTCCAAATAAAGATTTTGTGAAATAATACAACCCCTTACGAAGTTTAATACATTCCTATTTGGAAAGCATCGTATAGTATTGTCAACGCAATTTCTTTAATACCCTACGCTGATAAGGGAGCCTATTGACATTATAAAGGAACTTTATGCTTTCGATACAGATGACGGTTCCATATTTTTATAAAATTTAAAATGAGCTTTTAAATCGTACGTAAAATTATTTTGAACCCGAGTCAATACCAGCCTAAGGAAATCAAATTGTACTTCGCCAGAAAAAAACCGATTTAAACGCCGGAGAAGGCGTTGTTTTTGATGAAATCTCAACAAAATGTATTGCTGATGACACCCCTTCTGACGACATCAGAAGGGGTGTCATCACATCATTTCATATCCCAAACACTCCAGTGATAGTTGATTACTTTTTTACATATGTACTTATTGAATGGCGTTACTATCGCTGTACTATTTTCACGGATACCCAAAATGAGGTCTCGCACTTTTAAGAAACATTGACGACGGAATTGAATCAGAATGACAGAATCACGAAGTGATGATACGGTTGAATGAAACAAATATGTTGAAAGCTCATTTACAATGGATATCACAATCACCACTCGCCTTGTGTACGCAAAAGTGAGGATCATGGAACTCGAGAGCAATAATGTATTTCTCATTTCAAAGCGACGAACGGTGGTATTATTTCACAAATTTCGTCCACTGGGAGGAGGGGGAATGGACGGATAAAAAAGCTATCCGGACCTCGTCCAGCGAAAACTTTCCAGGAAGAATACGCGCAAGTGTAGAAGGGGTGGTCGATGGGGGGAGGAGACGGAGGAGGTGACCAGGAGGGAGGGGGGCAGGGAGGAAATGGGGCTAAAGAGAGGCAAAGTGTCGAAAGAGAGTAGAGTGCAGATGGACCCCCGGGACAGGGATAGGGAGTGGTGCAGGGAGGAGGAGGGGGTGAGGGGAGGGGAGTGGTTGGGAAAGGGGTAGAGGGGGGTGGCGAAGGATTTCGCGGGGGCCGGACGGGGGACCAGTGGGCAAAAAGGCGGTATGTGGGACAACTTTCCGACGGGGAGGACGGACATATGGGCGGCCCGTGGGCGGTGGGCACGCGGGAGGGCATGGACTCCGTGTTTGGTCCAGCCAGCCGGGCGACCACACTTGTGCCCCGGAACCTCCCAACTAATTCGGGGATTTGGTCGACGGCGTCCTCCAATCTCGAACCTCCCACAAGCTCTCGTAAACAGTCGAGAAACCGTTACTTTTTCCATTTGTTAAAGGACTTAAAAATTTTACAGTTGTCGAGAAACAGTCGATTTTTTATTGGGTGCTAACTTTTGTCACACCCCTGGAGAAATTTGATACATAAATAGCGGAGAATCCTCGAAAAACCTCCTTTAAATGGCATCTTAAACGGAATTCTAGAGTGTATGGGTTGGATTTTCAATGGACCCAGACACTTTGCCCTTCTACTCCACTAAGTCCTGCCTAACACGACACTAAATTCCCTTAAATCCCATGCTGGGTATATTACAGCAATTCTTTTTTTTAGCTCTATATACTTTCCACCTCACTTAATTTCATCCGGCCCTTTTATCTTTCCCTCCCTCTACCTCGTTTCCCCAGAATTTCCCCCCCTATTACTGTATTTAGCATTCCGTTACCTCTCGGTATCCGCTGAATCTACTTCTCCTGCTTTCAAATTTCTTTCAATCACCCGATATCCACCGTTGCTTCATCATTTGCTTTCCTTTCTGCCCAATTTATTTTTCCCATTTTTCGTCATACCCATCAATTTAAATCTTTAAAGGCTATTGTTAATGAAAAAGGCTTCCATTTTCAAATGCTTATCTCCGAAAAATATCCGATTTAAATTGAAAGGGTATATGCGGGAATAAAATTTAGTTTTGCAAGGTTTTCCACCGGAAAACACATTTAAATATTTTAATATAGGTATCAAAATGTTTAAGGTCTGCAATTATCTCCAATAAACTTATCTTCCCATTCATTAAAGACCGTATGCGATCCTGCTGGCACTTTTCTAGAAAATTGAAAGGAAACATGACAGGAGTGCATTTCACCCTCCCGGTGACCCATTCGTTTGGTTTGGGTCAAGTTTTTGGGAGAGGAAAAGCCTGTGTCAGACGTCGCAGGTATGTGGGTGGAAGGGCGTGGGTGGGTGGGTGGGAGGAGAGAAAGAGGAGCCGAAAGAGTTTGACATAGAGGTTGGTTGAAGAGCGGTGGGGTCCTTGAGGGGGTGTGCAGGGTGTCTGGGGGAGTCGAGAGGAATCGAGGTGAAAAGAAAAAGAGAACTCCTGGAAGGAGGATGTAGATGAGCTCACTTGAAAGTGAAAAAGAGAAAGTCCGCACTTCTTCTTCTCTCCCCTTTTTTTCAATGCTCTCCTTTCAGCGGAGGAAACAAAAAAAAATTGCTCACGTATTCAGTTTTCCTGAGAGCGCTTTAACATAATGGATGCACGAAGGTACGGCTGGGTTTTGGTCGATCGAGAAGTGGGATTTAGTTTTTGCCAAAAATTCTATCGTTGGAAAATACTATTTTAGGCTGGAGGAAAAAAAATTATGCCATAACAATTGAAGTTACTGGTAGGTTAAGAGGAGCAGAACCATAAACTTTTGTTTTTTTTTAAGTCCTCCCGTCATTTGATGAGTTATCTTTGGCTTCCTTTTTTCAGCTAAAACACTGATTTTTTTTAAACTTTGTATCAATTTGCTAGGCAAAATTTAATCCTAAACTCCATGTCTTGATTCCTTAAGCAATTAGGGTACCATACGAGCACATGGATGTGAATACCAAGGAGATGTCTTGGATAGTATCTCTTTATTCTTTTCAACAAAATATTTTGATTTTTCTGCCATGAGCCGTTTTCAAGTAAAAGAACAAATTTCTTATTTAAATTTCTCTTTCATTCACGAATCATCGGTCATATTATCTGGTGGAAATCCAATGTCATGCTTGGCGATGCTTGTAGACGAAGCTTCTTTATTCGTATGAACCTTAGGATGGAAAGAAAAGCATATAAAAATACTCGAAAAAAGTAAATACCGTGGATACTAATGAAAATACACTATCCATTCTATCAGATTGACAAAAAGGAAAAGAAAAGTAAATGTGTAAATCCTCTAATCATTACCTGACATTCAAGGTTTCGAATATCTTTGCGAGAATAATCTATGAAAGGATGGGAAAGTGAAAGGGTATTCGTATGAAAACCAATTTTGTGGCAGAAGAAATAGAGGAGCTTGAAAATGTATTCCTAATATTAGATTTATCATAGAGCAAAGTTTATTAAAATGCCAAGGAACCGCCGCATATCTGGATTATTTTTCATTTGAAAAATTTTAATATCGGATATTTTTTTATTTTATGGAAGCAAACTTTTCCATGTCCCAAATGGAATGTGAAGGAACTACGTAAAATGAAAAAAAGAATGATATTCGATATGAAATATCTGATGTTCAGACGATAATAATCCAATAGGTGAGAGCAGAGAAGAAGCTAAAATTAAGAATGAAATGTGGTAGTTATCCTATTTATAGACTTTGATCAAATGCCACTGTCAGGAATGCATTAAAGGAAATGTACGAATACATTAATAATGATACATGTTGCTTCATGAGCGGATATTGCACGACAAAGTTATTATAGCAGAGAAGAAAGAAGACCTGATAAGAATGCTAGTACTATTGCAGAGTGTGGGAAGAAAATGCGCAATTTTCTCTAACAAAGCGAGGTAAAATGGGTAATTGTCTCATTAACGGTGAAGGAAAAAGTAAAACAAGGGTCAGATAAACTTGAATAAGTGGTTTCCTTATAGGCAAGAGAATTTCCTGCGGTGGAAGAAACAAGATAGTTTGGAGACCCACCCAAATAGAGGAGGCATTCTATCGAGACTTAATAACGGCTGCTAATATTGGCCTGGACATGATAAATACTTCAAAAAGCTAATGTATGGATATGAGTTGCTTATTTTTGGGAGACATAGAAAATAATATTTACAGAAAATTTAAGAATGGAAGTAATGTAACTGTGTTAATACAGAATATTCCTTGGAATAAGAAGTCTAGACTCGCTAACTAATGAAGAAGTACTTCGAAGTGCTAGTGAAATCATTGGTACAGGACCCTTAAAAGAAAAGGGGAGAAATAGTTGGCCATGTTCTCTGTAACTATTGTTGGATGAAGACCATAATGGAAGAAATTAGATTGGGAAGAATTACGGAGAAAGGTCAGGAATAAATGAATAATGAAAATATCAGTTGATGGAGCTATTGAAAAAGGTTGAAATTGGTAACTAACAATCTCAGAGCGTTGCTGCAATCTAATCCTAACATTGCTAACGTAAGGTGAAAATATATACTCTCTATAATATATGTCTTTTCTATTTACATATGTTATAATTGTTAAAAGACCGACGTATGTCATAAAGGATACACCACTACACTATTAATGACACATTTTTTTATTTTACCAGGGGCACGTGAGATTAAATTATTAAACTTCTTATTAGAAAGACGCCGACTGAAGGAATCTATCCTGGACCAGAAATTCATCAATGCGTAGAGAACATGGAAAGGACACTCGTTTCACCACCAAGAGAAAGGAAGGCTGTGTCATGTCTAATACATGGTTCAGCGTCCTCCGTTATCGCGAAAAAGCATGCCAGCGTACGTTTCCTACCTTAGAAATTCTGTTCGGAAACCTTGGTTTGAGAAAAAGGCCAAGGTTACTCCTCTCTCAGAAGAAAACATGGTGTTGATGGATAATTGCTTCTTTAAACTGAGAGTGATCACATTCATCTTTTTTTCTTCCTGATTCGGTAAGCCTAGGCTAAAACATAAAACCAGTCCCAAGATTTAAATTTAACCGCCTTTTTATTAATTCTAATAAGATGGAACAATATTATTTGAATACCCTACGCATATGAGGAACTTACCTTTCCTGAAGTGTGATCCATGCGTTAAAATTAGTAATAATTTTTCCCAAAAAGTTATTGTTATATTTCTAAGGCTTAAGAATATGAAACGCATTTCCTCTCGAAAATGCCAAAGTTTACCATCATGAAGACCTAGTGCCTTCATGGCTACTCAAATATCTAATAAAAATGGAAATGTGGTGCAACCGGCAATGATTATTCGTATCCCATTAAATAATGAATGGAAATGTATGTAAACTTCCCGGAAGGTAGGTTTGTGTGCGTCATACAACTGCCAAGGGCGTTGGTTCTTTTTCTCGGTTATAATTAAAATAATATTGAAGAAAGCAAAACTTCAAACAGATTGCTTTAAAGAATAATAAATAGAATAAATCAGCGCGAGAACCACAATCAATCACAAATTGACGTCATTCCACTCTCGGCATCACTTAACGGGCAGGTTCGCACTTTACCGGTGAGAACTCGAATATCAAGTAAATATTATTGAAAAAAATCACCTCCTGGTTATTTAAGAGAAATTAATCACGACAACTGCGGAGAGGTGTGAGTCCGCAATAAAACAAAAATCCATTGACTCCTGCCCGCTGGAATAGATTAAAAAACCAATACCTAAAATTTTTGGTTTTCCTGAAACAAAAAAAATTGTATTGCATAATTTCCGCATGAATTACAAATGCTTCATCTGCACGGAAATACAAAACCACAAGAATTATGAATGATTGAGATTTTCTCTATTTGGAGATATTCTTACCCACAATATAACCAAATAAATTTAATATTACTGATGCCATACTGAGAAAACCCTCTAGAGACAAAAAAGTTCAATTCAACATGAATATATTATTAAAGGCTTCTTTTATCTGCCCTGGAAATGATCTGAAAGAACTTATGACAATATGGAAAGAAATCAAGAACTCTACGGCCTCAGGTTAAAATAATAAGGGGGGGGGGAAACTTCAAACGGCCGTAAACAACAGTCGCAACTCTCGTCAGACTGATTGCTGCGTTGGTTTTTCGCGGGAACCACGAAAGAGACCAAAACACAACCTCTCAACCAAGAATACCCTCTGTGGTGGTTTACGGGAAATTAATCCACGCCAGGGACCACACACAGCCACAAGCACACTATCCTGTTTAGAATCCTTCACGAGGCCGTGGGACCCCCTAAAGATTCTAGGTGGAAAAGTAACCCTTCACGAGGCTGTAGGGAAGACCCCGTTAAAGGTACCAGGATGTTCTACAAGTACACACTCTGTGCCTATCCACGAAGGACGAGCACAGACCATTCACACACAATAGCACTCGATAAACGCACACACACACACACAGTCAAAAGGGCCTAACTTCTGGGAGAATCTGAAAACAAAGAGCACAGACGAAGATGAGCGTTGAACACGCGTGTTTCGGCCACAATGTGGCCCTCTTCAGCGAACTGAAGGGAAAAAAGCACCTCGAACACTAGGTTGAAAGTCACTCACACTAGTCAGAAAGTCCCGCGAAAAACCAATCAGTCTGACGAGAGTTGCGACTGTTGTTTACGGCCGTTTGGAGTTTTTTCCCCCCTTATTATTATGACAATATGTTCTAGGGAAACATTATCAAGAAATGGATTTTCTGCTATAAAGCTTGTTTTTAAATTTCGGATAATAACTTTTGCTCAAAGGAAAAGCACAGGCTACCGAGAACATTACTTGCAGAGTTTATTGTTACACTGGATTACTTCCTACAATTATAGTACTTAAAAAAATCATTGGTACATAAGCCTACATTATTTCAGCAAAATTATTTACTTGAAAGGTACCTTAGCTTGGATATTTGTCATGGACTAATCCTGAAACCAAGGATATTCGATAAATATTTTGGATAGGAAATTCTCTTCAAGTGTTTCTCCAAGTATTTTATACTCTAAGAAACATGATATTAACGAAATGCAGTCTAATAAATGAGGGTTAAATTTTCACTACAAGAACTACATATTTTCTCGATAAAAATTAAGAGCATTTGGAATTGTTTGAGTCCTATTCATCGTATTAACCAACAATTACATTGAAAGTTTCATAGAAATTTATTTAGAACATGGTAGCCTACTGACCTGGAGATCCCAAGTTCAAATCCGATTAATTGAACGTGGGTACTCGGAGTGCACCCTGTGATTTCCTGAGAGTCCACCAGTGGAAAGAGATTTTCCACTGGTGATAAGGCAGAAGAAGCTGAGCCACTTTCCCATGACGTGATAATTTCTCCCAACGATGGAGCTTAGTTTGAGTAACACTTTTCCATTACCTAAAATATCAACCTACTGATTGATTCCTGCGGTGAATTAAAACTTATGAAATGTCACAGACCCCGTAAACAATGCTTCCATTGTTCCTCAATTGCCTACGGGATACCATTTTTAATAACCATTATCGACAGAGGCGATAACTTTAATTTTTCATCGCCTTCCGGTTCCCAGATCCCCCTGACAGACCTATTGCAGGCATATGTGGCGAAGACAGCCTCTCTTTAACAGATAGCCTTTCCTTGGAGGCACGATCATTTTGACAAAATATGATTCGAGTTGAAGTCGACTCAAGTTTCTCAATCGATTTAAAGGATTTACCGAGAATATTCTCTCACCTCATTGGTGATAATCGCTGCAAAATCGATGGCTGGCAAAAAATTTAAAATATTTTTTAGTATAATTTTGTGAATTGGTCATTTTACGCTTCGTGCCGCATCGACATAGGAAGACGACGAAACGAAGCCTCGGGCATTGAAGTTTCCCGGGTTTTTAATCAAAATTACTCTTGAGGATTTATCAACTGGGTTTAAGGTGTACCTCCTCCTGACCTGCGCAAGTCACGATCCATTCCTTTAAACTTAATGGACGTTCCTCGCGTTTCCTGTGAGATATATACCAACTGCGGAAAAAATTTAAAAAAAAAAACGAATCAGCAAAGCCACGGTAGCATCGGTGAAGGCAGGTAACGAGCATGTTCATCCCCAATGATCACCTGTCACGACATACAGAGATGGAAAGAAAGAGGGGGGGAGAAGAGAGAGGAAAGGAGCCTGGGGAAGGGGGGACGGACGTCTTAATGCAATGCGTATATTGTGGCAGGGCGCGGAGACGGATGGCCGCGATATAATGAGCTGCCGTGCCATCAAACGAAATGAATGATTATTAATGGATCGGACTCGCCTGACCGCTCAGGAGCGTGATTCCGCGCCCCACCGGAGGCGAGGAGGAGCCTTCCTCCTCCGGCCGATGGAGCCCCGAGACGGGGGTGGGAGGGCGAATCACCCTATTATCTCCCCCTCCCCCCCCGCCCACTCTTTTACTCCTTCCCAACCGTTTCACGAAGGAGATGACGGTTCAACGGGGAACGGATCGATGGGCGGTGGTGATTGCACAGTACGGGAGCCGCCCGACCTGATGAAGAGGGCCGTGGCCTCTACCGCGGGGGTGACGAAGATGGCCTTCGCCGCCGACGAAGCCTCGAAATGGGAAGTTCCATCTGGGAGTTGAATTTTGATGAGAATGGGTAAAAAAGAGGGCCGAGAGGGATTCATCCTTCGCCTTAAGAGAGATAGAGAGAGACAGACGCATGTTCGAGATGCCTATCTCCACGCCACAGCGACTTTACTAGCGGGTCTTACTCCTCGCATGATTTATTATGCGCCTGCTGTCCGCGTGTTGACATAATGGTTCGAGGAGCATCTTGCAATGCGCGGGTAACGAGCGAGCGTGCGGAACCGGGAGTTGAAGGGGGTCCCTCCGGCGCCGCCACCGCACCTGTCTGACTCGATCTCGTTCAACCTCACTATCTTCTCTCACGAGGCACGCAAGTGTGGCGGGGGAGAGTAAAAAAATAAGCCTATTTTTAGGAACGTGACACATTTTCATTCGTTGAACGGTACTTCCCATTAAGAATTTAGAAGAATATATCGAAAAATGCATTACGTCATTCGTCCAGTGGATTTGAAATCGACAAATATTATTAGCAAATCAGGTTGCAGTTGAACGTGATATCGATAATATTTCTGCATTTTGGTGGAAAAAGAAAACATTTCATACACATTGAAGCATAAAATATGGGGAAAGTTTAATAGAATTTGAGAATTTCTATCACAGCTATTTTGCCTATTGATTTAAGCTAAGTTATTTGAAGATTTCCGTCAAATAGAGTAAGCGATGGCCGAAACGACTATCCAATGGCACCAGATATTTTGGCATGAACAATATTGGTTCAAAGTTAAAACTAATTGTCAATAATGATCTATAAAGTGACAAGAGGCCATTAAAAATGTCAATAAAAATGGCAAAAAGGTGGGTAATAATGCTAGGCATGTGGAAGAAGCCTTCATTGTTGCCCAACCGTGGTTCCTATCGGCCTACCATTGACACCAGCCAGGAAATGATTAAAATATTTGGAGCCAGAAGTACAATTTTAAAAAACGCAAAGCGTAATGACAGTCCATAAATGTGCTAATGTTACGCAAAAGGCCATTTCATATATATGAATGCACCAAAAGTAAGCTCAGATTAAAAATCATATCTCCATGACCTGTATTATTTGATACCGAAATATTTCCTCTGGGGATTTCCTCTTTCCTCATCTATCATTCCAACGGGTGAAATAAATAGGTGAATATTGACTTATTGTGTCCTTTATACGCCAGTTTGCGAAGCCATTAATCCGACCCTTCCTCAGGCAATGTCCTCCAAGCACCAGGGTCACGTTTCACGCTTCACTCTCTTTCAAGAGTACCCTCTATTACGCACTAACAAGTGACCATCAGGAAGTCGGAAATAACATGCATTTGGAAAGTCAAAGAGCAAGTTTCAGGAAATCACATTTTATGGTTAGCGTGGTAAAAGTTAATACTACATGTTGCAAGTAGCAAAGAAATTATTATTAACAGTTTTCTGCTCTTTCTGTGCCATGTGCCCAAGAGCAGTAGATACAAGGCATTCGACGTCGTCCTCTTACGAAATCGTTGCTATTCAATGGCGTAAGCAGTAGCTCAGAAGCCACAAATGAAGAACAAGCTAGTAAGAATGGGCATTTGGAATGCTAAGCCGGAATTGAGGACGGGGATAATTAAAAAAATATAAATCGAGAGAGTGAATATAGATATTTTAGGGCTGAGGGGTGAGATAGAGAGTAGCGGGGATTACTGGAGCGATAGGTACGGAGTAATATATAGAGGAGAGTAAGAGAGACAGGCATGGGTTGAAATAAGATTGAACAAAACGTTTGGAGGAAGTGTAGTAAACATACAGCAAGTGAATGGTGAAATATTTTTAGCTCTAATAAAAGCTGAACCAGGGTAGTTGGTCATTGTTCTGTAACACAGGACACTAAGCCATCACAGAGAGGGGGAGAAGTTGACAGAGGTTATACAACCAGTTTATCGGGCATAACTATGAGTGCTATTTGAAGAAATATTTTATCATCCTCAGTATTTCAATCCAAGGATTGGTTTACTGCAGCCCTCCATTCTACTCTATTTCATGTCAATTCCCTCAATCCTTGATACCTTCTCTGTTTTACGTCCTTCTTAATTTGTCCTATGTACATGTCTCTTGGTCTTCCTCGTGGAATCTTTCCTTCTATTTTTCTTCTATTATATTCCTAACCAAACCATTGTGCCACAATGGGTGTGCAATCCATCTATTTCCTCTTTGCCGTAGAGTTCTCCATATGGTCTTATCCTCTTCTGCTCTTCTATATATTTCCTCATTCCTTACTTTGACCAAATAATCTTCGGCATTCTCCTCCACCTCACCATATTTCAAAGGCTTCTATTCTTCTCTGGTCCACTTTTCCAATGTTCCAAGTAAGAACCATAGAGCGCCATGCTCCACACGAAAGTCTTGATGAATTGCTTCTTTGTTTCTAGCCGTACCTTGGAGTTACTATGCCCAAATAACCTAAGGCTGGAAATATTTTATAGTGATGGGAAATAAAAATGCGAGAATCATTAACTAGAGCACGCGGAATAGTTTATCTCGGAAGTTTTTGGGACCAAAATGGTCAAAGTAGCGGGGATATTAGAAGAATTACGCTGGGAAAAGAAGTTTTCACAAGGAATATTAAAGTGATTATAGGTGCTTTCATACAGTGCGGAAACAGGGGTCATTGAAGCAAGGTGATGGACGTAGATTAGGGGCTTTTGAAAATTGAGAGTAGAGATGATTGAAAAAGATGAAATGGTCATAAAAGAAAACAAACGAGGATTTGTTGGAATGGTTTGAGAGGGTATTGCTAGGAGAAATCAACAAAGGGAAGGAAATATGAATGTAGAGCATTTTGATTGGCAATGGGATCTTAAAGCCTGGTAAATGGAAGGACATTAGGCAGGCGAGGTTGGACGGGATGAAGGAGGTACATGGAATTGATGAGGTGGTTATTTTATTACTCTATGTTAGATTTTGTTTTGTAAGGAAAGGCAAAAGATGCAACGTTGTGCCATTGTACATGATTTGTATAAAAATATAGGGGAAATATTTATTTCAGATAATTGCTTCAAAATTCTTCGAAGTATATCTCTTGAGCGTCGACAGACTTTTGCAAGCGGATTTCTCATCACTCAATGGTAGGCGGATTTCGAAAGGCTCTTAAGCGAACGCGTGCAAGTTCCTTTGACGGCTCTTAGGGTCCCTAGGTGGTAACCTTTGAGGGAGGATGTCACTCTTAGGAATAGCAAACAGTGTGCTGGTGCCAATTTGAGACTCTAAGGGGGTTGGGAAATTGTTGTGTTGCTTTGCAGAAGTTCTTTGCAAGCAGACACTCGACTCTGCTTTTGATCGACTGCCTAGACCTCCTGAACCAATTAAACGCAGATATTTCGCATCACCAAATTTTCTATAGTAAGTCAAGCTGTAATCATGCACTCACTTAACTGACAATCTTTCACGCACACGTTGCACGTTATCGTCGGTTCTTGACATCAAATGCCGTACTCCACACTCTATGCTACCTTTAAAGAGCTTGTGCCACTAAAAAACCGCAGTTTTTGACATGCTTTCATTATTGACCATTTGGCGAATATTGCCCAACGTCTCCGTACCCGATTTTACCAATCTAACACAAAATTCAACGGCGTGCCACTGTTCAATCGTATGCTGCATTTTGCGCTTGCATTGAGTCACTCGACAAGGGTCCATTAAAAACACGATCCAGCCTGAACGAACGCTCGCAGGCGCTTGGCGCTTATTGAAGGTCAGACCCCCCACCACCGAGCCTGCCCGGTGCAAGTGCACTGCGACGTATAGTCACGTCAAGAAAAAATTGTTTCCCCCTATTTTGACACAAACCTTGTTTCGGCTGTCATTATTCATAACCTAGGTTAACCAATCCAAAACATTAACCCGGTAGAATACGATACTAAATAATGATAGATATAGCGAAAGGAATATACTCCCACATCAAAGACAAATACGGGTGCCGATTACCACAAGAGAATAATATCTTTGAACGGGACTTGAACCACCAATGGTTATTGCGTTTCTTCGATGGATTAATATGTAGAACATGGATCCGCAAATCCGATGGTTAGTGGTTCAGGTCCCGGTCAAGGAGTTTTTTTTGCTTGGAATCCACATCAATCCAATTCCCACTAAACTTGTGCTTTTTTTGTCTTTTCTCTATTCGTCTAATAGTGAATATCCTTTCGCCGTATGGTAGGGTTTTCATATTTGACTGTGCGAGTTTACAAGTAAGTGTGCGTATAAATATAAGTGCATATCTGCGGGTTTAGAATCTGTTTTTGGTTCTGGAATCTAATCAAGACACATGTACGCGTTTCCTCTAATACCATCGTTTGAATTAAACTAGTAGATAGACCAATAAATACGACGGTATCAGTCGTATCTCTGCTAGCAAGCCAGCCGTTAACTGTCTTAGATAACTTTATAACATTGGTAATATCCGAGAGCCGTTAAGATACAATTTCCAATGCATCCGCGTTCATGTGAAAACATTAAACCGGCGTGTTAGTATTGATGGTCCTTGTTTTCTGGTCCATTTCATTTTCCTGGTGGGGAAGAGTTTTGCACATAAAACTGCTCGGCCTCGCCACTTGCTTTCATAAAAAAATAAAATTAGCACTGACGAGCATATACACTACAAAATGTGACAGGCGATCGTATATCGTTGCTGACGCAAATGTGAGCGCACTTTATTGCTCTTGTACCCATTTTATTTTGATTATTCCGATAAATAATTGAATCAAGAAGAAAAATGCTTCCTTCGTTGAAATATTGGGTAAGCAAGTGCGCAGATGGGATGAGGACGTGACAAATTACGTGGTGGTGGCATGCAAGCGACTCGAGTTTGGTAAACACTGTCTGTCTGCCTGTCTATTGGGAAACAACGGAGGGACCCAGAAGTGGGCCGCAGACAGTCCTTCCCTCCTGCCGGCGCAAGACAATTGGGTGCAGGAGGAGGTGGGTTAGGGAGGGGAGAGGTGCCGCGGGAATCGAAGGAGGGACCTAAAAGGGTAGTTTCCCATCTTATTTTGCGTCGGGACGGTGTGTGCGGCGGCAATGGGCGGGGGTGAGTGTCGGTGTCGGTCGGTCGGTCGGTCGGCTGGGGACAGGGCGCTTTTACTCCTCCCCTTCCCCTATCTCTCTCTCTCCTCCTCGGAGACCGCGCTCTTTCGCCGATCGAACTCTCGAGGCTTAAAAAAGAGACGCGGAAGTTTTCCTTTCGGGTCTCGTGACGCATTTCAGGGGTCCGCATTTCGGTGCCCGCCGAGTGGGCAGCTTTCTCGCATTACCATTCTTCGTAAATGGGACGGATTCGGAGGAGAGGGGGGAAACCGAAGGGTGGTGAGGGGGAGGCGAGTAGGAGGGGAGGGAGGGATGGGGCAGAGGGGGACTTGATGGATCGGAGGGAGGGAGGTCGTGGCTGTTGGGGGGAGGAGCAGCAGTTTCGGGGACGAGATGCTGGGAGTATGGCGGAATGGAGGTGGGGCGGTGGGGGGCAGGGTTAACAGAGCGGGTGGGTGAGGAGGGGTGTGGAGAAAAGCAACCGGGTCGAAGGCGTGGAATGGAGTGGGATAGATGATCCGGCGGGGACGGGGGCGAGAGGGCAGCGGAGGAAGAGACTGGTGGTGGATGTGGTCCACTATTTTTGGACGATGGTGTGGGGGGGGTGTGAGGGAAACGCTCGAAAACCATTTCCGGTCAATAACCCTTTTGGAGAACAGGTGAAATGGGTCGCCCCCGTTGAAAGGGACGAAATGGCATTCTGGGACCTAAACTCGCGATGGCGGCGACCGTATGTATTCCACGTATTTCGGTAAGAAGAAAGAATTTTATGGCCCCTCGTGCAGGAAGGGATTTGGACCGATATTTATCACTTTGGGAATACGGAAACGATTCCCTCGCGGTGGCCCGAAAAAGGAGAAAGAGACTTGGAAGCGGGATCACATTTCGATTTACTTGCCGCAGAATCCGAAGGAGCGGTGGGTTGGACCAACAACACGAGATGAATGACAACGACGCCTTTCATTTTACTCTTGCAGCATATGAGAGAATCATAAATTGAGCGTACCCCACGCGAGGGGACTTTCACTTCCCTATGAATGGTTAGCACATATGGGGCTGACTTGACGTAAAAGGCAGTGGATCGAGTCTCCACCAGTTCATACTACTGAGCTTCCTTTATTCTCGAGCTGCTTTCAGCATAATACTCATCGAGTATAATGTGTATCCACCGCATAATAAAAAAATATCTATGCAGAAAGACATTTATAAGGATTCTTTGATCGGACATTGATGGAGCAACATTTACAGTTGAATTTGCGTTCAATAGAGTTAGAGAGTAAGCACATTACCGGTATTTTATTCCTCGTAATGACTTTAATACAGTGACCTGAAAAAGTGGTAATTTTTCACTGTTGATCAAGTAGGTACTTTTATTTGTCTAGCATTTCAATTATCTAAAGAATTGACGTGGAAAATTACATTTTTACGATATTTTAATTCCGAAGGATTTAATTTACTATACAATTCTTTGTTTTCTATAACTGACTCCTATGTAAGCTTCTAATTAGGATTCGCACGCTACTAAAATAATGCCTAAGCTAAAACTTAATAAAATTTATGTCAAAATAATACAATTTATCGAGAAAATTAAGACATAAGAGATATATTTGGTCAAAGATATTTGTATTAAGCCAGATATCAATTAAAATGTTATGAGAAGTATGCGTTCTAGAAAGGAATTATTTTCTTCCATTCAAAAGTATATCAAACGATAAAATGTCTTTCTTAATTAGGTAAAAACATTTTGCTGTTTTTCTAACCAATAGGCACTTTTATTCAATATTTAGGTACTTTTTGTTTATTCATTATTATATTAATCATTGGTTTCACTCATTATAATTATATATGTATTATGATCATTTATTTATGGTCAAAGAAATTGAATTGACCATAAATACGTGTCTGCACTCAGTAGTAGTTCGATATTTTAACAAAAACTTTAAGAATTCTATTCACTATTAAAAGCTCTTAGCCAATTAATTACAGCAGAGTGTGAAAATATGAAAGGCCAATCTTATTTAAAAGGTAGTCAAGGTAACTGTAGAATTTCACTAATTCACTTTGCACGTCCCTCACACAGTTTTTAGACGAATCTGACTCGATATTTTGAAATTTGGAGGGATAAAATTGAAGGAAAGTGAAACTATCGCCAAATTTAATGGGATTATAATGACATATCTAATTAATTATTTTGCAACTACATTCTTCATTTTTTATCAAAAGGGGAATAAAGCATATGCATGTGGAAATCATGGGGTGCGGGAGATATAGTGGTGATAAGGGAAAGCTGTGATGTTGTAGAACGAGTGGGGAGGACTCCTTTCACACCTGAGCTCATTATTCAGGTGTCTCCCACATGACCGAATATATCACATATCAGGGGGGAGACTACAATTTTTTGAGTAGATTTCAGTATTTAAACGAATTTTGAAAGAGAAGTTTAAAAGAAGTTTCATAAAATATCATAAAATATGGAGGAATTCAGATGTCACAATTCGTTTTTCCAATGGTTACATATCCATATAGATGACCTGATTACAAATGAACCTATTAAGATTTGATCTCGTGCGAAATCCAATTCAAATACCTCTAATATTGAATTGGCTGGACAAACCGATTCGAGAGGTAATGTAATATCGCTACAGAGAAAACTTCGACCTAAAAATATGTTTAATGTCATGATTTTCTCAAAGGTTATCACAAATATATCACTTATGTAAGACTGGATAGTGAATATAGTAAATTATATGTTTTTTTAATTTTCAAAATTATTTTCATTAAACTTCTTAGGGTACATTAGGGTATATCGCCATGTCAAAAGGGAAAACTTATTTTATGTGTTCCATAACTTTAATGGGTACGGTGAACCTTGTATTAAAACCTGTAGCAACGTATAGACAAACATCATAATACTAATGATATGAAGGCCTAGCCTAAATTTTAACAGACCAGAAGAGACAAAGAGATGATTTAAAGGTAGGATATAATACCAATTCAAGGCATGACTCCGTTGAAAAAGGAGTCCTGTCAGAACAGCCGTGAGTCAGGGTAATAAATGAATCTTCTTCGACGCAAATTAATTGGCAGAGGCATAGTATCATGTATTTAATAGTGCGGCCACTCTGATCCCATAAAAAATTACTAAACCTCTCCCTTAAATTTGTAAGCAGTTTCCGATGCACGTCTATATTTCTTCACCGGCGGGAATACGTTCTGTAGCTAGCAGTCAATTGCCAGCGGCAGCGCCATTTCGTCAATATTTGAGTGGCATATCCTCCTCCACCCTGTCTTCGCGAGAGGACTTCGGTCTGGGCGATCCTTTTAGAGAATACTTAGGGTTAATTTGGGCGATGCAGGAAAAAATGAATTACATATCCATGATACGTGTAATATACGTGGCAACTATGTAAATTTCACATTCTATTTTCAATGCAACCCGGGTTAGTTAGGACGCCTGGCAACCCGAAGATTTCGAGTTCGAGTTTCGCCTTGGGCATGGTGTTGCGAACTCTTTCGACTTGCCCTCTGGAACACCTGATAGCAAGCCAAGAACGACTTATAAGGGATCCCTGTGGTAAATGGGTCATCAGATACGACCGAAGAGGAAAAAGTAAATAGCATTACAATAATTTCGATAACTGGAGTTGTTCGTCTTATTATCGTGTAAATGATATACTTTCACAAAATTACTTCGGACGTAGTGTCTCACTTGAAGTAAATATCCTCGGCATGAAAACCTCTCGTGTATTTGCGCAGCGGGCAGTCTACCCCCGCCATTTGATGAAAAGAGCGTTCAACGCGGGACAACGAGGGGACAGTGGTCCATCCCTACGGTGACGCCTCGCCAGGGGAAGAACCCCGCGACAAGCGGAACCCGGGAGATGGGATGATATGGAGGAAACCCAGTGGCGTAGTACAAAAGAGCGGAATGGGGATGGGGTGAGGATGAAAGAGAGACAGAGAGAGGAAAGATTCCTTACACGCCCGTGTTCATCGCTCGGATGTGTCTCCCCCCAGAGGCCAATTAGCCACCGTGGGGAACACTCGGAGGGCCTCGTCTCCATCGTCGTCGGCCATTCGGCACGAGGCCAAGCGGTGCTCTTCGCGGCGGCGGCGCGCAATTAACGCGATTAACGGAGAATCTGGTCTGAGGCGGAGTCAATCCAGGTCAAAGATCCCTCGAGGAGATAAAGAAGGCCTGCCCGCTCCATCGCTCTCCTCTCTCGTCCTGTTGGCGGCGGTTCGCCGTGATCCCACAAAGCAGCGTTCGCGTATGTCTTCCGAACGGTAAATGCCACTTTGCGGGGCACCCCGGGGTGCGAAATGTACGCGGCCCTCGGATGACTCATTCAAATAATGCCACGAGTTCGGTGATAATCTGTATTATCTGGACTTGAGTGTGGTTCGCGCATCAAGTTCCGTTCACACCTACGGTACGTTACTTTTTTTTCTCCCGAGGATGCCCCAAGCATCATAAAATGCGACCGGTTCCTCTCCCTCCTCATACTTCCCTTCTACTCCCACTCTTCAGGTGGACTAGTAAGCGGAAGGGAGGGAATTTTACGCCCCTTGGGCAAGGGCATAGTGACGGGTAAAGAGGCACGATGGTATATCAATGGTTGGATTATCGATAATCTTGCATCAATTGGAATATCAAAGTTCTCGGGCGTGAATTGAATCGGCGGTCTTCATCTCGGATTAAGAACTGCTGTTTAGTCGGTTGTCCGTCAAGGCGAGGAAGTTATCCGCGAGAGAGAGAGAGAGACACCGCTCTCAAGAAAACACGACGCGGCTGCGGGATTCCGGGATTAAGGGGGAGATGCTCCCACATGAGTGATGAGCAACCACCTTGAAAAGGAGAAAATTGCCAATAAAAGTGTGACGAGAATATTTACCACTTCCAGTCCTCAATGTGGAGGGAGTGCCTCCTTCCGAAGACTCCTAACGACTTATATTCACAGAAGGTGAGGGTAAAAGCAGAACGAATTTGTCAGTTAGGCAATTGAAGTCCTCGTAGTAGTATATTCGGGCTTTAAAAACAGAATGTGTCTAAACTTAACACCTTCCAGGGAATTCATGTGTTATCCCCTAAATTACATTACTTCCATTCCCATCTAAAACCGCCATAATTGGATTACATTTATCTCTGCGATAAGTTTATTTCAGGCAATGCTTCTATTGAAATTAACTGCGGTTTTTGTTGCTTGTTTACGAAGATATCGAATTATTTCTCGTCCATCGTTAATTGGATTGTTTACTAGGTCATGACCATACTGTGTCACTTCATTTATTTCTTTTGGGTTGCAATGAGTTTCAACACAGCATATAAATAAAATAATGAAAGTATAAAATAAAATTTGTTGAAAGAATAGAATAACATCAGTTGAATTCTCCAAAATTTCTACATTTAAAATATGCAGAAAATAGTTTCTTTTGATTAAATCCCATGGAAACAACTGCATTTAGATTAAAATTATATTGAATATCAGTGAATTTAATGATGAAAAAGACGAAATTAGTTTGAATAGGAACTTGGAATGTCGGGACAATGTTCATGACAGGAAAATTAGAGAATATTAAGCGAGAGATGGAAAGAGGAAAGACATTTTAGGAAAGATATTTTAGGTCTATGCGAGGTAAGATGGAAGGATAGCGGGTATTACTAGAGTGATAATTATAGAGCAGTATTCCACTAGGGCAGAGGGAACGAGAGCCAATAGGGGTTGCCATATTATTAAATAAAGAAGTAGGAAGAAGCGCAGTCAACATAGAGCAAGCAACAAATAGAATATTACTCGTAGAGATTAAAGCAGAACCGACGAGCTTGGTCATTGTTCAGGTATACATTCCACCAGGGAATCATAAGGAAGAGGAAGTATATAAGGTATTCGATCAGTTAGAGAACATAATCGCGTGTGTTCCTACAGGGAAATAGTTGATAGTGATAAGGGATTGGAATGCGGTGGTAGGCAAAGGACGAGATGGTGATGAGGTGGGAGACTATGGTTTCGGCATGAGGAATGACCGCGGGGAGAAAGCAATTGAGTTCTACAGGAGACAGGGGTTAGTCATCACCAACACATGGTTTAAAAAGCACAAAGGTATACGTATACATGGAAAATGCCAGGTTACTCAGAAAGGTATCAGTTAGATGATATTCTGGTTAGGTACAGGCTTAGGAAGAGTGTGATAAATTCGCACAGCTTCCCGGGAGCGGATGCGGGCTCTGACCACTATTTGGTTGTTATGAAGCGTAGTGACTGTTTCAAAAAGATAAGGGGTTAGAAAATGCAATGTAGAAGCATTAAATGAATTAAAAAGGAAGGAGTAAAAGCAGACTGTGGAGAAAATCAGTACTGTCGAATACTGAGTACTATTAAATGAAAATGGGAATGTATCAAGAAAGGAATATCGAAAGCCGCGAAAGACCCTATAGGAACCGAAAAAGGACAAGGAAACCATGGATCACGAATGAGATGATTACAAAGATGTATGAAAGAACAAAATGGAAGAATATAAACACACAGGCAGGAGGAAGTACAAAGAGTCAAATAATAAATTGAGACGGATAAAAAATAAAGCAAAAAGAACCATGGTGGAAGACGTAGTGCGAGGACATGGAAAGTTTGCAGAGGAAGGGTGAAATTGGTGCGCTATGCAGCAAGGTTAAATCACTATAGGGAAGCAAGAAGGGAAGAATTGCGCAAACAGTTAAGATATAAGTCGGGTAAGACAATAGTCGACTAGGAAAAGATCCAAGAGAAAAGGAAGGAACCGAATTCGAGAACCACTACGTTAAGTAACTTAGGCCATCAAGATTAGACAGAAAAGCAACCTGACGTAGATGAAGATGGATTAGGTCCAGACACACACGACAATGAGATGGAAAGTGCTTTAAGTGAGATTAAACCAAGTAAGGCCGTGGGGTAGACAACATTCCTACGTAACTACTAAAAGGTTTAGGAACATGTGGAAGAAGTGAGTCTATATGAACTGATTTGTAGCATCTATGAGGTAAGAATCTGGCCGGAAGTCTTTGTGAAATCAGTGTTAGTTCCTATACCAAAAAAGGTAAAGGCTACACCATGTGAGGATTACAGAACAATAAGTTTGATATCCCACGCAGCTAAAGTTATTCTCAGGATCATCAACAAAGGGATAGAGAATAAGTCAAATGATTACTTAGGGGATGATCAGTTTGGGTTTAGGAAAGGAAGAGGTACGCGTGATGCCATTACAGTAATGAGAAAACTAATCGAGAGGAATATAGAATAAAATTAGGACGTATTTGCCTGTTTCGTAGATTTCGAAAAAGCGTTTGATAGAGTGAATTGGGAAAAATTAATGCGTGTATTGCAGAAAATAGGAATGGATTGGAGGGACAGGAGGCTGATCCGCAACCTGTACATCTCTGACTGCTCAGGTGCGAGAGGGGAACGGGGAGTCCGGATGGGCAGTGTTAGGAAGAGGTGTAAGGCAGGGTTGCCCGGTGCTGTTCAACGCATATGTGGAGGAAATGATTAAAGAGGCATGGGAAAAACTGGAGGTAGGAATGAAAGTCGGAGGAGAATTGGTAAAATCGGTTAGGTTTGCTGATGACCAAGCATTAGTTGCTCAGTCAGCCAAGGGATTGCAAGCATTGTTGAGTGAATTGGAGGTTCAGTGCGATAAATATGGGATGAGAATCAATATTAATAAAACAAAGGTTATGCGATTTTCCAGGAAGAAAAAGGCTAAGCTAAATGTTAAAATAGGCGGGGAAAAATAGAGCAGGTAGAGCAGTTTACATATCTCGGAAGTGTTTTGGACCAATACGGTCAAAGTGGTAGGGACGTAAGGAGAAGAATTGCGCTAGGCAAGAAGGCTTTCTCAAGGAGTAGGGAGTTGATGACGGGAACTTTGTGCTGGGAGGTTAAGAAAAGACTCCTAAAAACTCTGATATGAAGCGTAGATATGTACGGCGCGGAAGCGTGATCGCTGAAGCAGGAGGATAGACGTAGATTGGAGGCTTTTGAAATGTGGGTGTGGAGAAGAATGGAGAAGGTGAAATGGATCGAAAGGAAAACAAATGAGGAAGTACTGGAGATGGTGGGTGAGGAGAAGGGTTTGTTGAGAGAAATCCTATGGAGGCAGGAAAAATGGATGAAAGGCGTACTGAGCGGTAGTGGAATGTTGAAGAAGATAATAGAGGGGAGAATGTTGGGCAAGCGAGGAAAGGGCAGGAACAGGATAGGGATGTTGGACGGGATGAAGGGAGGAAGGAAGTACATTGACGACTTGATGTAGAGTAGGTTGCTGGATTGTGTTTTGTTAGGAGTCACAAAGTATTTATTTATTAGGTTTATCCTTTCAAAACCTACCTTAACCGGTAGATTACCTTACCGTCATACCATTCTCTATCTGAATCATAAAGACTATTTTTGAGCCATTAAATGGCACGAAAAAAAAGAGAACCTATTGGAAACAAGTCCTAAGCTCATAAATTATAGCTCTCAGTCATACTCAAGCCTAGGTCATAAACTCAGAAATTATAACTGATCAGCCCTCATTCAAAAGACGAAGCAGCTATACATAATAATACATATGCAATAATGACTATTTAAAAATTTAGATATAAAATTTTTTTTCGTACTTTTCCATTAAAAACATTCTTAATGCTTTTTTTTTTAACAAGTAGGTATTTTAGTTTTCTCTTTTTTTGCTCACATTGTAGACCATAGTTAAAATTAAGAATTCTTAAAGCGCTTTACGCTATAAAAGTTCAAAAAAGTTCTTGCAAATCAGTATGAGAAATATAGGAATCAAACGAACTGAAATGAATTGTTATACTCCCCTAGCCTTTCTTATCCAAATAATCCCAGAATAACTTTGATCTCTCAGCGGCCTAACACGTACCGTGTTTAATAAACTGAATTTTTTATTCTTTCATTGTCATCCGACAAAAATAAAATAAAATTCTATCATTATTAGTTACTAAAAATGCTATATAACTAGCATATGTTTGTTTTTCAAATTAACTCAATTTACTTATAGTAGTAGTATTGTTGGGGAGGCGACCGACAGCTCAGGTCATTTGCGCCATTAGGGATGGATAGGAAAGGATGAAGGGTGGAGAGAAACCCGGCGTCGGCATTAGCCTGCTCTTAACGAAAGGCACCAAGGGGTCCGCAGCTTAACGTCCCATCCGACGGACGGCGTACTCACTCAAAGTGCCCTCCACAAAGCACCTCAAGTAGGGATCGGGATACCACTGAATAATATCTGTCGCCGCCGGGATTCGAACCCGGGCCCTCTCGGTGGGAAGCCCGTACGTTAGCCACCGCACCATCCCGATCCCCTTCAATTTACTTCTTTAACTCATTTGTTGCAGTTTAATAACCTTGCATATCTATGCATCAAATTTAGCTTCTAATAAACCTTCTTGAATTTCCACTGGAAATGAACTATTGCTTGATAAAAAAATTTCATAATCTGCTCTTGTAAATGAACATGATGAACATTAAAACTATTAGATAATAAGAAAACTACTTGAAAATGTTTTGTGGAATGCCATTCATTAGGATGGGATATAAACCTCTTGTGACCGGATAAAATACAATTCATTCTTCTTAACTGAAATATTAATTTGAAAAATTCTTCCAATTAAATCTTTACCTTTGATGTAAAAATACCCGTCAAAATATTTCATTCCAAAGAAAGATCTATAGGCACAGTATATTTAACATAAAGTTGGAAACACAAGTTGAGGATGGAGAGAAGTCTTTTGTGGGAGGCTGCAGCTCGTATCTATTTTTCTTCATCTTAAATCTGACTCCACATGGTGCAAGTCACTAAAGTTAACTGAAACAACTTTTTTATTATTGCCATTATATATATATATATATTATAAATTAACGCTTTAATTTCTAAATTAATCGATATTTTCATATGTGATACATTTCATCAATGAATAAGAAAACGCCTGTTGATTCATTCACTTTTATAAAAGAATGCATTTTCAAGAAAAGGAACGTAGCTACTGAATCAATGTAAACAAAAAAATACCGGGACCGGAAACTTCAACTTTACGGTCCCGAAATATTTTTGTTTACAAAATAATGCATCTTCTGAATTTTGTACATCGGTCTTTATACCCCAATAACTAAATGAGACACAAGGATATGCTACTATGATTTTATTTCTCCCAGTTAATATGCCAAATCAAAATAGAAAAATATAATCAAAACTTTGTCGAGGGCACTCACTCATTTGAACGGACTCAAGTTAAATAGTATGTTAAAGGTTTATTTTTGTTTTTTTTAACTTATTTGACAATTAACAGCACCATTTCCCGCAGTTCTACTACCCATTGAGAAAAAAGTGATATATTTCTAGGCTAGCGTGGTATCTTGATTTCCATCGCCCGAAAAAAAAACTGTTCCAATATCAGATACAAATTTACGAGTAGAATAATGTACGAAGATTTTTCAAATACTTTGTTGTTTAATAAAACTATAAATTATTACCTCCATTTAAAAAATGGTTAAGGTCCACCAAATAGACAAGTGAAATAAATCCGGATGAATGCTTAACCCGTCTTTCCGCAATGGCGCGCAAGTATCGAGGTCCGTTTGCAATTTCACCATGAACCCTCCTCCCCCGAGGGTGGATTTCTTGCGTGGGCGGTTGGTTTTTGGGGCGCTTCGATCTGGTGGACAAGGGCCGCTCTCATAATGGGCCGCGGGGGAGAGTGGAAGGATGCAAACGGGGGTGGAGGAGGAGGGCAAGAGGACCGTGGGAGGACGTCGTGGCCGGGGGCGGGTGGAGACGGGGGCGAGAGAAGAGGAAGCATGCGAGGGGGCGGGAGAGAGAGAGAGAGGGTCGCGTCGAAAGGGGATGGTGCTCTCTGAAGGGCGCATACATTTGGGGGTGGAGTGGGGCAGGAGAAGAAAGGAGGAGGAGAGGAAGAGTTACGGCGGTGTGTCGCCGATGTGCAGAGATCGTGAGCGCGGGTGGGTGGTGGGGGGTAGGGGGCGGCGGGGGCGGGCCCCGCTCGCCTGACCCGCCGCCGCCGGAGCGGGGTCCTAACCTACATAGGGCTCGCGGTGCCGAAGAAAAATAAAAAGAAAACTCTGAGAGGCGATGGTCGGAGAGGAGGACGGAGGGAGAGTTTTTCGGCACCACTCCGGGTCCCTTGGCCTGTCGTCGTCCACCCCATATAGTAGACGGGCGGCGGGTTTTCCTGGGGAAAGGGTTGATATATATTGAGGGTGGAGGAGGAGATGGTTGGATGGAAATTTGATAGCGGAGGAAGGATTGCCCGCCTCGATTCCCACCTATCTGCATCTGCGTCTCTCTCTCTCTATTCCTCCCTCCTCAGCTCTTCACGACAGCGCGAGCTTTCTCTCCCTGGCTAACGTTCCCTCGCGGCACTACTCTCTCTACGGATCTCTTCCCTTCTACCTAATACCGACCTCGTACCCTTGAGGAATGAGTGGAGTGCCATTGGGCCGGATCTCCGTTTAAGATTAGCACAATTTCTTTCCATATAGTACCGGATAAAAGTAGACCTTTTTGAATCAACGTTCACCAGGCATGGAAGCCTAAATATGTAGAACCCAACTTCAAATTGTATCGGGATAATTGGCTAATACCGACAAACCTGCACCAAAACCATACGGTGGATCGATAAAATATTCAATACAAGTGCAATTTAATAAAGCCTAGCTAAAAGCTTCATCTGGTTTTTAGCAAAGCTTGCTCAACTCGGTTTGAAAATTCATTACTGAAGTTATTAAAATAATCAAATATTGATGAAATATATCAGGTATATATCTACGTGTTTTGACAGTCTTTCTCAGAAATATCGTAAACTGATTTTTACAGATTGATACAACCTGAAATTAACACAAAGCACATGGTGAAATTTAAGGTAAAAATTCTGTTTGCTCTTTTTGGTACACACTCCCTTCCTCAATGATATACGTAATCAGGATTGATACCTTCACTCAAAAGTCTTCGAAGTAGTACTCTTGTGCATCCACATATCGCTTCCAGCGTGTTTGTCTCGCTTCGTACGCCTTCGGGAAGGTGGTGCCCGAAATACTGCTAAGATACCTCGTCACGCCCTATTGCAACGATTCCACCGAGCAGTAGTGACGTCCTTTCAGCACCAATTTCAGGAGGGGGAAGCGAAATAAGTCTGGTGGGGCATTGTTTAAAAATTTAGATCATCGACCACATACATGGTTGAGAAGTTCATGGCAGATCCGCGTACGAGTTTCCTTTTCTTCGTCCGAGATAACTCGCGGCACCAACTTGGCACAGAACTTTCTCCGTTTTCGATCACAAGTCGATGAATATCACTTGCGAATTGATGCGAAGTTTATCATAAGCTATGTGAATACTTACTCTGCGATCCCTATCCAACAAAGCATTTACTCTTGCAAGAATTTCGTCCATTCTTGAGGTCGAAGGGTGTTCTGAACGTCCATCGTCTTCAATATTTTTTTTTAATCTCCCGAAACAACTGGTGCCACTCAAAAACACCCGATTTACCCATGGCGTTATCACATAAGCTACCTTGAGTATATCAGGAGTTCTTTCCCGGTTTCGCGAAAATTTTGATGGTGTATTGTTGTTAACCGGTTCATGACATAGCGTAACGAGATCACGCTATAGAGGTTTTGCAAACGAACGATCCGGTACTCCAAAAAAACTGAGAGCCAACTGCCACCGGCTTTCGGTCTTTTCTAAAGCTCTCCTCCCTCGAACCTAGCCAAAGAAATCGCTGCCCGTCCGTCCTTCTATCCGGGAAAATCATACTACATAAAGAAAATAATCAAAATGAAAATTGATTCATAGTTCTCTTCTACGTACTATCTCTTTAGAGTCGAGAAAAGTGCAATTTTAAATTATTATCCATTCATTTTTCAATAGGTGCTTGAATGAAAACCATCAGTTATTCTAAAAATACAATGTTTAACGTTGATATACACGAATACCTCAGGAAGACTGTCAGATGAATTGAAAGAACGATGCTGAACGGTGTAAAGTACACCTTCTAATAACTTCCATTAAATAGAGCAAAAACATTTTAAATTCACGAAATAATCAGCCTTTTGTATTAATTTCTCTCGTTAATTTTTAATGAACGTCTCCGCTTGTAAAATTTTAGACTACCCTAATAGATCCAGGTATGTTACACGACATCACGACATGTTATATTTCCTTTTTTTCGTTCATCACGGTTCTTAGGAAGGTGATTAAATAGTATTTTTCTTTCGGAAGAAAAGAGGCCGTAAATAATCTCTAAAACTGCACCGTGGAAGGTGAATTGAAATATTTCTTGGGTGGGAGTTGTGGGTATTTGAGCTTTAGATTACTGCCTTAACTCAAAAACTAGTGTATGTGATATGTGTCAAAAGAGAAATCTAGTCTATTTCGCAAATAATGTGGCAGCAGACAGGCAGTACGCTTAGAGTCCCGAGTCTAATAATGAATGCCCTTAGGAGATAAAATGGAACATGTTTCCAGTGGAAGTGGTATGGAAGGTCACGTTTATACACACACGTGACCTTACTAGCTGCGAGTGACGGGAGGTCGGAAACAAATGCTCTAGGCCGTGCACAACGTACTCTGGCTGACGATGGCTGCTACGAACACGCCATCGGGTATTGAGTAACAAGAGACGGCCGCAGCCAAGGCGGAGGAAGAAAGATTTACTATTTTCCGCGCTCTCCCATTGGACCTGCGTGTCACGGCCAAAAACATTAGCGTGGGTTGCAATCAATAGATCAGCAGTCTCATGCCAGGGAGCACAAATAGAAGGAGATCTAGATAAGTCTGCAAGGAACGGGGCAGGTGGAAGTAGATGTATAGAGGCCTATAGCGCTCAGATAGGGAAGTAAAGTGATGTGAATTACCACAGTGAGAAGTTTCTTGTCTAGACGTGGACTTGAGGAATGCATTGGAAAATCAATTTAAACTGTGGAAACGGACTTCAGATTATCAATCGATGAGAAGTCAGGTTCAACTGCCATCTTTATTAATCTAGGCTTCAATGAATGGCTAAGGAAAAGAATGATATTTTTAAATAAATTTTCAAACTTTCCACTGCTTGGAAGAATTTTAATGGTTATTATCATGTTCAAATAAACTCAAAGTAAAAGTCATCAAAGAACTTAATGACGCTTATCTGAACCAAATCACATGATCACGAGGATTTATGGGTCATATTCAGCTACACATGAATTGAGGAATGATATGAGTGACCAAAGACCAACTTTCTATAACTGACACTAATATCAGCATAGTGAAGCCAGAAAACTGAAAGGGGATAATGAGCCTCTGTAAACTTTAGCGTATAGAGGTGAGCATTCAGAAATGAATATAGAAACCAAAATTTAAAAATCGAAAAAAATGCACAAGGAAGAATGAATCAGTAGGTTGCCGTTTGCATATGGCATACTATATTGTTCTGAAGAGAGGATACTTTCATAGAGGTTACATTGCGTGAAAGAAACGGCGAGGACAGGTAAACTAGAGGGCAGCAATCTAGAAAAGTTTACAGAGTTGTGCCATTTAGAGAGTAGAATCATCAATGATGGAAGAGGAGAAAAGGAACAACTAGCAGGATAGCCCAGCCAGATACATGACAATAATACAATACATAATACAGCCAAATACATAATTCATTAAAACAAGAGAAAAGGCTACTTACGGCCGGCAACAAAACAATATACTTAGTTAAAAATTATATTTGGAGTAATCAATCTGTGAGAGTGAAGCATAGGACAGATGAGGATTAAAATCAGGGGGCAAATGGCACTTAAGTGAGATGAAAGAGGAAGGGCAAAGTTTCAATGGACAAAAAAGATAGCAAACGATGAGCTTTTAAGAATATAAATGAATAAGTAAGGCTTATATAAAGTCTGAGAAAAAAAAGGGTGACGTTGCTGAACTTATTTTAAAAGAGCGTTGGATAAAGACGATCATTGAAGGAAAACTGAACGAGAATAAGTACAGAGGATGACATAGATGGCACGAATAGTGACAGAGAAACTTCAAAGAGAAGAATTTTGTAGACTTGAGGAGGTTAGTTAATAGAATATTTTAGTGAGGATAAACATCAAACTATTGCCAGGACTCATTTTCATTGTTTTCTATCATAAAAATCCTGGGATGAATAATTGAAGTGGCTTCCAGTTGCCTCTCTCAATAATGTTTTTAACGTGACACTATCACTCAATGGTCGCCTCACTAGGGCCAGACACCTTTGCAGCCATCCCCCTGAGGAGCAGACACTTCGCAGACTATATTTCGTCTGGCTCCTACCCTTCAACTTATACGGGTGACTCTACCAGGAGAAACCATAATTTCCTGCAAGCATGGCTCTAGGGGTCATCAGAAATCACAACCCTTCAGCCACGTCAAGGTTGTGCATGCAGGTATGTATTCAATTGGGAGGGTGTTAACATTAATGGCTAGTAATGATGATAATTACATAAAACCAATTTTAAAATTCTTATCATACTAATTAATAACTAGCGCTTGTACTCAGGAAGTATTTCAGTCACTTAAGTTGTAAAAAAATTATTATTCAAAATGAGACTGGTCATAATTATAAAAATATACATAAAATATTAAGGGAGAGAACCAGAAAAAGTATTGAGTCATTACGCCTTCATTCTATTGAATGAGCTCAAAAGATATTCGTCATGGGCAAGAAAAGTATTTAATTCGAACAACACCACTCTTTCCTTTTTTATATCAACACGTTAGTCCCTGATATTCCTTCTACTGCATATACTTCCGATACTCCTTCCGACATTCATTTGACTTGTCCTATGTATTTGTCTCTTGGTCTGTCTCCTTCCATTCTATTTTTATCTTGAATTTTCCCTTCATTAATGTGTTTAACAAATCCATTGTGGATCATCCCAGTCTCTTGGGTTCTTCTTTACACGATCTTGTTCCAAATTGGCTTTTCCTTCTCGATTCCTCCCCACACTTCTTCACACACTTCTTCACTTTTGCCACTTAATATTTTGCATCCGCCCGCAGCACTGGGTTTTGCAGGATTCTATTCTTCTTAGTTCTTCTTTTCCAATGGCCCATAACTCTGATTTCCAGAATGCCATACTTGACATAAGTGCTTTCACATAATGCTGCCATGATCAAAGATTATACTCTTTGAGCAATGTAACTGCCTATTCGTGGTAACCCTTTCTTAGCTTGAGCTCATCCCCCGCTTGATACACGTCGAGCTCCATTCTTCCCACGGAATGATGCACGTACTTCAAAGTGTGATGAAAGATTGAAATTTTTCCATTTTCTATCCTCTTAACAATTTTCTAGCTATTTCTACCTTCCCGATACTAGGATTTCAACTTTATCTCTGTTCTAAAGTACTATCTCTTAACCAGGAACTTGGTCTTTCGTGTTCAGTGACGACTGCAGGTATTTTTCGATCCTTCAACGTGATATACAAAACTCCAAATTTCTTGACAGTATTTCTTAATTTCTTGGATGCCCTTTCCTTTTACTTCAATTAACGTTTCCTTCAAGTATATGTTGAACAGTTCCGGTGAGTGGTTGTATCCTTGTCTGGCTCCTTCATTTATTTTCCCGGGGATTATTCTTCCGTCTTTCACTCGCTACTATATAGTCGCGATTGCGGCGACATGATTTCCGATGAGATGGTAAATTATTCTTCTCTGTTTTTGTAATTCATACGAATTGTTTCCAGCAATTTGAACAACCTTGTTCCACTTATCATTGTCGAAAGCCTTCTCCAAGTCCACGAATGCCACATGCAATGACATGATATGCTAATGTGTATCATTTCTTTCTACTAGGAGCCTTAAACAGATATATGTTTATTTACCTTCTTCGCTTCTCTGTTCTTCATTAATCTAAAATGGCTCCCCAATGGTTCCCTCCAAATCCTTCTTGGTAGACTGCCTTGATAATATGATTCTAATTAGTATTTTTCACGTGTTACTCTAAACTTAAAAATTGGCCTTCCTCACATATGTTTACGTTTTCTTCAGTATTACATGCATTGCACTTAAAATCCTCCGACAAACTTCAATTTCCTTCTTCTCTAACTTTTCCTCGTATCGTCTTTGGTCGCTTCGCATAGATATTTCTTGAGCTGACCATCGAGTTCCCCGATAATGACTTCCTGAATTTCATTGTTCCGAGCGCCTCGTATTTGTCTCACCTTCCAATCCTTCGGTGAATTCAAGTCTCTTTAAACCTGGACCATATTCTTCTTTGTACACATCACTCTCATCCTTTATGAGGCCATCTTTCACGATTTCCATTTACTTGTTAGCTTGCATTCATCCTTCCGTACCCTATCCCTTCATCGTCTTCTAGCACAATGCCATTTTCCTTTCTGATTGTGTGATATATTGTTTTTTTCTTTCTCCGAGGTTACTCTTGCTTAGGCTCTGTTTAGTTTCGGTGTTTACTTTCTTCATGAAATTATTGGTTTCTTAATAGATGATTTTAGTTCATTTCTCCTATCTTCTAAGATCCTTTTCCGACTTTGGTTCCTAACTTCACAAGCAGGGATTTCATTTCTTTATTTTCTTGGTTCTTGTATTTCCTTCTCACTTCTATAAACTCACCTCCTGTTTTTACCCATGGAAATCTGTGACTATTCAATAAGAGAAACCCGTCTGCTATTTCTGTGTTTAAATTCTTCAGATGACTCCTTTATCCTTCTATAGTGGCTCCTTTCCGTATAGTTTTTCGTCGATGAAGGCGGTGAATCTCCCTCTTGTGCGCTTGTTCTCTAGTTTTTTCGCATTCCATTGCAAACGCGATTTCTTCGGTCTTCTTACATCTTAGTTTTTTTGCATCTCAGTAATTTCTTTCTATTGCCTAGATTGCCTAGAAGTCAACGGTTATGCATTCACTGAGATATCTCTTATGATGTTTTAATCGATATTAGTTCCGCCAACACAGTTTAGTACCTCTTTAGACCTAGAATCTGGCTTTGTTCCTCAACATTTCCCATATGTATCTTCTACATTGATGTTGCTCAAAGAACATGTTTGTCACAACCGTATTTTTCTTGTTTCAAAACTCCTTTCCACCAGCCTTTCTCCCTCGTACTCTTTCCGTTCACTTGCCTTTTGAGGACAGTCTTGAACCTTCAAATTTCTTCGATGTGGTTCTTTTTCACTTCAAAATTTTCATTAGTTATTTATCCTCTTACTTTTCTCGTAACAGGGTTCCCAGGACAACTTGGTGATAATTTTTCGTGATGAAATATAAAACACTTGGCTCTTTCACATAAAAAAAACTTCGTTTATTAAAAAATAAAACTTTTTTATTTGGAAAAAACGTTGTGACTTCTTTCGTCTTACTCTTATAATAAATTCTTCGTAAACTTTTTATCCTTTATTTGATTTTGCTTGTTCTTCCGTGTCAACACGTTTACAATGCTTCCAACCTTCTCCTTTCTGCAAAATACTTGGACTTCGATAGGTTTTCATTATGATTCGCCATCAGTATAGTATCATTTCAGAATAGTAACAACTAATACGTTATTGTTTGAAAAATATCCTTCTTAGAATAGGAGGATTGTGAAGTCATGTAATGGCTCTAACAGCTTCGATATGTTGTGAACCATCACGATATTTGCGTATTTCATTTGCAATTTGTTTGTAATGTTCATGTGCGATTCTTAGATAGGAAGCTGGATGGAGACAGGAATATGATATCCTAGAAATGGTTAGATCTCTGCAAACACTTTGGGAAAGTAAATTGCCATGAACTTACAACCTGTATTTGCTTAGGTTAAGCTAATATTCACAGTCATTAGAGTCAGAGTATAATAAAGAATGACGACGTGATAAATAAAAAAAACAATTATATTTTTTATAAAATTATTAACTTGCGTCGCAAAATTAATGACCTGTAAGATGAACATAGTTTATATACCACAAAGATTCATACTTCAAAGGCCACACGAAGGCCAGTTAAATGGTAACTGTTGAGAAGAACTCAAATGAAAAGATGCTAATTTCCTGGCATAGTGCTTTGATTTTATCTCTTTTAGCGCCATTCTACGCTGGTTAGGTAAGATGATCTTCGAGAAAAGTAATAATATAGTCATCTTGCTTCCAATTCCTCCGTTTCCACTTTTCACGGGCTCTTCATCTTCAATTTCTACTCCTCCCATACATCTGGTTTCAACCTTCCAGTTCAAAATTCACTTTCGTCACGCTTTTGCTCGCAATGGCCATAACAATAAGATTCGTGGGTGGTGATAACTCACTAGCATGCGAGACAAAATTTCTTTTTTTAGGCACTAAAGTGAGTTTATGGAAAATAGTGACTGGCAAAATATATTGAGCCTCTAGACTTTTCTAGAAGTCTTCAACCAAAATATGAATTTTTACTCCTAAATTTGAATTTTGATATATTTTTGGGGAATGAGAATCTATTAGCATGCTGTGTGAGTATGAAGGATGAGTAAAAATTTAATTTGAATTGTGGCTGAAATTCTTACAGGTCTCAAAACGATAAAACCATACGGTACCTACGCCTTGAGAAATTATTTCTTGCAGATCTGTCATTTTATTCCAAACGCAATGATTGATGATATTCATTCAGCGTACCATATGCTTTCTAATGCCATATTTTCTTCTTTTGGCATGTCTATATTAATATTTTCTCCGAGTCTACGGGCATTATGTGAATTTGAACCCATTTTATATTCTTTACAGTAGAGCAAGCAACTGAAAGAGCAGAGGACATAATAGCTATTTTAGCAAAAAAACGGGCATCTAGATGGATGGCTGAAACGGTCGCTGCGAAAATCGCCCTGATACGAAATCTCCTGCAATAAGAACCCAGACTAATCAGATGTACATTTTCTGCGTGGGAACGCGTGGTGAACCTTTGACCGTTCCTCCCCTCCTGGTCCCCCAACTCAGACGTTGAACTGTAAAATTCAAACTTTAATTCGAATATTCGTAATTTTTTTTCCCCCGCGCCGCGCGATTCCTATCGTTGTAATATGCTGGCGGTGTGGAAATTCGTCAGTTTCGAACAATCGTCCCGCTCGCTGTTCCTCCAGACTACATTTTCTCTCCACCTTCGCCCCCGTCCATTCCCACCCTGTTGCTGGTCCAGGGGAGGGGGGAAGAGGGAGGATCCACTACGGACCTCGCAAAAAATGTTTCAACCCGTTAGTGCTCTTGGTCCAGGGATCGTGTGATGCAACGCGGAAGGTTAAAGAGAGAGAAAGAGAGAGAGATATGTAGAGATCAGGGATGGGGTCCCCACGAATGGAAGGGGTATCAAGCGACGCGAGGGGTCAGCAGGGCCGCAAAATGCTTTTCTCAGCCCCACCTCCTCCATCCAATAGATCACCCTTGCCTCCCCCCACCCTCTCTCTCTCTTTCATCCTCGTCCCCCCGGCGAGCAATATACTGGACCGAGAGCTAGGGGAGGGGGAGGAACGGACGTTCATTGTGCCTCTCCACACACTTTGCACACGGAGAATGCAATCCGGGGTCCCACCCCGTCATCAACTGGGCGGGCGGACGGGGGATAGTGTGAGAGATAGCGTTAAGCACCACCGGCCCCTCCCCCTTTAAAAACGGAACACCCCTTTCGGCCGGTCGATTTTTTTTCCACCACGGATCTCCCTTCTCCCCAACCAAAACCCCACCCACCGATCTCTTCCCAAGTAGCATCCCACCCTTTCTACTTCCCCTCACCCCCTCCCTCATGCCATGGGATATGCTACGTCCTTCTCCTCTCCCTCCACCGCCGGTGCTGCAGCATCGCTCCCCTCAACCCCTTACAGGTACACGCACACACATACCATGGGTCACATAATCTCCCTTGCTCCCCCCCTTCCCACCGCCTCCTCCGCGCAACTGACCATAACAACACGACACCTGGATGCCGGACGCGGATGTAAGGGTGGGATGGAGGGGACGGGGGCGGGGTTGTGTCCACCGGCCCCTCAGCATGAGAATTTCCCACCAGCGGCGAAGAGACGCGCAGAGAGCGCACCCGGGCCACCTCCCCACGCGCGTTTGTGCGCGCCGCGGAGTGCGAGGGTTCGTCTCCTCGCTCTCTTCCTGGGGTGCGCACCCCTTCCTGCCCCCCATCTCCCTACATCCCCTCACGCCGCGTACCAAAATGCCGCTTTCATGCGCCCCTCGATACCTCACGGAGTTCCTCCGCATTGGGTGGCGGCGGAGGCGTGGAGAGGAGAATTGGACGTGACGCATAGGAGATCCGTTGAATTGTCGAACAATATGACTAGATGGGGTAAATGCCGCGGCATCGTAAAGGTAAATCCATACTGGTGGACCTTTTGTATCTTAGAGGAAAGTATACAAGAGAAATAATCTAAAAAGAAACCGTGCATTCGAGTGTGGCACTGTTAGAACTATTAAAACATTATTCTAAGCCCGTCCAGAAAAATAAGACGGTCCGGGAAAAACAACACCAGGAAATTCATGAACTTATTTGAGTACTTGCGTCTGTTCCTCCTAATTTGTAGACATAAAATAATAAATTTGAAATCAAAGATATTCCTAGACCTTATTTCCATATTTTTCTTACACCACATCATCAGAAATTAATTTCTACATTTTGTGACTGTCGTTGTCGTCACCTTTCCTACGCTACGTAACTGCGTATAAAATGGGATGTACTTCATCGGCACTGCCACTATAAGAAGTTTCCTAGCGCACATACCCAAATCTCAACTCCCATTACGACAGAGAGGGAGGCAAAGTGATTGAAATCCCTTTACTTGCACGCCGAAGCTGCTTTCTTCGCTCTTTCCTACGGCAGAGCTTCACATCCGTCCATCCCCAAGGACAGCTCACCCCCATTCCCCTCCCGAATTTACACTAAGAGATCATCCATCCCTCGACCAAGGGAATTTGGCTCGGCCAACTCCGAAAAGAGCAGCCCATCCCTTCCACCACTATTGTCCAGTCGGTTCCCCCTTCCAGAATCCACCTCCCCTCTACCGGCCACCGTTGACCCCCCATCGCTCCCTTCCCTCCGTCCGACCCACAACGCTCCACCCATGTCTCCACCCCTGCCCGTCCCCGACTCTCTCCCACCTCGCCAGGTTTAATCCCCTCCGGTAGCCTAGATATGCAAAGCAGCCGGAGAGGGGTCCACGTCGAGCACTTTATACCGTCCGAAACCCTTTCGCCGTCGCTGGAGGTGGTCATCCACTCTCGCCGACGCGGTCCCGTCATTACGCGCGAGAGAGGGGGTCCCACCCCTGCTCCGTCCCGCCCCATCGGCTGCTGCGCTTGGCAGGGGTGCGCCCTCCCCCCTCGCTGGGGAGTGGACACGCACGCACACACACGCTAACTTCACCGCACCCCTCGCATTGCCTCTAAACCCATCCTCTCCATTTCCTTCCCGAGAAGCACCCCTCTTACGTTCCCACACGTTCCTATCCGCGTCTCGGGGTGATCACTCGCTTTACCCTCCTCTGGGGACCTTTTGACATCTCTCCGCTGACAATCCCTCCTTCTTCTCACCCCCAACTGTTCATTAACCGTGCCCTTTCCCCCTCCCGCTTCTTTGATCATTGTAAAAAATTCAAAGGGGTTGCTCAGTTCCGATTCTCTAATATCTACCTGCCCCCCATATTATCTCTTACTGTCGTGGTTTTCCTTCGTTCCAGGTGAATGCAATCGGATGATGATTTTGAAAATTTAAGGCTCTTTCCTCTGGACTTTCCAAGTCCTGTATATATTATATGTATATATTTTTGTAATTTCTCTTCATCTTCATGAGAGAATGCGTGGAAGTTTCCGCATGCCTACTAGATTTTTGGTTTATGATTGTTGCAATTATGCAACCGAATTTCCAAATCAAATTATCCAACTTCCCATTGGTCTCACCGGCTGCGATGGCGTTATTAGCAAATATCGGAATTAGGCTAATACTACAGTTCACTTTTATAAAACTGATTATGAGTACAGTTGGAAGAATCGTTCCGCACTGAAAATTTTCATCAAAATAATAAATAGAAGACATACAATAACCTAAGACATGAATTATGAAGGAAAACCTCTTTTTCTTAAACAGCTTTTTTTCAATAAATCACTGAGATGAACGTTTGTGCAAAATTCAGAGTATTAGTACCGGGGAATTAGACATTTAACACCCGATAGGTGGTTCTATCGTAAGATTTCGTCCATTAATTGCTATGAGCAAAAAGAGTCTAATTTTCCAACTTTGCTGACAATATTTTCTTTTATTATAAATGCATACGACAAAATATAGATGCACCGCGAAGGTATAATTTGCTTATTTACATCACTATACCTTTTTCTTAAATATAAAGCACGGATAGTAATCAAATATAGGTACCTAATTACGAAAATACTTAAAATGACAAACACAAGGACGCCTTCATAGACCGTAAATTATTATAGACATTACATATATCGTATTTAATGTTATATTGAGGAAATACTTAAATAATGATATGCCTAGAAATAACGAAATTTTAATTAAAATGTTCGTAATTTTTAGAGTTTTGAAAATATCTCTTAAATTTATTCCCTAATTTGAATGAAAATGTTATTTAATTAATAAAAATGCCATGTTTTTAAAATTAATAACACCTTGAAATTTTTTATCCAAATTCAAAATTAAATCTTTTTATTTCACACGCCACTTCCATCTTCAGGCGATTACCTTTGGAAACTGGGCTGCGAAATAAATAGTGTGTAGGGGTAGTGAATCCAAAATAAATTTGCATAATATTTATAAGTTTTACGAGGTGACGTCTGTCGTTCTCACAAATTTCTGTAGAATTTCAATTATTCACCATAGTCTCAAATTCTTTAAATCCTCAAAAGAGTACTATATTTCAAAGATTGTTACAACGAAAACAATCTCGTAAACATTAATACATTTATTTAACATCCAAAAAATATGTTGTAATAGTTAAATTAGCATGGTATCCGCGTAATGAATGCAAATGTGTTACATACATTAGATTTATAAATCTTCGAACAGGACCGTAGTCACAGTGTGAAATAGTATAGAATATTTAAAATGGTTTCCATTACTCTCAGCGAGTTTTCACGAGCGAGAAGATTTCAAAAGGAGTTCCTACTAGAAACTACTTTTCTTATCATAATTAGGCTTCCGTAACCTCAGTTTTAAATCATTGAACAATATAAAATGGAATTAAGATCGACTGTACCTATATCGGACACATTGATAAGGACCTCGATCCTTCTACTGGGAAACAACCGGATAACGTATTTGCATATCAGCTGAATTAATTAGGTTTTTAATTGAAACAAGTGAAAGTGTGGTTTCTTTTCGAAGAGGATAGTTCTTTTCTGATACTCGAGAGATCTATTCGGCACGCGAGAGACTCATTTACTCCAGCTAGTACCGTGGTCCACTGAATAAACATGCTACGAGATAACTATAGAAACCAATTAAGGTACTTAATTTTTCATGTTATATATGCGAATGTTCTTGTATAATGTTAAGCTGATTCAGATGAAACATTTTTAATTTACCATACAATTGAACTGAAAATGATATCACGATTAAACATTCCGAAATTTCCAAATTCAGTGAGTTTGGTCGCTATAATCTAAGCCATTTTATATGGCTGCTCTTCTCCCTGAGCGGAAAATAACTGTTACAACGAAAACAATCTCGTAAACATTAATACATTTATTTAACATCCAAAAAATATATGTTGTAGTAGTTGATATATTCTTTACTTTCCAAGAAAGTGTGTTCAATATTTGTGATGAGACGACTCTTCAGAGCGTCAATGTAGCTTCTATGGGTAGCAGCGCGAATATTTCTGCGTTCCTGTTGATGACAACGACTGGTGTCAGGACAGGTTAAAATAATTGCAGCATATTTTTATCTAAATGATAAATTTGAAGTAAAGGCTTTGATTATTGTTACGATTGTGTGAAAAAATGAAAAAGGACTAATAGTTTCTGCAAACTTCTTTTTAATAAAGAAGTATAAAAGTATTTATGAAGATCAACATTTTAATCAGCGCGGAAAAGCGTAATTATTCCATTGAGACGTGCACAGATATTATGGTAATGATGTGCTCTTAACGCTTGATTCTGAAGCACGCCTCTCGCATATGATGGCACCCTTCCGAGTATATAAAAAAGAATTTTATGATTATTTCCAATGACTAATGGACATTTCCATCATGATTTTGATCTTCAAACTTTTGCGTGAATGGACAAAAAGAGACAACCAAACTTACAATGGACCGTGAGATTGGATGTGTAAGGAAGACTGATTGCAGGTCTACCAGAGAGGTGGAGGGAGAGTGAACGCTGAGAGACCTCGTGCCTTTCACAAGAAAGCGGGAAGCTGTTTCAGATTATTCTTCCCATTCCTCTCATACGCTATTGCTTCGGAGAATGTGAGAGGCATTGATGGCCTTTTTCTCTTTCTTTAATACCTCTCCTTGCAAAACACTCAAGCCTACCATTAACACGCGGCGCGCCTCTGAAATCGAGGACGAGGACTCTTGGGAACACGTGGAAGTACGATTTTCCCTATTACCCGTATTCTAAAAATATAAGATTTATTTCAATCACCCACAAAGATTATTCCACACCACTACGTCATTCTACTTGAATGTTTTTTTTACACACACGAAAAGTTTTTTTACTCGAGAAATATACTTAAGGTCACAGAACATTTCATATATAATTCATTCTCCATTCTGTGGTTTTCTTCTGAACTGTGTGATGGATGACAAGTCCAGCTGAAGTTTTTGGATACATGAAATCGATTTACATCCAGAAAATTGAATAGAAATATTATTTGATTGGCACAGTTTAACGATTGCCAGATACAAAAGCATTAAGGATTTTACTTAATGCGCTAGTATTATAAATATATATGATTATATGCTGCTATGGCATTCTCGAGAAATATCATTTTGCGATGAATTGCTACAAAATTTGTGTTAGTTCCCTTCTTGTATTCCTTAAAATAAATTAAATCACACAGTGATATTAATACTGATATCATATTACTAATCCTATGGGTGAATATCGTACGGAGGAATTGGCTCATTGTTTCCAATTTAGCCATTTTTCATGGAGCAAAAAACGGGTAGTGAATTCAATTTGATTTTAGTACAAACATCTTGGAAACCGAAACACTAAGTTTTTAAAATAATTACTAAAACAATAATTCAAATTTTAACCCTCTAAACCTTTCGTTATAAACTTGTCTCGAAAAAAAACTTTCAGTTGATGCGTAATTTACTCATTCCGCAGTAAAATCCAATTCTCTACAAAAATGTGAATTGTATTCCTTGGGTACTCTTCCAATCAGGCCTGAAAAGTATTTTTAGAATTGGGATCCTGGATTAGAATAATCGATATCAAACTTTCGGAAACGACGGTGAGATTATTTGCATTCGTAAACTTTCACCATTTTTCCAACAATTTATTTCCCTACTCTACTACAGGGGAGAGGGACTACCGTAGGGTAGTCCCTCTCCCCTGAGATATTTAACTATTGACTCGTCAATAAGTTACTTAGGTTTCGGAGGAACCAACACCATTGATCAAATCCGCTACATTTGTGTTACAGAAAAGCTGTCCACTTGGCTTGATTATCTAGCGGCAATATAATTAGTGTTTCCATCCATTGGTAAGTGCAGTAAGGCTTTTTTGAGGCGGCAATATTTTCATAGTATAGCTTAGATTAACGACGGCAATAAAATAAGCGGAAATCTTTATTGTAAACAAATTGTAGAAAATTGTATACTAAATTGTAGAAAAACAAGCCCTGATACTAAAATTTCTCGCGCATTTGCAATCAAGAGATTCAATTCCTAAAAACAAATACCTTTTACCCTCTAAATCTAGGGATCAAAACTCCCTGGCCTTGGGTTCCGAGATTTAATTTAAAGATTGCATATTTTTACTCTTCGAGAAAATATCATGAATTGCATCTCGAAATATTGCCCTTTCGCGGATTACGCACGGCGACTGGTTGAAATACAAGCTTTTTCGAATAAGTGGTACTAGAGACTTAATAAAAGCACTAGTCATATACAGGAAATACTCAACTTTATATTACTCGTATCATCAATTGAAATCTTCCTCCTTGAATTCATTGGTGGCATTAAGAAAGCTAAATTTCTTAAATACTGACCTTATACAAAATTCAAAGAAATGAATTCTAGGAAATGACACCTGGGGCCAGAATTACGAGACTAAGACTGCTACTAATTTATTTGTAACTTTGTATTTCAGGCCATCGAAGGTGACGCATGTGCCCCTACTTTTCTCAGTGTGCATTTTTTAACAGTTATATATTGCAATCTAGGATGCACCCATAATCAACTACGTTGATTAATTGCAAAAAACGATAAATGGAGAGCATTATGCGTCGTTATTGCACCAGTTGAACGAAAAAATCAAGAAAAAACGTTCTCTTTTGTGAAAGAAAAAATTCTTTCTCTACGAGAGACTGGACGGGTGCACACCTCCGCAGTTTCGATGGTGAAAATTATGGAATCAAAGTTTCATCCATTACAACGTACATTGTATTCACTGGATTTGGTCACTATTGACATTTTTTATTTCCAAATTTGAAAAAATTTGATTTGCGGAAAACGATTCAGTCGAACCAGGCGATCATCGCCAACACTGATACCGATTTTGAGGAACTGAAATCCTACGTTTTGAACGGCTTAAAGTCGGAGAAATGGTGAGAAGAGTGTATAACGAGATTATATTGAAAAATTAAAAAATCCACACAAAGTTGTTTTCCTATTTTTTTCCGAGCATTTATTGAATCCCCCACATAATGCATGTATGTGTGTATGTATACGTACATCATATTTTTATTTAAATTATTATATTTCACTTTTAAAATTGGATATTGCGAAAATATTCTACGCTTTTGCAATTATACCGATCGTCAATAGCTTTTAATAATTTGCGAAGAGTCATAAGTCCTTAAAAAAGAGTAATATAAAAATTAAAACGGAATAATTATCTGTTAAAATTCATTTAATATATTTTTAGTTCAGTAGATATATCAACTTAAAAATAAATGTAATAGGGACGTCTATTTTCAGTATGAAATTATTTTCAAAAGCAATAAGTATAAAATATCCGCGTTTTATACTTGATTCCGTTAGCTCAATCCTTTTGAGCGCATCAATCTCCGCTGTAATGATTAACACGGTCTTCTTCGTGCTAAATGTATTCGCATCTCTACACAATTTATGCTATCTGCAATAGTTATGACGGTGTTCATAATGCCTAGCTCTTATATCTCCGTACTTTGTAAAAGCTCTGTTTCAGAAACTCAAAATTACATCATCGGACACCATCTACTTTGTGCTATGGAGATGCGTATTAGGACGAACGATTATTTTATGCTAACCGTAGAAATACCTTCTACAAATGGGTCAATTCAATGAATAGTTTGCAACGTCCTTAATAACACTCGATTAGAGATCGCCAGCGTACACTGAAGTGACAAGCAATCATAAAAATATTATTTATGGTTTCTTCAAAAGCATTCTATTTCATAATTCCCAATTTACATATGTTCCGTGGTGCGTCTTTCCAATTAGTGTTTTAGGCAGCACTTCCAGTGTCAATTCAGAAATCACTTCTATCCATGATCACTTTTCGACTCATGGGATTAGAAAAATAAATATATTTCTAGCTGCGTTAAATGGTCTTTCAAAATGGAAAAGTTTTTTTTTGTTTTTTTCTCTCGTTCATTTAGGTAAATGAGAGATTCCCTAATGAAAGTACTTTGTTGAATATTTTTCAGCTTCGCGGGTTATTAATTTCTGTCCTAATTTAAATCCTTTTGGACAAAAAACACACATCACGCTATCCATAACCAGTTCTCGAATATTGAAAATATTTCCATTCTACCACATTATACCCGTTTAGATGAAGTTAACAAGAACAATGAGGCATAATCAGAAGAATCTGTACCCTGGTGAAAGCGCATTTTTTTCACCGCGAGTTTATTTGCTAACCAAAATCCACGATGACAATTATTTATGTTATTCCTGACATTAACACAATAATATAATATTAAGTAGTCTATGAAATGAAACTTTCAATATATTAATCGGTACATATCAGAGTGGGTAGAGGCCAGCATGTGTTGTATAGGATTGATTCTCATTAAAGATCACCAGTGAAAAAGACATGGATGATGTTAGAAATTCATTCATTCAAAAACCGACCGTTGATTTATGCCAACAAACCTGTAGCATGACTGACAAGAAGCCCCATTTGTACACCCAACAAGTTCCGCGGATTATTATCTCACATAAAATCTCTGCATTTTTTAAAGCGGTTTTAAACTGATTTTACAATCTAGGCAACGCACTGCTAATTGGTTGACATTGGGAACGTAAAGGTATGCGATTCCAATATTTTACGCTCTTGATTTCTTAGGTTGTGAGGAAATATGTTTGGGAATAGGTAACAGAAAATGCCTGCTGCCTTGAGCAGTCGGACTGGGGAATTTATTCTTCCTTTGGGACAAACAATTATTTTCCGCTCAGGGAGAAGAGCAGCCATATAAAATGGCTTAGATTATAGCGAGCTTACAACCGGTAGCGAAAAAGAGAGAGAGAGAGAGAGAGAGAGAGAGAGAGAGAATGGGAGTTAGGGAGAAAGACGTGAGCGGTGCACGACACGCGCAACTCCGGGCGCCGGTGATCCCTTTCTCGCCCGCGCGGGGATGTGGGCGCGCGCGCTGGGGTTCGAGGGGGAAAGGAAGGAAGGAGGTGAGGGAGTGAGATTGTTCTTTGTGGTGAGTGAGGTGGGAGAGAGAGAGAGAGGGAGGGATATCAAAGATTAACAATAACCTGATACCTCATTTTTCACGGCGCGGTACGGAGTGTTGCAACTCCCGGCGGCGCGGCAAGAGGGATACGCGCTTAATGGCAAGGCCGCGCCATCGGCGTCGATGGCTCGAAAGCAGATGTCCGAGGAAGAGGGAGAGAGGGGGTTGACGCGAGTCTTATCTTCGGGAGAAAATGGGATAGGATTAGTGCTGTGGAGTGAGTGCCATCTCCGGGTTCGGCAACGGCCTCAGGGGAGCGACGGGGATACTGGGAGGGGGAGAGTGGTGAAGACGCCGCGGAAGAACCCTCTGACGAAGGTGGCGTCTCCCCACCCGAGGGAACACAGTGGGGACACGACGCTAGGAGAAGAGAGGGGAGGGGCGAGAGTGTGGAGTGGGGTTAGGGTACTCTCCGGATCTAGGAGCGGAGTAGGGATAAGGGGAGGGGAGTGACGGAGGAGCCGACCGTTTCGACCCCGGGGGCGAAAGAAGGAGAACGCGAAGGGCCATTATAGACGGTGGTCGCCAACAAAGAGAAATGACCATTAGGGAAGGATACACTGGGACGCGAAGAAGAAAAAGGAGGAGAGAGTAGTTGGTGTTGTGAGTGGAAGAATGGACTCCTCTGCGGGCCCCGCCGGGGATGGAAAACGGCTCCCTCGCCGCCACCCACCCAACCCCTTCCCTTTACTTTTATTGAATCCCTCGCCCTGCGGCCTCGACCTCGGACGCACGCAGTATGGAAGAACCGAGGTATAATATGACTCATTAAGGGCAGCAATGAGTGCTGCGAACGAAGGAATATCTAGTCTCCATAGACATTCGAGTGAATGTCCGTACAAGAAACGAACTTGTTTCGTGCGGAGGTTGATGAAGAAAGCCATTGGCGGGACACTGGGTGGGAGGAGGAAACATAGTGAGGAGGATCGCCCAGATGAGAATGAGAAGGAAAAGATAAGAGAGGCAAAGGAATATATCTTATAAGGAGAACCCCAGGAAACTAACACCTTGTAATTTCTTACAACATGTGCTCACTTGACCTAAGAGAAACACGGAAGTAACATCGAAATAAGAGATACCGAGAATTAGAGAAGTATTTCAATAAGGAGTATTTTTAATTATGTACTCCGAAAATGACAAAGTAACTCACAAAAAACGATGGGCATAGGCTATTGTTATAAAATATACACGGATTGGATGGAAATGTTTGAACATGAAAATGGGACGAATGTACGTTTAGCCGGCTAAATTATTGGCCGTTTCCGCGTTCTAATGAAGTCCTTCTCCCGGATTTCCCAGAAAGAGAAGAAAAGTGAAAAGTCAATGTCAAAGAAAATAGCTTTTAAAATTTTTCGAAAACAATTCCATGAGTTAAAGATTTTTGGTAGAATATGTTCAAGTAATAAACCATAATTAGAGTTGGCGATATGAATTAACTGAGAGCAACTCATTCTTTTTGTACAACAGCGAGAAGACCGGTAAAAATTGACCATTGTCAACTGACCAAAATTTTTTTCTCCCGACATATCTCTTTCGAGAAAATTCATTTTCAATTTAGAAATTATATTCGTGAACATATATTTTGACGGTTTTTGATGGTGACATTAATCGTTTCACTCCATCTTTTGAAGATTCGTAAAACGGGGTCAATACTAATAATTCACAAAGGCTAGGTTCCCAGAAGCTGTAGCATTCTTAAAAAATTATGATGTCCGATTAAAGTTCTTTAATTATGAAAGCTGATTTGTAAACGAAATCTATGGTAGTTCAATAGTTTACGTTACAATTGAAATACAAAGTTTAATGAATGAGAAATATAACTGTCCGTTATTATGTTTAATATTAAAAATATTTTCATGCATCCATCCAGGTGACTCTCGGTCTCTCAGTATTAACTAAGTAGTTATCATCCACTTGGACCAGTTTTGAATCTACCTGTCTTTAACTCCGCTAAAAGCCTCAGTATACGCATATGGTAACACAGTAGGCAAAACGTAAACAACATATTAAATAATTGATTGGAATTTAATAATTACCATCCAATTTTACTTGGAAATGTGCAAAAAATACATTTCTCTTGCCTTAAATACACACGTAAAAACACAAAAACACACAAAGTTTAAAGGAAAGATTCGGATTGAAGAAAAATCGAGGACAATGGGAGGGAATATTCAGATTGAGTGTACTGGCAGAAAAAATTATTCGCACAGCGTAATCATTGAAGGTGACAAGTCTGAATTTTTAAAATCGAAGGATTCAGGATAAATGACGAAGAGATTAACATGCTCCGGTTTGGGGATGACATAGCAGTAATTGCAGGAACGCGAGAGTACCCGACAGAAACACTTATTTCTACAGACCAGATTCTTCTGGAAAATAACACTAGAATCAACAAGAAGAACAATAAAATACTTGGGTGTGGAAGAGAGAATATGGATTGAGGAGAGAAACTAGAGCATGAGGAATCCTTCATCTACCTGAGCAGTAGTGTAGCTTGGATAGAATGAAGTTGGACCGACATTAAGTGAAGAATAGTTCTAGCTAATTGGGCGCTTATGAATAAGAATCTAATGTTGCAAACAAGGAAGTATATCGTCGAAACTTTTGTATAAAGCATTGCACTCTACGGATCAGACACATGAAATATTAGGTAAGCAAAAGATAGAGGCCCTTGAAACATGACGATGAAGGTGATTGCTAAAGATTAAATGGATTGGACGGACAAATTGAGGAAGCAGGAAGTAATTAGGAGAGCAGAAGAGAAAAGACCACATGGAAAACTCTATGGCAAAGAATAAAATGGATTAGAAACACGTTAAGGCACATTGGTTAACTAAAAAGTGTAATAGAAGGGTAAATTAAAGGGAAGATTCCCTGAGGAAGACTTGTCGGAAAATAATAAGATAAACGAAAAATGACTTAAAACAGAGAAGCTGTCAGGGAGTGGGGGACATAGCATTGAACAGGGAAGAATAGAGAAAACTTCGAAGTAACACGGAAGTGTTGAATAACAAACTTAGACAGCAACACATAGCACGAGAACACATAAAAAGAACACTCACAATAATATCTTGATAATTTCGACGGACTCGAGTTTCGACGATTTCGAGCGCGAGTCCGTTGAAATTATCAAGATATTATTGTGAGTGTTCTTTTTATGTGTTCTCGTGCTGTGTGTTACTGTCTAAGTTTTATTTCTCACGGATGTAAACAATTATGCAAACGAATAGCTAGCGCTATCTTGCTTCTTCTAATTAGCTAGAAGTCGAGTTCTTTTTCTCCCTTGAGATAGCCAGTTTGGTCACCGAAAATTCGAGTTTCATTTGCGAGTGTTTCTCTGTGTTTTTGTTGGCTAGCACTTTCTCGTTTCATCGTTTGTAATATGTATATATATTTGTACAATTGAATATTTTTCTCTCGGTGCCATCATTTGGAAAAAGAAGAGATGACCTATCCCACACCAGATCTCTTCTCTGACGCAGAAATAATATTGTTACGTGGAACATTGAACACAGTAGAAATCGTCGAATAAAAAAAGGTGAAAAACCGATAAATGTACCATAAACATTTTCTTCTAAGAGGAAATAATTAAAATGGAGTGGGAAAATGACAATCAGAAAGAGCTTAATGGCTGTGCTAGTTTCCAAGATAGTGCGATAGCACTAAGAATTTCAAAATCAGCACAGGCTAACGGAATCCAGATACGAGGGCAATGGATTTTTTTATATTTTCAATGACACGTATGTGAAGCAACCTATGGCTCATTTATTCATTCATTAGTTTTACCATTGAAAGATTGTAACCTTCCGTTTAGCCTATTCAATGCTCATTCTCCTCCTCTCCGATCTAAGTTCCCATTTTATTAATTATGCCCATTAATACCTGTTGTTCTTCTGTTGTTCTCTGTTCTTTTTCTCTTGTTTTCACCCCTGTTCTTTATCTGTGGGTCTACCAAAACTTTACTGATATCCTTTCATGAGAGGCCCATTATTAAAGAAAAAGATGAAGACTGAATTACATACTGCTAAGGCAATCTGTCAATATCGATCTCTGTCTTCATCTTTTTCTTTAATGCAGATCAATTTTAAGGATTCCAAGTTCATCAAAAACCATGGGCACACTTAAATCTACGATTCCTTTCCAACAAAGCCTTCACTCTTGCGAGGTTTTCGTCACTTTTTGAGTTCAAAGGGCGTCCTGACTATTTGGAAAATAAAATGGAGAGAAGACACAGAAAAAGAGCTGCCCAGTCTACAATGTTACATTATACAGTAGTCATACATCCACATCTACTTAATACCCAGAAAGCCGTCGCGAGGGCGTGTGGCGGGAGGTGTTAGGGCACCACCCGTAATTAAAAAAAACACATGCAAAAGGCACAAATTTATACTATCCATCAAGTCATATATAATACAGTCTTATATTTTGAAGGAGGCACTATTTGCACCAATGAGGATAGGTGAGGTTAACTTGGTGATCAAGTGATTTTCAGGGTATTTGGGATGAAGAGCAGCCTGTAGTCGGAATTAGTTACCTCTTAATGAAACACGCCAAAAAGTCCACGGTAGAACGTATTCCAGTGAAAAGTTCTACAACGGTCGGAATTCATCTATACGAATGAACAAAGAGCCTCACTTTGGTCCTGGAGCTACTAGGTCAAGATTCATTGGGAGCACGAATATTACATTCACCACTTTATTTACTAGATAAATACAAATCATGTTAGTTAAATGCTGACAAAAATGGACTAATTATAACTCCACGTTGAATTGGCATGAGAGGCTTTGATGGTCTTTTGACCACCATAAATACAAGAGATTATCACATTGACATTAAGAATTTATGACCTTACATAACTTCTCCTACACCATTCACTTTCCCTCGTTGTATATGTGCACTTTTGATATAATTTAAAATAAAAAAAGATTACTTAGTAAAGGTATCGGTGATTTATCCCAAATGGCATCTACGCTTAAAGCTACCAAGTCCATCCGCCTGGTTACAAGTATTGAGTGGAACTCTCTCTATGGATGTGAGCTGTAAATTAAATCGGTGCACTCGAAAAATAATAATGAATTATAAGCGGCGTTACCCGTAAGAAGGCGTAAACTATATATTATGAAGGAAGATACCTGTGAAAAAAACAATTGTAGGATTGCTCAAACTAGAATTATGAATGGCAATGTACGAATGTCGTATACATCGTATTCGTTCTAGGGAAGTGAAATATAAGTAAATATTTTGCGGCAGTAAAACGAAATAAGAAGTAAGATTAGAATAGTAGCCCAAATGAAGGCTACGTTCACAATGTAAAATATACAGGAAACGTACTATAATGAATGAGAAAATGTATGAGGCTATAAAGATATAAAAGAAATTATTTAAAAAAGTCGATTGATAGAAAAAATAATGTGTAAACTCGAGAGAATGCGACTGTCGGAGAGGACCTAGGCGGTGACCCAAATTTGGTTTGTGATATGGAATACGTCAAAAATTCAAAAAGAATAATTTGGATTATAAACATTACGCAGTGTTGTAAAATAGTGTTCTGCGAATCATATTCGAAAAAATAGTGAGAGACCTTCACCTTCACCTTCTCCATCCTTCTCCAATCCCACTTTTCAAAAGCCTCCAGCCTATGCACACGTACTTCTATCATCCTGCTACAGTGATGATGTTTGAGGGACAAGTATTACAGGGGAAAAAATCATAATTAATACTACCTGAGAAAGAGAGATTTAAGAATGAAATTGAAGCATGCAGGAATACTACCTCCTGCAAACTTCAATTTCATTCTTAAATGAAGGTTCGCAGGATCTACGCATTCTTGAATATTGTTACTGCTCACAGGTTGTTGTTGACAAATCTTAACGCAAAAAAACGAAAAGGGGTGATGGGTGACGTTAACAGGTGGACAGTCTCTAGGAAACCCTAGTTGCTATTCAAAGAAATCCAAATGAAACAGTTGGAGATGGGAATAAAAAAGGCTTAATCTAAATCAATTGACAAAACATAACACGCCAATACGAATGATGAGAAATGGGAAAAAGAAGGAAGGCAGGTAATTGGAAGTCATGCAAGGTAGAGTGAGCGGTTGTTCTAAGAGTGGAAATAAGAAATTGAAGAAAAAAAAATTCAAGGACCGAAGAAGGGAAGCTGATGTATAAAATGGTTAGGAATAAATTCAATGCAATTAAAAGAATACCAGGGAAGAATGGATGAATAGCTTGAATAAAAAAGTAAACTTGTAACATAGAAAAAGCAACCCAATGCACTCTAAAAAGCCACTTCTCGGAAGATAATATATAATGCTACTTGGAACATTAGACATGAATCAACGTTGAAAAACGAAGTCATTTGGTAGTATCGGTGAAAACACTACAATAAGAAAGGCTTGAATAAATATTTGGAAATGAGGTGTTTTGATGATGGCGAAAAATGAGATTGGATTATAAGATCAGAATTGGAAGCAGTGAAGTGGTTAGTAGAAAAATACATTAATCCACGAAGTTCCGTATGAGTTGCTGAGGCTAACTCATAAAGATGCATGGATGGTCTGAAAATTTTCCCACTGAGAAAATTTCAGAAAAAATGTCTTGTATCTTTATTAGGTCGGAAACTTTTCAGACGACCCTTGTATCAAGAAGTTAGGCCTCTGAAGGCTTAAAGAAGTAAGCTTAGCCCTGATTGAATGGAATAGGGAGAGAAAAAGTCTTGAAATTGGTGACTGTTGGGATAAGATACATTTTTAGTTACGACACAATTTTGCCAAATTTCAAGTTTTGTGTAAATTTGTTAAGCAACTGGACGCTAATACCGACTTAAATCAATAGAAAATTTTTCGATTCAGAATTTCAAAACTTCGCTACTCTTTCACCACAATTAAATTGAGGCAACCTAGATTAAGAGACAAATAATTTCAACTTGCAAAATAAACTTAGGACCGAATGAACTATCAATTCCAAAGTGTAAATGGCTATAAAATTACGAAAAAGTGATTCCCAAAGTATTTTAAGATCATATTAATAATTTAATATTTACTCGACCGTTTGGAAAATTTGTAAGAGTGGACGCGTGTCTGAAGTGAAGTGGAAAATGATATCAAAGGCGATTACATTAATGAAATACAATTGATTACTGTTAAAATCACGAAAGAAGCAGAACCAGTGGATTGAGACCTAAAAAATACAGTGTCTAAATAAATGAAAGAGCAGTACAGGCAATGAATGGAATATTTCCGCGAACAATAAAACTCTAAATCTATGCTAAAATGTAAAACATTAGGGTGTACTCGTAAATCCATTTTATGCGATTGTGAGAATTGTATTTTACAGAGGAAAGAGACTGTGAGATTGTGAAAATACGTCACCTCGATGAATAATAAATGGGAGAATCGAGGTATGGGATATAGTTAATTGGTTGCAATTTGAGACACAAAAATCTTGCGATTGAATAGGTAGGACTCTAGAAAAATAGCATGAAATATGAAACCAGAGAATACCCCTATTTGAGAATAAAAAGTCAAGTTATTGAGAAAAACACGCATAAAAATGCATCACATTAAGTATAAATCTAAATAGTTAGAGAATATAATAGCCATCTTATAATAAAAATTACTTCGAAATAAAATTTAAGAAATACCAACAAATAGAAGTAATTTTCCCCTTAAAAAAAGTTATTACACCTGCTGTACTCAAATGGACTAAACTATATTTAGGATCGATAGATGAAAAATTTACCACGAAAAAGAAGTTAATATTAAGCATAAGATTTATTTTAAAGAAGAGAATAAGAATCCGCAAAATGTTTAGGAAGAACACATGTATTTACCAAGACTGTCCAATCATTTTTGGAAAAATAGTAATTTCGGGGAAAAAATATTCTTTTCAGAAAATTGATGTGGTGATGTGTATCAGTGGTAATGGATTTTATTATTTCGACATTCCTTGCAAGAAATTTAAAGAAAAAATAATTCTTTATACCTTTATAAATTTAATATTCGGTTTGTCATAAATTACTTCATAAGGACACAGGAACGGCTTTGGGACAGAGGTCACTAGTACTGCGCTCGGGCCAGAGTAAATGAGCTAGAAAGATACAGAAGCGAATTGAAAAGAAGTGGACTATTTATTGAATACAGGGGAAAAAAGGAAGGTACATAAAAGGAACACGGTCGTAGAAGGAGAACTGAAAGATATCATTTCAATCCAAATTGGACGGGAAGATATGGGATTGAGAAAACGAAGAGCAAATCCCGTTAACTCGCGACGTCGAAACTATCGGACGAAAGGCGTGAGGGAACACTGCGGACAATAAGGCAAAGGGAAGGGGTAAAATAGAATAGAGAGAGAGAGAGAGACCCGTGCGCATAAGAATGAAGATATATGAAGAAAGAGAGAGAAATGAAATTTGTATATAATAAGTTTCCCTCTTTATTCGATAGGAGAATTAGGACAGAGACAGAGATAAGAATCAAGACTTAAGATTTGGTACCTTTCGAGCCTCGTAAATCTTTAAAATATAAATTAAAACAAATCTATAAACATAGCCATGGGATATACATATCTGAAAACTTAATCCTCCCTTATAATACTACCAGATGGACTCTGCCTCTTGAGCTAAATTTCAACTTTTTCCAGCTAAGCTACCACTGTTTTGCGTTCAACTTTTACCAGTCTGTTTAAATTTTCAGTCTCATTTCTTTGCGTAAACTTAAATACGTATTTGCTTATGAACTCAATCCGTGTGTTTGTTGCGATTCCTTAATTTGCTACCGGTTCAGCAGAATGTTTAAAAAATATCGTTGGTGAAGAAAAGGAGTGTGGTGCAACCAATGGAGTTAAGGGAGAGAAGGAGAGAGGAGATAAGAGAAGAAGAGAGAAGAGGAGAGAGAAGAAGAGTAAGAAAGAAAGATATGCAGGAGAAAGAGAAAAAAAGAAAGAAGGTAAACAAGAAGAAAAAAGAGAATTAGAGGGAGGAGCGAGACGGGAAATATAGAAAAACGAGTGAAGGAAAGAGAGAGAGAGAGAGATAGAGAGGAGAAAAGGTGAAAGAGAGACGTTGGCGAAACCCATTCGCGATTGCCTCTTCTTCCCTGTCCTTCCGTTCCCACCTCGCCTCCCTCCCGCGATCCACTCTTCATCCATCCTCTCCTCATATCCTTATGGTCTTACATTACCTTCGTGAGAGGCAGGATCATAGTATTTGGTATCGTAAAGGGCCGTTAAAGGGGTGCACGCCATAAACGCAGTTTATATCTCTTCGCAGCGTCGTCCTTCGATTGCGGTGGTAAAAGATGTGGAGATAGTGAAAGAAATGTGAAGAGGTGGGTTGGGGTGGTCCCTCTTCTCATTTCTTCCTTAGTGCACGCGACGCGCGATGGAGATAAGCGGATGAGCGATGGAGCAGGGAGGATGCAGCGGATGGCGATGGCGTGCTGCATGGCACAGAGAGGGAGAGAGATAACTCGCGGTTAACCGTAATTAGTTTTTTGAGTTACGCCATTACCTTACAATGCCAATCTTTGTAAAACGCACATCAGTTAAGTTTTCACATAACGTTGAGCTTGGGAGAAATCTTGCTTGAAATAAAATTTCTCTTGTTAACAAGCAAAAACGTGCAGTGTTTTCTGTGACAAATCATGGGTATGGAAGCATTCTGTCTTTATCTAGCGTTTTTATGCACTTTGGAATGGACGGTTATTGATTAAACGTCATAAAACTCGTAAATCCTGGGTAACGATTTACTGGGTATCTAAACAATTTTTTTTAAGCAGTGTTTGTATGAAGCAAACACGAAAAATATTTATACACTCACTTGGCGTCAATCAGTGCCTGTCAACATTAAGTACATACTCTTCCCTGCCTACGTTTTACTGTGTGGAATCACAAAAAGTGGTTTTCTAACTATTATGTGAATAAATGAACTATATTTCGCACATACGTGTTGTTCATTCAATTATAGAAGTCATGCATTCTAATAATGTTACAGTGTTAGCTCATAACGACAGAATCAATATTTCTAAATGAACATTTTGTATAATGCGAAATAGTTTTACCTTTCACTGAATAAATATTCTTCCCGGAAACGCTTATTAGCTCAAGGTTAAAATACTACCTGAATGCTAACGATGTCTTATCGATGTCGTAAATATAGTCAATGTAATATCTGAAACCTTTTTAATGAAATACCGGAGAATTTAATAAGGAGTAGTAAATTAACGGTTTTTGTTTCCCGCTAAAGCTCAGTGCCGCATTTATTTAGAATTTTCGATTCATACAAATGAAAATTAGTCTGTCAGTTATCGAAATCGCATGCCAAAAATTTGTAACACTTATCCGGAAAAGTCGCAATAAGAAGATATTAATTGACAAGATATATAGTATATCTCTCGGTTATTAAGAGTTTTAATACCTGACAGAGATATAGATGTTTCGTAGCCAACATTACTTTGGCCTAAAATAATTACTCTTAGGCTCCGAATTATTGTAGTTCCAAGGAAGTCAATTATCCAATATTGGCGAGGTCTCGGGGTCAGCTCGCAATGGAAGAGAAGTTTTCATCTATATAAAATTGGTTCAGGGCGGAAAACTTTGTCAATATGCATTAAGTCTTTTTCACCCGCATGTGCTTTACGAGAAAATAAGATGAGATAGATGAATGTAGATATTAGTTTTTCGTACAACTTCCCCGTGTTACTCATCTTTAATTTGTTCTAATGCTTTAGGTACATGCTTACGCCAATGAGCGCAGTGACAGCAAGCTTCCCCAACCAAGTACAAAGATAATCCCTTTTACTCCATTTACGCATGGAATTCCTGCGACTCGTTCCCATGATAATTAATATTTGCGGCTTGGAAAGCTTGGTAATTTAAGAAAAGAAGAAAAAATCCTCTTCATAATAGAAGAAAAAAATTTTGTCAATTATCTCACTTAACAGACCAAATATGTTTTCAGGCGAAAAACACCCCAACCAATGAGATTGAAATAAAATTCTTTATCTGATAGTTGATCAAAATATAATAAAAAGAGACGTTTCAGGTGTGATATAATGATCAAAATATAGACTCATCAAAAACAAATCAAATAGTAATTTAATATTGATTCATCATTTTTTCCTTGAATATTAACGTTCACGAATAATATAAGTGCATGTACAAAGGTTTAGGTATCTCTAACGCTCAATGCTATTATTAACACGTTTGTTGATAGAGAATTATAAAGAGTGTTATTTTCAAGATGCAATGTGATTCTATGAACGAAAAATGAAGGTGGCGAAATATCAATTCAGATGATATGATCCTTTAAAACCATATTTTCAAAGCAAATTAGATGCTTACATTTAATGTAATATTTGTTGCATTAGTTGGACTTAAAAATTTTCTGCTGAGGAAATCTTTGTGAGATAATAAATATAAAAACTAATGATAAACAAAATTGATTGAACCACTCTTGAGAGAACTAAAGGATAACCTTATTACGAGTTAGTAAATACTTCCTAAGATCCAGTATAAACACTAGGTTAACAATTGAGAGAACTTAATCCAATGAAACCAACGGTATTTTCGATCAAACATGCTTTATAATGCTCACACACACATCAAATTTTGAGCGTACTTATTCATCATCTATGTATTACTTCGTGATTGGTCTTTAATATTAAGTTATTAGCTAGGGACTTGGCGTTTACTGCAACTTTTGAAACCGCTGGGTGGTTTAGTCATTCAACATATCCCCCTGTCTGCAAACAATAGCGATACATTTTTGGCATTGGAAGGTTTCGTATGGACGTGGACGGAAGAGAGAGCAAAGAGTTGGGAACTCTGCGAGAGCAGGAAACACCCGATCGCCGCGGTGCGAGGCTTTATAGAAAAAGAGGCGGAATAGACAAAGGAAAGCGCCCATTATCTATGTGTAGCCTAGGGGGAATTGGCGGATAGGGATGCGGTGCATTGTGTGAATAAAAGGGAGGGAGGGATAAAGAAGGTGCTGGGGGAGGCTCTAGAGAAGGGCAGGGAGTGTTATGAGGGTAGGATTTGTTATGGCGTTGGCCAGGGAAAGAGAGGAATAGCGGTTTGGAGGCAGAGGGCTGGGGGAGGAAGAAGAAGAAGGAGCGCAAGGCGATGGACAAAACTGGACAATCTGGTTTTCTCCTTACCCCTCTTCAGCCCTCATTCGACCTCTTCCTCACCCTCCACCCCTCCCTCATCCCCAACACCCTCCCTTCTGTCCAACCCTATTTTTTCTCTCTCTCTCTCTCTCTCTCCCCCTACCAATTCCCTCATCCCGACTCACTCCATCTCCTTTTCAGCTCCCTTCACTCAGCTTCCCCGACTCCCATCTCTCCCTCGTCAAAACTCCTAAAAAGAGGGTTCCTACGCGTAGTCGGAGGGGGTAAGACATGGTTAAGGGGAGGGGGAGTAGGGGTGCTACGGGGCTAAGGACGGGTACGTACGCGTAGGAATCGAGATGGAATGGTCGGGGAGGTACGAGGAGGTTTAGGAGAGGTGGTGGTGGGAAAATGGTTGGCGGGAAGGGTGGAGAGTGGAGGAAGAGGTGTTCCATTCCGTGGGGGGAGAAGGGTAGGAATGGAGAGAGAGAGAGAGAGAGAGAGAGAGAGAGATGACAGACCACCGTCCGATACACAGATGTGGACACGAGGGGTGAGGAGGGAGTGGGGGGAAATGGACGGTTCAGATGGGTGACATGGGAGGGGTAACGTGGGAGGAGTACAGCGGGGGGATGGCTGGGGAGAGACTGGGAGGTGATAGGGGTTGTATGGTCCGAGTGGTGGCGGAGAGGGGGAGGTGGAGAAGGGGAGGGGCGAGGGTTTGGGCGTGAGAGGGGTTCGCGCACGTATTCGCGGGACAAGGGAGGAAAGAAACTCCGGTGGCGGCGGTACCCCCCCCCCTCCCTTCATCTTCTTCATTCCCCCCTTCATCTCCCTACCCCCTACGCTTCCCGCGCCATCTTACGGCGAAGGGGTGCGAGAAAAAAGTCCCCGCAGGGTATGGGCGATCATGCCCCGAACGAAAACTCTCTCGGTGAAATCATCAAATACCAACGGTTGCTGGAGTCACGAATATCCACATTTACAGTGGGAAAAATGATTTCATCCGAGCACGAAAATTTTCCGTTTTACTCGTCATACGTTCATTGCATCACTATTTATTTAGGAAATGATGCAATATCACATAGAATGAAATAAGTTTTATTATCTCTACGGTTTCAGTGACTTTTACTTTCAATGCACTCTTGAAGAGAAAGCAAATCTACAATTATGTCATGCATATCCTTTCCAATTTTCTTACACTGCCTCTGGTATTATTAACTCTTCTGTTTTGTTCAACCTTCCATTACCGATTTTTAACATGCCAAGAGTTCTGAATCCGACAGATTTGTTTGTCTCTCGAGGAGAAAGAATTGGCTTAGAAATTGATGAAACTGAATGACTTACCTATATATCCTTAAGCGTAAATGTAGTTAGTAATTATTCAATTTTTTTATAAATTAAAGGAATGGGTTATGAATCTTTCCAAAAGTCGTCCGGGGCGATATTTCTAAGCAGGGATCCTCAAATCTAGAATTAATTATGGTGAAGACTCGATGATTCTAGAATGATTGCAGATGATAGTAGTTTTTCCTCAGGCCAGCGTTGTCGCTCCTCTTTCCTACCCCTCCCCATCCCAACTCTCGCATTCTTCTTGTTCACCAGAGAGTGCTTTTTGCACCCCATCGCATCACTTGTGCTTTCAGCCGACGTTCCGCACAGGACGTAAAATTAAATCTGCGACAAGGTGTGCGGCGAATGTTTGTTAAACTCGAGAAAAAACTGGAATACGGATTTTTTAGGTATGGGATAAGGGGTGCTTTAAAATGGTATGAGAGCACTCTCTCTCTCTCTCTCTCTCTCTCTCTCTCTCTTTCTCTTAGGATGAAATTAAATACGTAATATGGTGTGCAAGGAATGCCCATAAGCCAAATAAGTAAAAAAGAACTGGACGAATACCAAGAATTAAAAAAAATGAAATTAAATTTCAGGGAGTGCGGGAGCTGAAAGTTCAATTTAATGGATTGTTCTTCTCATTTGTATTTCAGAAATGTTTTCATGTTCCTAATAAATTAGCTTTATGTACATTGTAAAAATTTGAAGTGTATAAACACTTCAGACGCATGATAACTTAGCACAAGTAATCCATTAAGTTTGCACTGACTTGAATTTCATTGCTAGGCCTAGATAACGTGATTAAAGCACACTCAAAATTTACTTAGTTCATGTAAAATCTCAGGCAAAATAGCTCTTTGTATGACGTACAGAAACAATACTATTTAACTGATTTTAAACCAACTCCTGATTATATGATAATATATAACTGACTTTAAACCAATTCCTGATTATATGAGAATTTCGCCTTTCTTTATATCCAATTATCGCTCTTGATTACAACGAAATTTCGCCAGCATTTAGTCACCAATTAACTGAATGAAAAATAGAATACATCAAACGGATTCAAGAAATGGTTTAAATAATTTCTTGCATCAGATCAAAATGTGTCTTAACAATAAATTGAGCACTTAAGTCTCATCAAAAATCGAAAATATCGCAACAAAAATGCATATGCAAAAGTAAGGAATTGTATTCAAAATTCAACCTTAATGGCAAGTGTTCCCTGTTTGTGTTTTCTCTACCGATATATTACCAAAAGTTCTTCGTTGAATTGAATTAGAATGTCGACAGAATATACTTTATGGAAGGAGTTTGCAGCTTTCACCACATTATTTAATCAATTAAGATTCTAATGTTTAATTTTAGTTTTATAACCAGTTAGGTTAGCTATTATAGCGAGCTCTCATTTCGATCAAAACACCCTCACCCTTACTTTTGCCCATTATTTCTAAATATGAAATCGCCGGTGTGCAATTGTTTTTCTTAAATGATCCCAGTTTACTTGATATGGAATTCTTTTGAATATTTCAAGTTTTCGTAAATTTAGAATGTTTAAGCTTTCTGCTCCAGTAACAGAAAATTCCGACAGCACTGTTTTGAGAACGGAGAGCATTCCTCAAATACAAATTAGATGCATAAATTTAAATGGCGAGTCCAAGAGTCCGGAAATGATTTTATATAATGCAAGGCCATTTAAAAGTAAATATGGACGTGATCATCCAAGTGAGGGTTAATTCTATTGTTCGTAGTTTGATTCAATTTAATCATTCCACCATGTGAAAGTAATTTTTGTGATTATACCCATTTTATTTCTATATGGCGGTTTTTTCTAAAACAAATGTCGGTAATACACTGGGTTTTCGCCGTAAAAGTATCGGCACGTGGGATTTAGCACGGTGGAAATCATAAACCGTGAGCCCACGCTCGGCGGCACGCAGCACAAAGTCGCTTTAATTCTTCGTGAATACTTAAGATCTTGTCTTGACAATAGAAAATGTACAGGTTTATGCCAGTATGAAACATCACGTATTCGCATGGCTCGGATAGAATTATAGCAGAAAAGTATATGGGTCGAAGGAACACTATGCTCTGACAGGCGAAGTGTGGAGACCCAAGGACGACATTTTATTGATTCGAGTTACACAACCAACGCAGAGGAAGAATAATGTTTAAATCCATTAGGTATAATTTAACTCAGAAAAGTTATTTCGCAGCATAAATTCTTTTGCTTGCTCTTAGCCGTGATGGATGCGTATAGGTCCGGTTCCCATGAGTAATATACGTCAGTGTATGCTAAGCTTCTGAAAGCCACGTCCACTAGAGAATTCAGTTAATATTATGTGGAATGGATCGTCAAGTGATTCTTTTTCCATAAAAAAATCCTTTTATTACTAAAATATGCAAAACATTAGTAATATAAACTAAACGCGCTAAACCCGTTTAAAAAATTTTTTTCCTCAATTTTATGAGAGTTGCATTGGACAATGAATTCTCCAGGTTGCTGTTCAGTAATTTACGAAACTTGGAAATAGATGTGAGGTCTCAAATATACGTCTATCCTTCTGCTTCAGTGACCACGTTTCCGCACCATACATAACTACACTCCATATCAAAGTTTTTACGAGTCTTTTCTTAACATCCTTGCTCAGCCTCCCTGTCATTAACTCCCTCCTCCTTTTGAAAGCCTCTTTCCCAAGAGTAATTCATATCCTTACGTCCCTACTACTTTGACCGAGTTGGTCCAAAACCCTCCCGAGATACGTAAACTGTTCTACTACCTGTTCTATTTTATCCCCTTCTGTTTTAATGTTTACCTTAGCCTTTCTCTTCCTGGAAAATCGCATAACGTTTGTTTTATTAACATTGATTCTTATCCCATATCTATTGCACTGAATTTCCAATTCACTCAGCAATTCTTGCAACCCCTTGGCAGACTGACAAACTAAACCTTGGTCATCAGCAAACCAAACGATTTTACGAATTCCCCTCCGACTATCATTCCTACCTCCATTTCTTCCCATGCCTCTTTAATCATTTCCTCTACGTTGAACAGCACCGGTGATAATGGACAACCCTGCCTTACACCTCTTCCTTACACTGCCCATCCGGACTCTCCGTTCCCCACTCGCACCTTAGCAGTCTGAGATATGTACAGGATCCGATTTAGCCTCATTTCCCTTCATCTATTCCTATTTTCTGCAATATACGAATTAGTTTTTCCCAATTTACTCTATTAAACGCTTTTTAGAAATCTACGAAACAGGCAAATACATCCTGATTGTATTCTATATTCCTCTCGATTAGTGATCTCATTATTGCAATGGCATCACGCGTAACTCTACCCTTCCTAAACGCAGAATGAGCATCTTCCAAGTAGTCATTTACCCTACTCTTTTGTTGATAATCCTGAGAATAACCTTAGATGCCTGGGATATCAACATTATTGTTCTATAGTCCTCATATGATGCAGTCTTTACCTTTTTCGGAAGAGGAACTAACATTGATTTCACGAAGTCTGACGGCCAGATTCCTCCCTCATAGATACTACGAATCAGTCCGCATAGTCTTCCTCCCACATTTTTCCTAATATTTCAGTAGTTCTGTAGGAATGTTGTCTACCAACACAACTTAATTTGATTTCATTTCCCTAAATACCCTTTCTATCTCATCGTCGGCTATGCCTGGACCTAAGCTATCTTCATCTTTGTCTTATTCTCTTTCTGTGTCAAAGCTTGTTGGACTAAAGTTTACCGTAAAGTTCCTCTATATATTCCTTCAATGTCTCTTGGATCTTTTCTGTATCAACTGCTATCTTACTCGACTTATCTCTTACTGTTGGTACAATTTACTCTCAATACTTCCCGATGGTGTTTTGACCTTCTTGTTTTGCGCACCAATATCACCCTTCCTCTGCAAACATTCCATATCTTCGCACTTCGTCTTCCACCATGCTACTTTTGCTTTAATTGTTACACCTCAATTTGTTATATCAATAATCCATTGATACCTTGTTCTTCTCCTATTAACAGTTCCTATAATTTCTTTTGCGTCTTTCGTTATACCTTTTTTGAAATGTTTTTTGATGAAGTAATTTTTTTCGAGAGTTCTTCGCTGTTTTCCCCTCATTCGTTATTTTCTCTACAGCGTGCTGATACTCCTTCCTTTTCAATCTTGTCAATACTGCAAATTCCATTTTCTAACCGGCTGCCCTTGCCTAATTTTTTTGAATCGGACGCTACAGTTCATGAGCACTAAATTGTGAACAGAGTCCACATCTGCTCCCGGGAAACTGTGCGAACTGATTGCACTGTTCCTAAATCAGTGACTAACCGTAATATAATATAATTGATATCTTTATGTGAAAGCTGGAATTTTCCATGTATACCTACGTCTTTGGTGCTGTCTAAACCAAGGTTTGGTGATGACTAACCCCTGTCTTCAGCAGAACCCAATTACATTATTTCTGGTCATTCCTCGTACCTAAACCGTAATTTCCCACCTCATCACCATCTCTAGGAGGAACACACACGATTGTGTCCTCTAACTGATCGAATACTCTATCGATTTCTTCCTCCTTATGATTGCTTGGTGGAATATATACCTGAACAATGATCAAGTTCGTCGGCTCTGCTTTTATCTCTACTAGTAATATTCTATCCGTTGCTTGCTCTAAGTTGACTACGCTTCTTCCTACCTGTTTACTTGAGTGATACTTATAGAGCAGTATACAGCGGAGGGGACGAGAGCCAATAGGGGTTGCCATTATATTGAATAAACAGGTAGGAAGAAGCGTAGTCCCCGTTATCCCCGTTACCATTCCATCGCACCTCGTTTCGACCAAAAATATCTGTATTTCCTCTTCCCATTTTTGGCATTGTACTCTCTAATTTTCCTGTCACCAATATTGTCCTAATATTCCAAGTTCCTATTATAACTTATGTGGTATTCTTCTTCTGCGTCTTCTCTTCTGCTGCTGTCCGTTTTCCTTTGTAAGGATTTCGTGTGATGACGACCGCGGAAGCCCTGCCTCTCCCGCTGCCAGGCACGACACACGGCCGATTGGGCTGAGTCCCGTATTTGCCAGGACTCATATTCTCTATAGTGTCCATCATAATTATATTCTTGGGAATGATAATTGAGGTGTTTTCCCATTATCTCCCTCAGCAGTGTTTTTAGCGTGACACTATCATTCAATGGCTGCCCCTCTGGGGTCACAAGCCTCGCTGAAGAACAGACGTTGCGCGTACTACCTTTCGTCTGATTCCTAACCTTCCACCTCTCTAGCATGGATGATCCCAACATGAACATATATCATTGCTCCCGCCAGCTCATCTCTAGGGGCCATCAGATCACCCAAACCCTTCCACCATGTTAAGGTTGTAGTTCATGGGAGAAGAATCGCCATTGTATTTCATTAGATTTTAGATATACCCACCACCATTTAAATTTGGCTCGTACTGGCAATAGTCTTGCGGATTGAGGGATGAAATCAATTGTGATAATTGTGGTAATATTGTGTAAGCTATTTTCTAAAGCGCACTTGTAATTATTCGTTTCAGATTTCTCTGCACATATAGATTTCGTTGATAAGCTATTTTTTATATAATAAACATTTATGATTCTCTATTATTATCTTTATTTCCTAAAAAAGTGGGTTTTACATAACTCGAGAGGAACTGCCTAGTTTAGAAATTAATCCGAGAATTGATTTGTCGCAGCTATCCAAACTATCATGTAACTTGCTTATTTCATTTTTATATCATATTTACGTACATCCTTTGGCTTACGTCTTCGATCAATACCAATCAATGTTTGATGAATTTTTCACGGGTCTTCTACCGGGTCAGAGGTTCTATGTTGGCTGGCATTTCGATGTTCGACTCATGCGTCGAAATGTCGGCCAACATGGAACCCCTGACTCGATGGAAGATCCGAGAAAACTTAATCAAGCAGATACGCCAGAACAGCACCAGATCTTACTTCACCAATCAATGTACCGGGTGGAATGTAGGTGAATGTAAATAAAGTCTATTGTAATTGTGAATTGTCCGTCCGGAAGGTTTAGAATATAAATATATCATCCGGAGACACAAGTCGAAAAGTATCATCCCACCCTTTTTTGAAAAATAACCCAATCCTCATCCATTAACTCAGCACGCAGCGTTCCTTAAAAAAACTGGAAAACTTCGGCGTCTTGCTGTTACGGTTTCTCCAATGCGGCACACTTTGGTAGTATGGCTCCCAGATCAACCATTGATGTATTTATTATTGGTAGTGCTACGTCCAGATTATAGTCATTAGGAACTGATAGGGTATTTGCTTGAAACGAAGATATAATTAATAAGAGGACATCATTGTTTTAGTTATCCGTTGTATTTAGTTTATTTTCCTAGTTTTTTGGATTAGAGTCTATTTTCGCGGAAATTAGAGGGTGCAGCATTTGCACGTGGGTGGTCTGAAAAGTTTCCGACCTAACAATTATAAAGACATTTATTCTGAAAGTCAATACTTCAGAATAAATGTCTTTATAATTGTTAGGTCGGAAACTTTTCAGACCACCCTTGTAATTCACTGTCGGAAATTCTATTCACGTTACTGATGTGGGTATCAAGAGGTGAGTGTTTTCTTGATCGATGAGTGACAGGACTGCGGCAGGCATAAGACCCTTATAAAGGATCTCTGTCTTAAATTTCCCCCCCTGCTAGTACGATTAGTGCTCCACTCGTTCAGTCAGCTTCCACGTACATGCTAATAGCTTCTTCTGGATGCTGTGGTCATTTCTGATGGTCTCTCGAAGAGAGTATTTTGGACCACAACGGACAATGGACCTCTTTTCCTGGCAGACGGTGATTCTTACCTGCTTCTATTGACTGCTGGAAGGTAAATCATTTCACGTAAATTTATAATAGTCGGCGCAAGACTGCTAGCTTGAGCATTTGTGGTAATCACCAAATATGTGGCGTATATCGAGCATATCGCCGACTATAGGGATGCCGGATTTTCTTCTACGCTTTTCACCGCAACGTACACAGAACAGGGAATGAGCAAAATTGTTACATGCGCCAAAGCCTTGTGAACAGTACACTAAAGGGAGCAGCGAAAAGGGTTAATCCGTGGATTTCATTGTGGATTGTTTTGCCATTTGTGAATATGTCTCCTTGGAGTGGTCGGACGTAATTTTGAATTGGAAAATCGGAAGTGCAATGTCTATAAGCGGGACTATCTTTTCGTCACGGTTGAGAATATGCTCTTCGTGCTTCTTCCTTGGTACACGTACTTGTAGAGGTATTTTTAACAGAATAATTTCTTCATCCAAGATACTTTTCGCGCTCAATGCTACTACCCTGATGCCTTCCTTGCCTGTGTCAATAACCAATTCTTGAAGTACAAGTTAGGTTTTTCTGCCTTATTTGAACTGGAATTTGAAAATATGTTCAATTTTATTCATGGAAGGTCTAAGTTATATTCTAAAAATCGTCAATACTCTTGAATCCGAAACTGAAAATCAACATGTGAGTGCCATATGCGTGTTCTTTGGGACATCGTAGCGTCGTGAACCAGCAACTTGCTCTCACGCCTGTCGGGGTTGCGGCGAGCGCCTGCTTTCTACGTTTCTTAGATGGAAGGGTTGGCATATCAAACCTTCTTCATTTTCTTCCACTTCCGTCATCCTACCCCTTAGGGAAGACACGGCGAGAAGGTTTAAAACTGACGCTTTGTGTGATGCCGGTGTTGTGACAGATCCCTAGCCCCTAAAAGAACCTCCGCATTAAAATTTTTTCAGCAGTAAATGATATGTTTGCACTATCTTGCTGTCAATTATTGTAGGCAGCAAATTAAATGGGAAGCATAATAGTTGCCTCTTTTGGCGAATATTTGATGGGAGTCTCTTTTAATAAGTATTTAGGCTTTTCTACATGGTCATAATTACACTTAGGCTGGTGAGAACTTTAAGTTTTACCAAAGGAGGACGCATAGATGTAAATTAAAGATACTTCTGGGATTCTAAAGGTCGTAAATTACCTTTTGTTGCCTTTCTGGTACCGCAATTCCTGCCGACTAGAACGGAGTTTAGTATCAGTGTTATCACCGTGATGAACCAGTTCTTAAGAAGTTCACGCCACTGATAGTCGTCGGAGATGAGAACTATTGCCTTCTGTGCGTATCAAAGGACTGGGAAAGTAAATACTGGAAATAAGAGTCACCCGCCCGTAAAGCTATATCCCACTACCTGAGTCAAGAAAGAGGAAACAAGAGGAAGGGAGAAAAAAGATTTTAGTTTGCTAGTCACCTCAGAGGAAGAAAATACCGCGCAGTGGCCATTCAATAGATTATCGAATAGTCGGATGGAAGTGGATCACTCTCAGGGCTATTCCAAAAAAAACCCTCAGAATTTTCAGAGTTAATTCTTCAATCCGGGGTTCAGCACTCAACTAGCCTCCATAAGATGAAGGTGAGAAAATTCTTGTCTCACGTATTTCTCCCGATATGAGATTATTTATGGGCCTGAGAAGGCCCGCTTTAAATAAAGTAGCCGAGGTTTACTTGTGTATAGCAAAGAAAGCTCTAAGCGTCCGAGCTTGAACTACTGTTCACCACCCTTCACCGTACAACGGCAATAATTGCAAGAATATTTGATTCGGTGCTAAAATAGCGGAATGGAAAAATGCTTATTGAAAAAGTGGAAGTAATAATATTATGAAAAAGAGGGGTGAAAAGAAGGAAAGGTGTAAGCAAGTAAACCTATACTACTATAAATTCAATAAGGGAAACTAGAAAATATATAATTATGTGCATTGGGAAAAATGCTTTAAAACACTTTCCAATTAAACAAAACGAACATTTATTTTTAAAGATTAAACCATATCAGTGTTTTTAAACCATACTTTTGTTTTTAATTCGTGTTTTTACAGCGGTTTTTTAATAGAATACAGATATAAACTTATCCCTGAGCAGATAATGTTCAGGTATTTCTAAAAGATAGCACCATCCAAAATTAACAAATAGTTATATTAAGAAGTTTTAGAGTACTAAGGAGTACTAAGAAGTTAGAGAAGTTAGAAGTAAGAATGCTTAGAAGTTTTAGATTGCATTTTGACTCTACGATCGAATAGATATGTACCAATGTGTATGTGAAGTTTAAGCTCCACCAAAAGAGACCGGAGGACGAAGAATTGAATAAGCAAATTAATTCTCAGGGGGGATGGGAACGAAAGGTTAAAGGGACGGCAAAGAAGAGGGGAACGGAGGGAATGGGAATAAGGAAGAGGGAATGGTGAGGAAGAGGGAGGAGGTGAGAAGTGGAGGGCGATGGGTCCTAAAGGTAGGTATTCGGAGTGGTGTGCGCGGAAGGATAATGGGGTCAGAGGGAGGGAGGGTAAAAATAAGGAGTCCGCCGGGAGGACGACAAGGACTGTCAATTAGGGAAGGGCGAGCCGGGAGGAGGAAGGGAGGAGGCTGTGGGAGAAGAGAGAGATTTTTCAGGAGAGTTAGGGGGGGTGGGGAAAGGAGGGGGTTGGAACGGGGGGTTTGGACGGCGGAAGGGACGGGGTGGATAATGAGACAGACAAAGGAGGACCAAACGAGGGACGTGAGAGGGTCGTAAGGGGAACGTGAGGACCGAGAGGAGCACGAAGAAACGGAGAGGGTAATAGATAGGCACGGCCACGGACACGCGAGGGAAACGTACCTAGGGAATGACTAACGACTTCATAAATTATTCTAAAAGCATACTGCATCTATTTTCATTTGAAGGATACGTAGAATGATAGTTGATGCATAAAGTTTGTAAGTATCATTTTTCATAAATAGGGTTTTCTTCAATTTTTTAGAATGGCTGCAAAGATCATTTGGGGGTATTTCGTGGCAGAATTTTTCGATTCCAACTAATCCTATCTAAATATATACCCGATGTATTTAAAACATTATAAATAAAAACTGATATTTGTAAAGACTTTTAAAGCTGATTAAAAAGTAAGGATAGAATTTAATGAAATCGATCATTCAAGTCATCAAGAATTAAATTGCTATTGCAGTTATTTTTTTAATTTATGCTAAATAACATGTACGATAATCGAGCATTTAATTTTAGGAGAGCTCATGTTTTAATTTCATTTGCCATAATAAAGAAATAAATAATTAGTCATTGTTCCTAGCAGAGATTGAATTAACCAATTCTATTTGGATTTAACGTTTTTGGAGCATCAACGAAGAGCATATTGTTATAAATAACTCGTACTTTCAAATTATGAGCAAATAAAATTCATTTTATGGGAACACGATTTCTTCTCCTAATGTCCCTTTGGCTTACATCACACTCCAAATGACCCCAGAGAAAGTTTCCTTTCGCACACATCATGCATAAAATGTCCGACACATTTATGATTTAAGCCATATAAATTTAATATTAGCAACAAAACTCAATCCAATGAAATTTAGTTTCATTTGGGCATAATACTCCGTTGAAAATTGTCAAGAAGACCTCACCTCTTGAAAATTCAGTTCGTTTTGGCAAGTGAATGAAGGAAGTAATCGCTAAATCAAGTTCATAGATCCCCTGAAGGCTTGCCACACTCCACCTCAGGCTGAATTAATTTAAGAAGCACTTAAGATTCGGAACCGAAATTACTTCCCTCCTCCTCCCCCGACAAAAATAACGCCGGGGGAATGATGGAAAGAAGTTTGGGTAAAAGTTATACGGACTCAGCCGGACAGCGTACACGAATGTCCGCGTATAAGAGAAATCGTGTATGAAAGTGTGAGTTAGGGGCCGTTGGGAGTTGGGAGACGGACATGCGATGCAGTGACAAATATCTGGATGAAATAGCGCCGACGCTTTTGGAGGATACAAAGATAAGAGTTCCCGAGGATGTGTAAGGGTGGGGAGGGGTGTGAGGAGGTGGGTGGGGATGCTTAGGGAAAGGGGAGATGGAAGAAGTCGGGAGGACACGCAAAGGTGTTTTAAAGCAAGAGGAAGGTCTTGATGAAAGTGGGAGCGGAGGACGGAGGGAAAGCTGAGAGCGATGGGAATGGCATTAAGAGAAGGAGTTATAGTCGAAAAGGGACGGGAGGGGTAGGAATGCGACCAGGATGTGCGTAAAGTGAGGGACGAAAAGAGGAGGAAACACTGGCATATGATAAAAAGTGCGAATGGAATAATAAATGGTCATTGAAGGCAAGGAGCCACATAATGTTGCTAACATTATGAAATTCTACTCATTGATTCGATGAGCCAATTGGAGTTAGTCATTTCTAAGCAAGTGTCTTCGGCGGTGAACGACTCAGAGACGGGTGAGGAAATCAGAGAGAAGCATGGGAAAATTCAGATTATATAAGGAAAAGACGCCAATGGGAAGTGGAAGTTGGAACAATCTTCCTTGCCTTGAGTGTTGCTCAATATTTTAAGCTTTCACAAAATATAACTCCATACCTATTTATGTGGAAGACTCGTTCGTTTATTCATAGAGGTAATGGCACCAGTTACATTTGTTTGCTGAATACTACCGCAGAAAGGACATTTTGTTTCGTTTCGATAAATTTAAAAGAAGTGAATTTTGATAAATTGAAGAAGATAATCTTGACTTTCTTTGGCATACCAACTCATGAACTTTTGCATCTTTATTCGGAAGTTGAGCCTCAGATGAGCATGAATGTGGATCTTATAACAAATTTGAAAATTGAAATATTTTAGCACCAACATCTAAGAAATGTCGCCTCAGCGTACACACCACAGAGAGAGAAACTCAGCTCGAAGCGATTCCGGTAATATTTTCGCGGATCGCTCATTGAGACGGAGATTTTACGTAGGATTCATCTGAGAACAGTTTGGCGGAAGAAAAGGTGAGGTTGATAAAACGCGGAGATAGGGAAAGGCTTGGAAATAAAGCGGATGGGAAGAAGGCTAGGTGAAAACGAGAGGAAGGCAAAGGACAAGAACTCGTGGAAGGGGAAAGAAAGTAAGAGGGGCTGGCAAAGCTGAGACGGGGTGAGGTGCGGGGAGGGAGAGAGGGGGCGAGGGAGGGAGAGACGGAGGGGGTGGGGCATTCTAAGAAGAGCCGTTGAGGCGTAAATGTTTGCCGGGGACAGCGACATCACGAGGAGGCGAACAAAAAAGCATCGGAGCAAAAAGTGGACGGCTGAGAGTGAGTGGCAGAGTGGGAGGGTGAGGAGGGGGGCGGACCCAGAGGGGGCGGGAGTGCGTTGTTGGGGGGAAGAGAGTGGGGGGGGCACAGCGCTTTTCGGAGGGATAGGGTTACACCCGAAGAAAGCGTACGCTGATGGAATGACGCAATGGCGGACAAAAGCGCATGCGTAATAATGCGTAATAATCTCGAATTCTTCGGGAGAGCGGCAACCACGGGGACCTCCATTCATTCACAGATTGTATTGAACGCACAGGGACTGTGATGATAAAAATACAAAATCTACGAGAGCCATACTCCGTGGACCCTTGGGAAAGTTCTAAGGATTTCACTGTCGGAGATAGTGCTCTGTTCACATGGATGCTTTTGTAATAAGGTCCAGCATGCCTATGCTCAATTATGCACGACGCATGTCAAAACGGAGAAAATGACAGTTTGACCTCGAACTCCGAACATCCGGTTGTTACATACGCCCTTGCACAAGAATCAGGATCCAAGAAAGAAAGGGAACTTAGGGGTACGTCATTGTGGGATAATTCTTGGGCCATCCTTCTTATACAACCAAACTGTCATCTGTCCTTAAAAGAAAACATTATGACGTATGTCCTCTCGATTCCATCAGTCGATGGCAACCGTGGATCATTGGCCTAAAGGGAAAACGTCGAAATGGGAGATCATGATTTCAAGAGAATACTCTCGGTGACGAAATGAAAGAATTTTGGCGAAATTACTGAAAGCTAACGCCTGAGTGGGGTCATCAGTTCGAGGCCTGGTTTGTAACAGCCCTCCATTCTAAGAATGTCCTGTGCCCTACCAATATCGTCATTCCCTCATAGCTCCTTGAACCGACATGTTGCATGACTTGCTTCTCGGTGTCCATCCTTGACGGCCTTCATTTTTATTTCTTTCCCTCCCCCCCCCATGTTTCCTTCAAATATGACCTCCAGTAAATTATCATGTCTTAGGATATGTCCAATTAATTTACCTCTTTTTTTGTAAACTACCATACATAGGTTTACATCATCACCTACTCATCGAAGTTGGCTCTTTTTCATTTTTACACTACACATCTACCCATTCTATTTTTGATATACTTTTATAACACCACATTTCCGTTGCCTTCAATCTTAATTTCTCTGCCGTCTCGTATCCGTGGTAAAATATACTTCATGTACATTTTTTAACCTATCTATTCCATCTATGTCTATGCAAGTTTTAGTTGCCGTTATTAATTATTTATTATGATAAACAGCATTGTTCATCATTCTTATTCTCCTTCTTTGTCCATCTAGCCTACTCCATCGCTAGTGATTCTTATGCCTAGATCGCAAAACTCGTCCACTTGATTCAACGGGTTTTTTTTCTAATCTTACTTGGAGATTATCTTTCTAACATTGACTGCATACCGTTACCTTGGTTCAAATCTTGTTTACAAAATAGATTGCTCTACGTAACATAACGCAGTGAGAAATACAAACGTAGAAATGTGGATGTGAAGAGAGTTGGGGATGGGGAGGAAGATACTACGGTGCGGGAGTAAAGGTGTATCTTCTGAGTGGAAGAAAGGGTACGGCAGAAAGAAAGATATGATGAGGGTGTACGTTCAAAAGCGTGGTGAGATTGGAGAGGAGTTAAAGGGGGTGGGAGTGAGCATCTTTGCAATAATAGATGAATCCGGAACATTAACATAAAGACAGATTGAGCGACGAAGATCGTTGGGCGATGGTAAGCAACGGTAATCCCGATCCGGTAAATTCATATCGGTATCCCGACATTCGGATTCATATTTCCCTCAGTCTCTATGCCATCTCGCATCATGTCTTCGTGGAACGTTTATCATTCGGACATGTTCTTCTGAGTAAGTGTTTATGTTTTGCGCTAGTCGGCTAGGGTAAAAATAAATCCTGCAAAACTCCTATAATTATTCACTTACTGCCTCCTAAAAGCATAGTGCCATGGATGACAAATCTGGTTATATTTATGAGCAAGAGCATTATCAAAGTATTTTGAAAGTGACCTAAATCTTGGAGTATAGGTATTTCCTTAACAGATTGAAATATTTTACCACATTTTAAGTTTTCAGTAAATAGTAGCGTAGAAGAGAATAAAAAGCGAAGAGAAAAAGAAGTGCCTAGAAAGTGCTTCTAAATAAAAGTGACTTTTTAATGTTAACGATTGAAAGAAAATATATATATATATATATATATATATATATATATAATATACGAAACACGCAAGCTTCCGGTTTAGAAACCCTCAAATTACCAGATTGATTTTCCATTCTGGCTTAACTAATCCGATTACCCATTAAAAAACCTAATCGAATAAATTATACCCGATTGAAATAATTCTACGACTATACTCCTAATCAGAATTGAGAAAGGTAACTGCTTTTAATAACGTGCTGCAGTTTTTAGAGTTCCGTGCCATGGAAGGTTTAAGTTCTAAATAACTATTCTTCAAAATATATGCAGAAAAAGTATCAAAATATATAAATAAAACACGAATTCACTGATTTTTTATTAACATTTTTTATGAATATATTTCCTGAGCAATTGCCCTTTTAAAATATTTTGGACGGTGCTATAGCAATCGTTTGCACTCACAGAGGCAGTATTCTCTATTTACGTGGTCTGTAAATTTAGTAAGGAGACTAGAGATTTTTTTACTTTTTCATTAAAATACAATTACAATTTTATATTATCACCCTCAAAATAACTTCCTTCCGAATCCAAACAGCGCTGGAGATGGTTCTTCCACACCTCATAGTAGTGCTGGAACTCTGATACTGGAATAACCATTAGCTGGTCGGTTACAGCCGTTTGAATGCTTTCGACTGTCCCAAAATGAGTCACCTTGAGGTGATTTTTCAACTTCGGGTAGAGAAAAAAGTTACACGGACTAAAGTCAGGCGAAAAAGGAGGCTGAGGAGCCACATGACTGTTTTTACTGGCCAAAAACTCGTTTAATGAAATTGCGGTGTAACAAAGAGCATTATTGTGATACAACACCCAGTTGTTCATGATGTTCGGTCTCACACAAATGATCCTTCTTTGAAGTTTTTCAAGAACTGCCTAGTAAAAATGTTGATTGAACGTTTGGCCTTGAGGTGGCAACTCTTTTTGGACAATTCCGTGGATATCGAAAAAACAAATCAGCATGCATTTGATCTTTGACTTCCTCATCGTTGCTTTTCTGGGCCTTGGAGAGGTTGAAGTGTGCCACTCCATGCTCTGGCGCTTGGTTTCTGGGTCGTATTCAAACACACAAGACTCGTCACCAGTAATGACACGTTCCAGAAAATGGGGGTCATTTTCAATAGAATCCAAAAATTCAAAGAACCGTTCCCTCCTGATGTCCTTTTGGCCTTGCGAAAGGTTTTTGGAACCAGTTTTGTGAAGATTTTTCTCATCCCCAATTTATTGGTCAAAATCTGATGAACGGTAGTGTGAGTCAAATTCAACTCTTTCCCGACCATTGTGACTGTCAACCGACGATCTGAACGCACTAGATCCCGGTTTTTGTGGACATATTCATCGGTTCTTGAAGATGAAGGCCTTCCGCTTCGTGGTTAACCTTTAATTGACTCTCTTCCTTCTGAAAATACCTTAAACCACGAAATAACGTTGGGTCTTGACAAAATACTATCTCCGATGGCCTGCTAAAGTTTAGCAAGAGTTTCCGTTGCACTGTTCCCAAGTCTGATAGCACACCGTTGCTCGAAATTGATGTCACTCATTTTTAGAACAAAATAGAAAAAAACTGTTTCACAAAAAAATCGCTATGGGCAATCAAATGACCGGAGCGAGTTCAAACCCGTACTGAAGGCGGATCACATGTTCCCCTCAAAGGCCAGCGCCTCCGGTGCTGCCAGATCGAACGCTACGTTGCCGTCTCATTTTATACACAGACATCGTATGTATCTAAGTGGGTCGCGGTAGTCCCGGGGGTAGAGCGTTGGACTACTGATGAGGGTCCCGCGTTCGATTCCCGGGCAAGGCACTCTGGGCACCTGCAGCTCCACCCAAGCTAGTTGATTTTTCGGGTACCAGATCTTACTGGGAAACCATAACCGGCACAGGGGAAGGAACTTACCCCCTACCCTGATGTGTGACTATTCACACGCCGTCGGGCTTAGTCCATGGGTGAGCTCTACCATCACCTTACTAGACCGACCTTCGGTCGGGTTGATTCCTGTGTTTATGGTCTTATGGTATGTATCTAAATTCATATTAAACATGATCATCGAAACTTCGGTTTAGAACTGAATGTTTTGCAGCAAAAACCTGAAGATGTCGCTGACACATAGCGTAAAATATTAATTACTACTTACAGAGTTGTAAACGCTAGTAAGGTTGTCATTGGCAACTACCTTGGATAAATTCTAATTTCAGAGAATGCATTGGGATAAGCTAGTACATCCGCTTCTGGAGCATAACTAGCCAATAAATGATGTAACGTGTATATCGATGCTAAAGCACTTCAAACAAATGAGCAAAACTTTTTTTAATGCTTTTCTCTTCAGGGATGCCTTTCTAAAATGACAGTTTTATGAAATCCGATAATGTGGTACGAAAATGTATTTTGAGAGGGAGTATAGCTCGCGTATGATGCATGGCAATAGCAAGTAACATGAACTATTATTGACCTGAACTGTTGAAAGGCTGGGATATCCTCATGACTTTCAAAAACACTCAGAAGCCCCCGTAAAATGCTTTGTCATGCCTTCTAGCACTTGCAAAACCCATTGACATGCCTTTGGCTATAGAACTTCTCTTTTACGTCGCTGACCTATCAAATCGCGTCAACGGACGTCCTTAATTTTAACTTTCCCCGCATAACGCGATTTTCTCTCGCTAATTGGTCCTCGTGGAAGTTGACGAAATGAGACATTTTAAGTGTTTCAATTTAACAAGGCTGTAAACGTGACAGGAAAGTGAATGGTTTCAGTTCTTACCTCAAGGGTCATAACTCTGCTGCCGCTTTTAGTGATTTCCATTTAGCGATTTTTCTAACAGCATGACTGATATTGAAATTTTTCGTTGATCTTAAATTTTTCTACGACTCTACTCCCCCAAGGAGTCAATGAATTATATCTTAAGTTCGGATTTGAACACATTTTAAGTTGCAAATTTTTTTTCACGAAATGCAGATATTTTACTCCAATTTTGGAGCATGAATAAAATATGGATGAACATATCTTGGAGAGTGAGCATTATTTAAAATTTTTATGGAAAACCTGATTTCTTTACCGTTAGTCATTGGCAATTTGATCTGTAATCTGGTTTCGATACAAAATTAAGGAATACAGAACAGGAAATGTAGGCTTAAAAAGTCTAAATATTATTAAACTCTTTGCTTAGATTATTGTAATCAAATTAGTGTAATGACAAAGGAATTTGTTAAAGTCAAATTTTGCTTTTTTTATTACTCTCTTATTTTTTTACAATTTTATATTGAAAACTAATTAACCCCAAAATTGGATTAATAAACCGAATTTTAGGCACAAGTAGTGCATTGTTCTCTATAACTTCGACAAGTAATTCGGAACCTTAATGCAAAATATCCTGCTATGCCTTAATGCAAATATATGGCAAAATATCCTGCTATTTGTAGGGAAGTTATTTTTAGACGAAAACTATTAAAGGATTTATGTATACATGCATGCAGAATGCAATCATTCGTACTATTGCGTTGTCACTAGCATTATTACGAAAGGATTGTGTAGTATTTTCGCTTCATTTCAACCAACAGACTTGCCAACACCATAACGATTTAATAAAGCCGTCAAGGTCGACTAGCCACCGTTTTTAATTCCAGAAAATTTATTCTAGCTGCAATTTGACCGAGAAAATACCTGAATTAATTTTATGATTTAAGGGATACATGTTTATCTGATGCTAAATTCCGTCTTCAGGAACATTTGAGCGATGGAAATGATAGGGAGAGGGACATGCTACAAGAGAGAGAATGGTAGGCAATAAAATAGCAAATGCAAAGGCCAAGAGTGGACATGGGCGAATTGAAAATTTGGAACTTTTTCATGTACTGCTCCTACTGACTGGGAAATTAGATCATTACGTACTAAAGGGAAAATAAGATCATTAGTCTAGCACACAGCGATGAATACACTACCGGCCTCTCTGGCGTCTAATCCTATCTGGCGTCTCGCTATTGGATAGTTTAGAGAATTAAGCTTAACTAAGAATTATTTACGTTAAGATCTATGACCCTTCATAGCTTAGCTGTCCAATAGGGAACACAATTTGTTCTTTTTTAGTATTTTTACTGCTTTTGAATTCCTAAACACCGTGAAAACATAGTTATTTGACCAAAGAAATTAGTGAAGAAGGAAAGGTAATTGAAACTTCCTGAAATGGCTCTTTCATTATCGTACAGACGAAGAACAATGTTAAATGTTCTTCTTCTGAAGAAAGAACGTTTTTTCTTCTGGCTGTAGAAGGAAGTAAAAAGTGGATTTTTTATTCATGAAGAAATGAGCTTGATGTTGTTTTGCTGGCATACGAGTATGTGTCTCTGTACAAAATGAAATGCGGACAGGATTATTAAAAATATTCAATCAAATGGAGATATCGGAAGTCGAAATGGAAGGATTATTCTTACGTGAAAAGATACTTGTGCATTATTCAACCTTCCTACACCATAGGATTACGAGTAACGTACGAATAAGTTAATGCAATCGCGGTGTTAATGATTAATGGCGCATATTTTACATTCAAGTCTTTCTATTTCCATTGAGACATTCGATTGTCATGGGACTTAAACTGTTGCATATTTAACAGATTTTGTCTGCATTAGAGTAATGATTTATTATCGCTTATCTCTTCATCAACATCATATTCCGAATACAACCTCTTTGGCTTAAGACAGTGGATTAGCTACGCACTAGAATAACATTTATCTCATTGCTTTGTAATAAAATTCACGAGAAAATATTATTTAATTTTTATCTTTAGACGATCATAACATTCACTGTAGTAAGTAAAGCATAACTGTGAGAATCTTTGCGTGACGAAACTCAAGCTCAAGAGTTGCAATTTCTGTTTTTAAGGCGTTCCGAAAACTATCCTCTATGTTCAATCGCGACCTCAAAAATAGATAAACCAATGCAAATCAACGGAAACTGCCAACTCGAGGCGAGGTTTGAACCCGTGATCTTCGGGTTAGCCTGCCGGTGCATAGATAACGGAGCAACCCGGATAGAGTTGGGGTCAAACAACGGGTCGGTGCTCCTCCGCATTAATAGTGACGTGAATTGGACTTACTCAACACGTCACGTAATTTGAAAGATAAACACCACTAATTTTTAAGATTAATTTATTCCTGAGAAATTCTTGTAATTTGAACATTGTTCCTTAGTCAGGTGTTACACCATATTAGATTATACCCGTCACAAAATACTAAGTAAATCCCAAACTAAGGCGAACTTTAAAATACCTCCCAACGAGTAAATACTTGAGGCTACTGCTTTATACTGTGGAGCTTATATTATTATAAAGATCCTAATCCATTCAAACAAATTGCGGGAGATGTAGCGACATTAACTTTTAACGGAGTCATCCGCTAATGCTCATTACAGTGCAACAATTTCAAAGAGTAAAAATAATTCGGGTCAAAGCGAATGGTTTTAAACTTTGAAATTGTTGCATTCTAATCCATGTTTAAAGGAATGATACAACAATTTCATGTATGGATTTTACTATTTATTTCGGTCAATGCGAAAATTGTAGAATCAACAGCTAATATGTTACCAACATTATTTTTCGTTTATCGCTCTCCTATCCTAAGATTTTGTGGAATTAAACATAGCTCAGTTTAATTTTTCAAAGAACTGTCATAAGTTTTACACCACAGTTTAAAAAAAAATTACCTCTCAACAGTTGAGAGAAAGGCTTAGATGGACATGTTTGCAACTTAGAGACGCGGTTCTTATGAAACACCTTCAAATTTGAACGAATGGTTGGAAGAGGAATATTAGTTCAAAAGAACCCATGGGCAAATACGCAACCCGCATTTTAACTTTAGCCAATCAGAGGGAAGTGGTGAGATTAGCTACTATATTTTGAGACGTAGAGACAAAATTAGGGATTTTTGTTTCAGTTTGAATTGTTGATTTTATCCTTCTTACACTCGGTGGCCATCGAAAGAGCTACCCGTATTCCTTACAACACCTTTCCGAAAATTTCAGTTTTGAAAACGTATTGCAATGATTACGGCGTCATTTTCATACCAGATGTTTTGATTATTCAAAGGTATCTCCATTATTTTTAACATAAGTCATATAAAAAACTACTTATGACTAATATTATCTAGAATACGAAAATTAATCATTTCCTGTTGACCACTTCGTTTTGTCATACATTGTACTTATGACTCTTAAGGCATCAGTAGAATAATGGTAAGGAAAATAGTAGTAAGTGCAGTTACAGAAGTTGAATACCAAATACCAACACCATTGGATACTATTTTCAACATTTCATTATGAAATGGATGATCGATTAAGTTCATCACGAGTGAAAAATTAGCTAGAGAGTAAATAAAGCAGCACAACATTTATAGCGATATATACTTCGCTGGGGTTGTGTCCTAGTAGGTAAAGATTTCAAATGTTGACTACAGGGTCCAGATTCGACTCCGGATGACACCTTTGAGCACGCTAAACTTTACCCTAGCCGAGTGATTTTTCGGATATCAAATCAACCTGGAAAAGCACAGGTGGCACAGTTGGAGTCACTACCCCTTCTACACGACGTATGAGTTTCAAATGAGTTCGGACCGAGTATCAGTTAAGCTCCACTGTCGTCAATCAAATCAACCTCTGGCTTGATAACTTCTGAGGGCTAACAGCATTGCTAATGGTGCATGGTAATCTCATAAGAGATTTCGTGTAACGAAATAATCGATCATATTAATTTGAAAATAAGGAAACGCTGTGCAATTTTGGCATCTGCAATCCTACTGCGGCCATAGTGAAATCATTCCAAAGAATGAAGCTGGGACGGTTAGAGAAACATTCTTCCCCGATATTTTTTCTCCTGAAAACATGTCAATCTGAAATATTGATGCTATTAATGTGGATATGTTTTGCTGCGCGCAATGGAAAGAGCGTCATCAATACGTAACACGTGACACACAAGTGGAAATGTTGTCTGCACATAATTTTCCACTGCATATTAAAACGTCTCTCGCGCCACCAATCGTGCTCATCCTCCGACATCCGCGAGGATATTGGACCGCTGTTTCATCCACCATTTCCCTCCCAGTTAGGCCACCCATTCCCGTGCTATTACACGTTGCTCCGCTCGTCAGTTTGCCCCTTTAAACACACACTGTCCCGGAAACTTAACTAGCTAACCCGCGGTTGTATCGGCGAGGAAATTGCTACGATAAATCTTGCCCGCCCATCCCATGCCCTGAGCAGTCTTTATTTCCCAGCTTTTCCCCCTCGCCTCTGCCACCTTCTCTTCGTCACTTCCTCGTTCCTCTATTCCTTTCCTACTCATCTCCCACATTGCAAGCTTATCTCCGCCAATGAACAGTCCATCACCCCATCGTTTGGCTTTCAAAAACAAAAAAATCCGGCAATTGAATGCCTCGGAAAAACTATGAGGGAGTAAAAATACTAAGGAACTCGGGTTTCTCAACTCAAATTTTCATGACTGCACAACTGTTAACTTCTGATGAATGTTAGCGGTTTCCGAAATTCATTATCGGAAGGATTTGAAGAAAAGATCGGCTCCGAAAATTCATCAGTGAGGTTAGCATGATGAAAATTAAAAAAAAACATCCATTTAAAAAACCGTGGGCGAAGTTTTTAATTGGAAGGACTATAAATTTTCATTCACAAAGGTTGAAGTCTCATCTTCTCACGTATCCCCATTCATTTCCCGTCGTTCTGTGCACTCCCTTCTCTGCGATTACTCCTTCCCCACATTTTTTCATGGCTCGCTTCATTTATATTATCAGTGGTGGGATCCTGTTTGTTATCCACCTTTCTTACTTATCTGCTCGCACAGAATTTCCTTCTTCACTTACGTACGATCCACTTCTGCGGGTCTGCAACATGTGCCACACCCCTATCTGCAATCGGCATCTCTTCGAGAACTACTTCATTTTATCTCCTTAACAATTATATTGCTCGGCGATCTCAGGATGGATCGCGGATTCAATCTTATTTCTTTGGCTTCCCCTTTCTTGCCCAGGAGCAGCTCTCCGAAACCTCACCCACAATTCTTGATGAGGTAATATAAATAATCTCTTCCTCGATAGGTACATCTTTTTTCTACCATGAACAACTAATAATATGTCTCTCGTGCAGTTGAACCTGAGTTAAAGTTTCACAAAAGGCAACCATTCAGCTTGAGGGACTAAATAATAATGTTGACCGGTTGCGTAGAACGCAATATTTTGAGCGGATTGCTTTTAAATTTTCAAAATACCATTAAAATACTATTTTTGATCCATTTGACGCAAAATTATTGTCAAATGGCTGAAATAATATTAAAATCCAGGGAAAATTTCGTGTGGATTGTTGCTACCGCTGTGAGTCGTCTCCATGAACTTCCAGCCATATTTGGAATTTGTGCGTTTTTGAATTAAAGACAAACTGTTCGAACACAAATTTAATTATCCTCTAAGCTATCTCATTTATAGCTAAGAATTTATGACAAACGTTTTACAAAAAGGACGAAACTCATTTAGCTAGGAATTAACGTTAAGCTATTCGAATATATGTTGGTTTTAGAAAGGAAATAGTTTTATTATGGAACGTAGTAACCAATGTCGCCTACATCTCAACATTTAATAAATAAGTACGCAAAAATTGACTGTTTGAATCCGGTCATTAGTATGGTTCTGTTCAATTAGGTGCTGAATATCCTCTACTTACTGGTAAATATGTCCTCAGGCTTTGGAGATCAGCAAAACCAAGTTTCTTTTAATGATCAATTTTTAAGCTTGCATAATACAAATTCAACAGGAATTAAAGTATTTTCAATTTATGGTATTGGAAATATAACCATTCTATTAAAAAATATGAAGCTAATATTAAACTACCAAAATTATTAGGCACCGAAATTTAAAGATGAATTAAATGAAATGTGAAATCACTGTATTATTTTGGAAAACTGGAGAACTAACAAATATGAATGGTTCCGATTAACTATGGATGAATGTATAAGGACCGTTTCCATTTAATTCCATTGGGAATGAAACCCCTTCTGACACTTATTCTCTTCGTATAATGGATAGGCAACTTCAATACTACAGAATGGTCAGTGGCCAGAATTCCAACGGCCGATTACGAGGTGTTTTTTTTTCATACTGTCTTACGCTTGGTTTCATTACATCCCTGGATTCTAAAACACAATCTGAAGTAAAAAACGTATAAACTTTTTATCACTCACTAATTGTTTATGAATTGCCAATTGTTTAATACAGTCTATTAGTTTTTGGCAAGTTTTTGAAAATGCTGCTCTCCTCAATCTGTCGAGGTTATTCATTATTCCTGTACATGAATATGCATCTACAACGCTATATATTCACCTTCATTGTCTTGTGTGTCATCTTCAAATTTGGTTTACTGGGGTCCTCAATTGTTTATCCCGACTAAAATGTTTTAATTTTTTTCCCAAATCACTTTGTCACTCTCTTTTAAATTATCCATATCTACCAATGCACAATCATGTTTATTTCATTCGAAACTAAGTGCCCGATCATTCAAAGTAGGCTCCATCTTTTTCAAAATCTTGTGTATAAACGTGAGGGAGATTTTGCGTACGCCCTGTGTTTTGCCTTACCAGTTGCTATTCGAAGCCGATAATTAAAATCTATTAGTGGATATAAATGCTCTTCTAAAATTACGTTATTCCTCCGTGATTTTTAATAATAAAACAGTGCAGACAAATAAACATAATAACAAAATTGTTAATTGTGAATAAAAATTTAGGAGGGATGAAATTCTTTCCAAAGTATTAATAATTTTTTCGAAACTTCATTGAGTGGTGGTATTTTCCACTAATGGATTGGAAAGCATTGCATGAAACATAGCAGATTTGAGCATTGAATAAAAATTTGTTGGTACATACTCGTATATCATATTACGTAGACTTTAAGCCAATTTTCCCTTATGTTATCTTCAGCCAAATCGAGAATCAGTATGACAACTTATGGCAATAATAAATCGTATCAGGTATATTTCTTAAGTTAAATCACGCTTCATCATATTTTTAAATATGCCTGCAATAGTAAATTATTATATCGAGATGAAAACAGAAGCATTACTCACGGATTTGGACCAAGAAGCTGTAACAAAACTCGTGTCAGGTATTAAATATACGAAATGGCATGTGCGTTGACATGTGATTCCCTCTTTAGAGTTAATCTTAGGTACACGTACTGCAGTATATCATTTTCTTTTTCTTGCCAATTTTTAACCCAAGGACCAAAGGGAGAAGAAACTTCACAAATCGTAATATTTCTAAAATCGTGTATTTTTCCTCTGGAAGTGATATAGTGCTTCAGTAGAACATATCTTTCAGTTGCGTTTCAAAATTACCTACTGAATTCAAATGAGGTTTCCTTAGTTAGGGGTGTGGCAAAAAACTTATTTGTACAGACCTCTAGAGAATTTTAATCAAATATGTCATGGAATTGCAATTCTGAAGAAATGTACGAGCTGCAGAGAAGATTTAACAAAGTTGGTTAATGCTGTGTGTGTAGGAATTATCTGCCAAAACGAATAGTTTTATGCCAATGCAGTATCGATTATTCGCCATTATGAAACGGAACATTAGTAACCACATTAAAACAAAGCTTTTTCACATTATTTCAATGTGGAATATCGGTAATTTCATTGTGTTCTACATTAGCTGCTGCTGAACTGACCCTATACAAATGCTGTGCGAAGTGCGTAAAGAAAATTTTAACTTAGTCTTCTATGTAAGCAACTATAATAATTGAAATGGCACTCAGAGAATGTAATTATTTTGACAGTGGCAGGGTTTTATTACATATTTAAGCATTAAAGCTCTTCTTGTTAAATGAAAATATGTAAAAACGTCATATATAATTAGAAAAGAATAAATTATAGGATTAAAATAAAAGAACACCTGCTTACCTACCCACCTAAAAACACCTACCTTCTTACGCAAATCATTAAATGTAAATTTATAAATAAAAATTCCATACTTTATTGTCATGTAACTGATGCTGAATCCTGACTTGAGCTATCAATTTATTCCATTTAAATATGCTATTTATTCAGATAAATTTTTATATCAGTTTCAACCTTCTTTGAACCCGATACCATTGGTATCTCTTGGGTCAATGGGCCTTGTATCTACTATCAGCACAAAGAGATTATAGCAATGTATATGGAGATTATAGCAATGCAAAGAATAAGGCTTAGGCTTACTTAGTGGTGGTTACAATAAACATGAATTATATATACATATATATATATATATATACACACACATGTATTTACATATTTATATTAATACGTAGTTTGCCATATAGAAATAAGACCTGCTTTCACTTCTGGTCATAGTCACTCTTAACACTACATGGTGTACACCTCTCCAACGCTTTCGTATAAAATTGCTCTTACACTCATAAAAATTGAAGAACGCGCACCGTTATCCCCAAGTGAGACTGACAGCATTCGCCTCCTCCAGCAATCGACGAGCCTCTTCATTTTCATAGAGGATGACGCTTACACCTCCTCTCTATCTTTCCTCACACCCAAAATCCCTCCTAACATATCCAATATTTTTCCTCCACCGTCCTTATCACGTCTAGTGTGTTTCTCCTTGGTCGAAAATAAAATAATTTCGGTAAAATGGCGGAAGAATTACATTCCCCCCCTCTTGGTCTCCTTCTTCTCCTGCTTATCTTAAAATTGCTCTCACTGCTCGGTGGTGATACAGACAGCTAACATATTTCATTTGTTCAAAATAGGTAAACTCTAGCCCTGTAGTTTATATATATCACTTATGCAAATGAGTTCGCGGTCGGAGAAAACATTACATCGAGCTCCAAGCGTCATTCCTACTGCGTCATTTTTAAAGGGAGGGTCGTCCTTCGGAGGAGCGGTCAGCCAGAGGTGCGGCCGTGCGTCCGACTCTTAATCATTGTCGCGTGTGGGGCGGCATAATTTAGGACACTCCGGGACTCATTTGACGAATAAATGAGGCCGTGCAGGGAGGAAGGCGGGAACGCGGAGGAGGGGTTAGGGGAGAGTGGGTGCGGAGAGGGAGGAGCAGCGAAGATGAAGAGAGGAAAATGGCGATTGGGTGTGCGTGTGTGTGCGTGTGTGGCAGTAGGGAGAAAGGAGAAGGTGGGGGGAAGCGGAGCGAACATGGGAGGGAGACTGTTGACGAGCGATGCGGATGTGTGGGACGGAGGGAAGTGGATAATGTATAGAGAGGAGGAATAATGAAGGGGGAAGGTTGGGGACATGGAGGAGGGAGGGAGGGAGCCAGCGAGGAAACACAGCGATGGCAGGAGGACGGTGGAGGCGGGAAAAAATTCAGAGAACGGAGGATTTGCGCGGACTTGGAAGCGTTGATGCATCTCTCATGATTTACATTTTCTAGCTCCCCTCGACGTGCGAAGTAAAATACGGCATAATCAGACGAGCATCCGACGGATTAGGTAATATTTATAATAAATCTTCTAGTTTGGTATGATCGTGAAAAACGGATATATCGCAGTGGGATGGATGCAACGATGAAGGCGTACAATTACTGCTTGGGCTCTCAAAATTGATGACCAAGAAAAAGTTAATCTATTAGTCTTGGTAGTAAAATTGGTTAGAAATTTAAGACATGAAATAATATTTTGCTGAATACAGTTTTGTAAAGTCAAACGTCAATAAGTTAAATAATTCATCGGTTCATCTAAAAATGAATTTATCGTTTGATATATGCCAAGTTAGATGCCCTACAATTCTAAGGGAGAGGTTTGTCATGATGTGCCGTGAGTTAGAGGGTGTTTATAGTTCACGTAATTACGTACACATGAAATATCCGCGACATGGTTTGTCGCATCGAGAAAACAGAACAAGACTACATAGCGTAGGTACACATTACATAGTAGTGCATAGGAGAGAGTGTTGTCACGAGTGGTATTTCGAGCATAAAATACAAATAAAATTTGCTACAAAGCATTTGTGGCGTAGTTATGTTAATAGGTGCATGTTGTGTTGTCCCGTTGTTATCCATTCAAATTTGTTTAGACCTGGGGACGTTTTCAGTACTTAAAGAAAAGGAGACGACCTCTCGCAGACAAGAGTGACAACACTGTGAACGAACACGATGAACGTTGTACTGTCGACATAAAAATATTTTTCCACGACCCGTAACCGTTTTGAAGCTGAAGAAAACAAAACTTTATCTTCTATTTTCAGAATTATTCTACATCATACTCATCAAAAACAAACGATTTCACAAATGCAATGATTCAATCACATGGAATATTATTTTGATTAAATAAATAACATCCCGAATGGAACCTTAGGGTTTGGCAAAAAGGAAATAATAGTAAGTAAGGTTTTGGACAACCTTTGATGGCCATTGATAACCCTATTAAATCTTAAATAATGACATGGCTATTCGAGATAAATGTCATGATATTAGTTATTCCTAATCATTAAAATTTGTATGGCCAAAAGTATTTCTAAATTCCCAGCATTTTGATTTGCTCTATACATTTAAAAGGTTGGAAATAAAGAAAAATAATATATACTCTACGAAGAAGCATATTAAATATTCTATTAGTTCGTTCATACTCTAAAGTAACTCCAAAATACACCACATTGAGTTTATTCTGCCACTAGCATCAAATTCGTTCACTGTACCTACAACCCAAAAGATATGATCATTACTTCCAGGCGAAATGGTAGCACATGACAACCAATAAGACAAGGAAAGTACGATAACAAAACAGTAAGGGGTCTCATGAATGAATATAGTCATACATATAAAAACCTGCTGGCGTGATTAGAAAGAGTGTGATAGAGAGGAGTTCCACTGCCTGAGAGGATAACAGGAGAGGGATCTACAAATCATCGTTCTTCTGAAAAGCAAAAGTAAACGTTTTCATATAATATGGTTGAATATAATTTCAAAATATGTAAAGGATGGAGAATGCAAACTCTGTAAAAAATTTGTCTAGACGAGAACCCCGATATTATCTATAGTTGTAAATTACCAGCAGCCCATTAACCAGTTCAACAAAATCCTGGGACAAGATAATAATTTCTCTCGTCGTTTAGATTATTAAGATTAAAAGACTTACAAATTCCAGCCTAAAGAGCATATTAAAATATGAATGTTTGCCTAAGCCCGACAAAGTAGTGGTGTATAGAAGCACATTCCCCTCCACATTGTTGCACAGTAGTGAAACTTGAACAACAGGATATTATAGGTAAGCCTAATGTGTAACGTGTTGGTTGATATATTTCCATTTATTTCATTCCAGTACCTATTTCATCAGTAGCAGTCGTTTCAACTTGACCCATGTTTACTTCGCCTACACCTGTTTCTGATAATGAAAAATACTTTCCAAGAAGGTGTTTCTTCACATTGGGGAAGAGAAAACAGTCACGTGGAACTAGGTTTGGAATATACAGGGAATTAAATAATACACGTATTTAGATAGACACCTAGCAGAAAATGTATTATACAATGTATGTAACAGAGGAAAAAGAAGAACGCAACGGAAGGGCAATATGGAGAAATTGTTTCATGTATATCTTCTGAAGACACAACGACCATTATCCCAAAGGTTTGTTTGACAGGTGGGGGTAGATACAGCTCGCCAAATACTAAGGTGAACGGCGTGTGAAATGCTAATATCAAGGTAGGTGCCCCAGTTTCTCTCCCTTTGCTTCCTGTGGTTTCTGATACCTGAAAAATCACAGGGCTTGGATAAAGCTGAGAGTGCCCAAGGTGTACCTGGGAATCAAACCCGGGCCCTCCCGTCAGCTGTCCAGAGTTCTACCAACTGAACTACCACTTCCTTTCTTGAAAAAAAGTTTTAAAAAATATTTTGCCCCTCTGAAAGGGACAGTATAACAGGTCATACTTGTTTAAATTATTGAACAGATTAAATGAGAAAAACTCTTTGACAATTCAGACTATAGTTGATAACTTACAATGACCAACTGTGTGATACATCCTTAAAGCGAACTGTTTTGATCGATTGAAAAGCTCTATAGTTAAAATTAGCATGGTTCATGGTGATGTTACCTTTATCAAACTTTGAATGATTTAGAATCGCGATAGTGAATCATTATGAAACCAACGATTGCGAAACAGTTTTTTTCTTCGAAAATTTTTATTTCTTTGTACACATCCGACCGCTAATGGCTCGGTACTTATTAATTAAAGAGGCCTTTTGGTCTCCGTTAATTCTCGAGTGTTACTCAAGCGAGCTTACGTACCACAGTGCAGCTTTCTAGTGAAACAAAACAAAGCGGGATAGGAGTTAATGGGAGACCGAGAGTTGAAATAGAGAAGGAAGGCATTGCAGTGGCTCGGGGGCACAATTAAACCAGTGAATAGTTAGGCACGCTCTTGGGGGTTGGAAATACCGTGGGTGGAAAGTTCGCAGACTCGAAATTTCATGCATAAAAAAAATACTTGCGCTATAAACTTCCCATTCTGCAGGGATAATGCATGAAAAGCGGCGATCACCGCTCCATAGACCGATATAATGCTCGCGTGAACAGATGAGCATGATTGCGTATAATGTGAGAAGGCTCACGAAGAAGGTGGAGGAGTTTGACCATAAAACAGAAGGTTTGTGCAAAATTCTGACAGGGTAGATGGAAGATTTATCCTCATTACGACGAGAGGATTTTTCATATTCCCACTTGCAGTGAAATAAATATAAAAATGAAATCCCTTCCCTTGCAGGAAAACTGTAGTAGTTACTGCGCTACTGATTTTATAGGCTGTATTGCATAAGTCACCACCGTGCATATGTTCTAAATTTGTTTTACGGTTCAAAGCTCACCAGCGCCTCCTTCAATTTAAATTGAAAAAAAAGCACTTGGCATTTCAAACGCTAATTCTTATATCTCGCTGCTTAAATAATTTCTCTTCTGGGACTTTTACAAAATCTCAGATAAAAATACGCTGCTTTACAAATGAAAACGGATATAAAATAATAACCTATAAAATATTTTTTTACTAAAACGATAGTAGATGTTCGTGTTTTGATTTCATCGATTTTATGTAAAGTGATCCGTTTTAATGCAGTTTTCAGGTTATACATGCTAAATGTGCGGGATGATAAAATTCAAATATAATATAAGCATTGGTATATGACACGCATTATAAATATCACGTGGTTGAAAGAGATGCGAGGGAGGGTAACACCTAATGCATAGAAAGAACTAAAACCACGTAGGTAGGTATATTTAAAATTTCGACTCTGGACGACACTTTATTCACGCACTGAAGTTAAAAGTATAATACCACCTTAGCGATCAATTCATGGTACCTAGGTTTACAATCCTATATATTTTATTAGCTTAAACTATACACTAACTGTGGTACCTACGGCAATGAGAACTTCTAAATAAAGGAAACTTAGCATCAGCAAAGCGAGCAGAACAAAAAAGACATTGCGGTAAAGGCATGGAATATAATTCAGAGGATAGGGCCGGAGTGGAATTCAAGAGCAAAGGAGGAAACCATTAATCCGAACGAGAGGAGATTCCTCAATGTAGCAAGTTCCTTCAAGACCAGATGGCCCCCTCCACAAAGTTCAGCGCTACGAGGCACTTCTCTCCTTTGGAAAGAAAAGGAAGAGCATTCATGGACTCATAAGAAATCAGCAAAGGGCAAGAGTAAGCAAAGTAAGGCTCTACCATGCTACCGGGATGAGCATCATAATTAAAACGAGTGATGATGAATAAGTACACTCTTTTTCCTCCAAAATATGTTTGAGTATTGATGAAGTACTTTTCTTCCTAATTACTAATAAAATTAGAAAAACCACGAACGAAGGTGTGGATATTCGCTGTAAAATACGATGCAAAACATTTAAGCACTCGGAAATAACGATACACAGAGGAACTGTAACCATCATTTTGTTGAGGGATATTTATTCATATGATTATAGTTTACCATCGAATGAATATTTTTATCCAAAAACGAATATTTTAAAGCAATACTAATCTTATTAGTGTTAAGAATTTGATGAAAATTCTCCTTACTGTATATTTTTATTATTTTTAGCCACGCCTTAAAATTCCATATATTTAAACGTTTTAGCTTACGATACATCGGTACTGTGCAACAATAGTACGAGTATATCATCGTAACCACTTTACTTCTTCCAACGTAGAGTAGACAAATTTCGAAATATCACAAAGAAAAATTTTCATCCCATATTAATTACTAAATGACTCAATGAATATTCCAGAAATTTTACCCTGGTTTCTCATGATAATTAACACCTATTGATGTACATTACTTTTTACTTGGAATGTATTCAAAAAATTCATTTCCGCAGTCATTTATTTATTAGGTTTCCACTATTTGATTATTACATGTAAATAACAAGCCAACGCGAAAAATACAGAACATTTTGTGAATTTCAGGTGAAACTAAAATTTGGACCAACAGCTTTGAAGACGTTTTAAAAATGTTTGGAGAAGTGCTGTGAATTGACACTGGTGATTCCTTGAAAAGAGGAAAGGAACTTCACTGTAAATTTTGGGCCAGCCTCGAAGAAATATGCTATTGGTCAGCAGATATTTTCTTTCACATCAGGTTAACTTTCTATGAGGGTGAAAATTGCGAAACTACACATAAGCCATACATTATACAAAAAACCGCCATCATATGTCAGTGAATTGAGATTGATATAAAAATAACTATTGCCCCACAGAATGACTGATCTAGAAAAGATCTCATCACTCAGAAGGTGATTCTGGGAGTCCAAAATTAATTGTCAATTTAAAGAGATTTGGTTAGGTATAGCGACTGGATAGCCTACCCTAGCGCCACTGAGTGGAGACACTGTTGTATACATCGCAATTGGATAAGCAAATATTTAAATATTGTGAATTCAATGCGTCTTTATATGACAGATGAATACATTTTTGAAACATCAAGTTATTCAGCAAACTCAAGTAGTCCGTGATCCGATGAAAACACGAACGTTTATGAGGCATATTTTTACCCAATAAGTGGGCTACAAAAGTCTTAAAAACAACTGAATATATGTATGTGATCAGACATATAGAAAATCTTTATTGAATACGAACTTGCGTTATTAAAATTTTGCCATGATGATATTGAACGAAAGTATAAACATAATCTTTAATGCATGAATACGAAGTCAACACTGAAAATTGCGCCAATAAGGACGTTTTCATTTGTTCAAAACGACTAGTTCTTAGATTAAATGGCTTCCATTGCACTAGAAAATCGTGTCCTTGATATCGTAGAGTCAAAGTTCAGAATTCAAGCGTGCAATAATAATGATTGCGTAGTCTATTTTTCGATATTTTTTTCCCCTTGGAAAGATTATGCAGATTACGACTCAATAAAGACCATTATTATTGCCGATAAACTTACACAGACTATAAAATCGGATAATACTGAATGTATTTACTGAAACGTCCATCTATTTAAATGAGTAATTGTAGTTGATAGTTCATCATGCATGCATAGGACTAACTTGACGTGGTGTTCCTCCGTCACCTTCACGTTGAATCTCAAGGGACGCCCGTTTAAGGGTAAAGAGGATGGCTGTTCCGATTGCTCTGGTTATGGACAACTAGGACACCCGAAAGTGACCACAAGCGCATGCGTTCATTATTTCCGCAAATTATTATGCAACACGCACGCAATACCTTGTTCCACCTCACTTCCCCACTGCAGTTTTGCCTCCGCCACCGATTACATTGCCGACAACCCGAATGAATTCAACGCTGCGCTCGCTCATTCATTTAGATTCATCTGTTTCATTTCATTCAACCGTGCGGGATGGGGGAGGAGGAGGAGGAGGATACTTCCATTCATTCATTCCCGTAAAATCGCCGGCGTGCATACAAGGAACGGTTCTATATGTATGTGCTCAGCGTGTCGCTATGACAAAATGTTAATGCGGAGAGCAGTCTTCTTTGTTCAGACGCGACCGGAAACATTCCTCAAATGAAAATTTTTCGCTCCGCGACTCTTCCGTTCGTCAAGTCGGAAAGTCATTTTCTGGACGCTGGGATGGGGGAGGGAGTATGGGGATGGGGGATCGACTAACGGTTCAAAAAGGCAGAAAAAAAGCAAGCATGCAGTCCGCTTGATGCTCCCATCCTTCACTCTATGCTTGGCAGACGGAGTAATGTGCAGGCTAGGGAAGGGAGGGAGAGAAGGGGGAGGGTTGGATGGCATGGCCAGAGAAGAAGAGTTGCTTGGAGAGCGGAGACCGAAGGAACGAGGGACGAAAAGTGGTGTGCAGCGGGCGAAGGGGGAAAGAAAGAGAGCATCTGCGATTCCAGGGACCGTGGCAGTGCATCTTGAAGATCGTCCTGACTGCGAGGCGGATGTTATTGCGGGATTGGTGGGGGGGGGAGAAAGATTCCGCGGACGAGACGAAGGGCGACGGAGAGAACTGCAGCACAGCGGACGAGGTGGAGCTGCGGAGGGTTGCAAGAATGAGCCCCGGGAGAGGGGGAGTGGAGGTGGTTTAGAACGGAAGGGGTAAAAAGAGAGGAAGGTGTATATCCCACGGGAAAGAGGCATGGAGGAATGATACTCATTAAATTACCAAGAGGAGATCTTGTGAAAATGATGTTACTTCCACGTTTTGCGCTGGATTGAGGCTTGGATTTCTCCACTTGGAGCTTTATCAAGACATCACAGTACACAAGACGAATATTTAAAAAAAATATATAGTATTACTTGAAAGAAGTAACATCAAGATTGATGACTGTCCTAGTTCCTGTCTCTTGATGAACGCATCCGTTAAAACATTTGACAGGAAAACGGGAGGGCTTTTCTCGGTGCTTTTGTTCGCGATCCGCTACATTCGTCAACCACGAAATTTGTCTCCTGATATATTCTCCTCTCTTTCCTCTCCAGTTTCTCAGGATAGTCCATCTATACTTCATCAAATCTGTGCTTTTCATTTTGACAGCTGTCCCGTTGTGTTGATCTCTTACGCATCTACAGAAGAAATTCTCCGTTTTATGAGGGATGAACACATGTTTCTTTTCAGTTTCGCATTTTAGATATCAACGAATTTCACTTAGCATTAGAACTACACAATATGGCTTATGAGTTAGTTCAGCTATCTTTATTTATGGCATGCATATTTCTGGTTCAAATTGTACGCTCTTCCAACATTTTTTTAATTAAGCAAATGTTAGATTAACAAACCAACGAATCAACTAAAAAGATTGTTTGATAACCGAGAAAAAAAATTATCATAAAATGTTTATACCAGTTTTCAATCTCAGATTAATTAATGCACAAACATATTATTAATATAGTTTCTTTTATTGCACTCTCTCCTCAATGCCTTTGCTGGAGAATCTGCTGGCATTTAAAATTTTGGCAATCATTCAAATTTCCAGTCCTTTATTCCTATTTCGTTTGAAAATCATTCTTCTTACTTAAATTGTATTCTATGATCTTCTCTCAACCTTTTATTGGTGTAATTTGTGCGTTTCATCTTCCTCTCCATACAAACTAATAACTTCGTTTGATCCTCCTCATTTTTTTAGAGCTGCATCATAGTCTCACCGTAGCGTGTTTATATTTTCTCCATATTACCATACGTTGTATTTCAACCTGTTCTTCATCCCTTTAAATCAACATTCTTCAAATATATCGGTCCTTGCTTTACTCCCCTTTTCGTTTCTCTTATGTTTTCATTGTACTTAAGCACATACGCCATTTAGTATCCTTCCGGATGGATTTGGCAGTCACTTACTCTCTATATAATACATAATACTAAAATAAACCTAACTACTAGCTTTACTAGGCTGTGGCTAGTTTAACTTCTTCTGGTAGTTTCATAGGTATAGAACTGAGCCACAGACCGCTGACTCCAGGTTTAAGTCTGGTGCACATCTCTGGGCACCATCAGATTCACCCAATCTGTATAACTTTTCTGACACCAGATCTTCCTGGAAAATCACTGGCGGTACGAATAAAGGAACATACCCCATCTTGAGCGTTAAATTCACACGCCGCAAAGAGCTTAGTTGAAGGTGAGCTCTACCCTCAGGTATCAAATTAACCTTCGAGTTGATTACCGTGGTAAGGATCCTCTACCCCATGCATTTCTTTGCAAGTGGTTGCATGTGATTATTTTTTGTTCACACACCTCAAGTAAGCTCTTTCCTCGTTAGTTTCCTTTCCCTAGTCTACTATATACCTTACTGATGTGCTGTTTTTATCTTAATATATGAATACTTTCCCCTGTTTCCCATGTTTATCAGAGTTTCTTCTAAATGTTTTATTACCTCCTTGAAATGCACCTCTCCTCATCATTCTCGAATTCTGCAGGCATGTCAACTCATATCACTCAAGTTTATGCAAATTTACCGTCTTTAAATCGAAGATATACTTTCAATGTATTGACCGAAGCTTTTCACTCTCATTTAAGCAGTATGCTCATTCCCACATTTCCATTTGTAGATTATTCATGACCTTTTGACGACATTCATCATATTTATGACGACAGTCATCATCAAGTAACGGCTCCACCATTAAATTTCATAATACCTTAAATCATATAACCCGTTTGTGAGTATCTAAGCCCTTCGAGTGCCTTTGCATATTGACCACCAATGCTTGTACGTCTAGTCTAATTAATCATTTTGCAGATAGGATCTATACATCTCGAGTTAACTTCGGATACTCTCAATGGCTTATAAATATCTGAAATTACTGTTTTAGTAAGAAAAGGTAACCATATCAAGATATATGGTATGATATTCCAAAAATCAGCCCTCTGAAACAGAGGGCTGACTTTCGGAAGATACAAGAAAGTGATTTTTTTTTTCCAAATATTAATAATATATTCTGACGAAATAGACAATAAATTTAACTCTGGTGTATTCATTGCATTTTACTCGTGATTCGGGTGTCATTGTCATTTTTTAAGTGTACTGAAATTGAATGTTTAATATATCATCAAAGCTGTCAACCAATGACGCAGAAAATAGGAATATGTTCTTCTGCAGTTGGAAATTTTAATGTCCCGTGAATTTCACGAACCGCCAGTATAATACGGAATACGGCTAGAAATTCCGTGATTTCTCTTTTAGATTGTTCTCCAAGCATTCCTTAGAATAAGTAGTTATACACGCAGGTTTATACACCAGCTTGAGCCAGGCAATTACAGGCTATAAAACTATTTTATAGGCTATAAAGTGATTTTATAGAAATAAATACTAAATTTATGAGAGTGATAATAATGTAGGGCATAATGTAAGGTAAAAGTTAAGTTAACATAAGTAGATCTATTTAATAAAAGCACTATAATATTTACTGGTGGATATTAAAACAAAAGTCGTATTAACTCGCCATGGAAACTCACAATGCCAACACAGAGAGCACGTGGATGTTATTATTTAGCATACAGTGTAGTATAGAAAACAGGATAGAAAAATACGTGACGTACATAATTAAACGGAATCGGAAAGAATCGAAATGGTAAAATAGAAGAATCCAATGGTATTTTTGGAAATGATAGTATTCTGCAATTCTATAAGCAACTTTGCAAATTAAAATATTAGAATCTGATAAACATTCAAGAATATAGGTCGCAAAATATGAAACAGGAACAAAAATTAATATGTGCAAAACGCTAAACACGTGAAAAATTCCATGCCAAAAAAAACCAAGAGGAATGAAGAAGTTCAATGTTGACCTAACTAAGAGAAATACAAAGGAATTATCTTATAGTACATTCTTTAAAAGGAGAGAATTAGCTACTGGGGATATACAGATAAATGAGAACAAATTATTTAAAGAATTTTTCCACAATTGGTGCGCTAGAAATACTAGCCTGCATAGCATATTATTCTAACTTGAGTTAGCAAATTGCTGAAAAGATAGCAAAGTAGGCAATCAGAACACATAGAAATCCCCTGTGCCCGGGAGTAATATCTATTAGAAAACTCAAGGAGTTCGCTTAAGTCATTGCTACTACATTTGCGCGAGTATTCCTGAGAACTATGACATAAGGTCCAGATTCCTGCAACTGGAAGTTAATTTGTAATAATCGGTAAATAATACACTACAACTACGGAAGTTCCGTGTACTGTGTGTGGGCTGAAAGGTTTCTTGCATGGACGTTTACTATGCTTGATTTGTGGCTTCTGCGTGCGGTTTTTTCTTTCTAAATGACGCGTGGTGCCCTAAGACCCCAGCCTCACGCCCTTGCGGCGGCTTGCGGGGTATTGAGTAGATGTAGATGTAATGAAATATCAAAATAACTAAACTTTTGATGATTTTCAAAGCTTATAACTGTGAAAATCAATCATGTCGCTGACATATTTCAATGTGATAGCTCCTCTCAAAATTAAGATCGCAATTGACCAAAACAAGTAACGTGAGTATATTTTTCGTTAACAGGCAAATACTTGTATTTAGAATAAGACAATGTGGATATAGTACAAGTGGATCAGCTGAAACAGAAACGATTCTCGTTAAAACCTTCTGTTAGGATAAGGCATTACTCATGCCGACGAAATCATTTATATTCCAATTAAATCTTAGCCAGGGTGAAAAAATACGGATTCTTCATGCAGGGCGTAATGATTAACACATTCCAAAATATATGTTATTGATGAGAATGTGAGTCACATACGCGTAATTAAGGAATTCTCATCTCATTGGTGGCAAAAACTTATCATTGAAGACATTCTCAAAATAAGCAGGAAAAATATATTTTGCAAATAGATACATTTTTGGATCAATATCGTTTCCAATTCACATTGCCTAAATTAGATCTCACGAGAGAAACAACGGTTACATGCGTACAATGCCGAATGCAGGAAAATGGGGTTTGTTCTTGACCATTGTAGACACTCTTTTATATTGGATTGGAAATGGAGATTCGGAATAGTTACTAACAAACAAAGAGAGATGATTGTGTAGTAAAATATATGAGAAAAGCAACGGTAAATGAAAATAAACCGAATCGGGGTATTTTAAGTTAATTTCTGGATTATTATTAAGCATTGAATCCGAATGAATACCACGGTCCCTTCGACTTGGTTTTAGTGGACCTAAATAAAACAGTTTCTGGCGAAACTTGGTGGAAAATCTTCATACTGACTTTTAATAATCAAACCACTTTACTTTTCCACATAAACTTAATGTGAAAAATTATTGTGAATGTAATTAAAAAACTTAAGCTGATGTGGAAAAGTAAAGTGGTTTGATTATTAAAAGTCAGTATGAAGATTTTCCACCAAGTCATAAGTGTAAGTAAGTAAGTGGTTACTTTCATCCTGTAAGTGTGATAATCCGCGAACAAGATATCGATCACTGGAAATCCGTTTTATTTACGAAAAATTGTTTGCCAAAGAACGTAATGAGTCTGTGTTGAGGAGCTACTGAGGATTGGGGCCAATATTGTAAATATGTGAATAGCAAGATAGGAAATATAGGTATAATTAAAGGGTGACATATCCCGAAAAAATCTGTGACTCCTTAAAAAAAACCAAAAATGATATGTGCACTCACCAGCAAACAAAAGAAGCATAACAATGAATATTTAGCCTTAATACAAGAATCACGTCGCAGCAGAATACTATATATTTTCATCCGTTTCCCTTCGAATTATAAAAATTGGGATTAATATTTATTATACCCTGTTTGTGATTTCAACAAAATAGTTCCGGAGTGTGAAAAATAATTGGCCTAAAGATGTGGTGATGGGGAAATCGGCAGTTGCAAATGAAATATACCCTTGTCCAATGAGAATGAGAAGAATTGATTTCTTAGCGATAGGGTTGGGGTGGCTATAATCCCCATGGTTGGATGCAGCGGCTCGCGTTAAGCCCTCTCTTTATTTCTTCTCCTCCTAAGCCGGTCATTTGCGCAGCGATTTTCTCTTGGGCAGAACGCCGCCAGCGCATGATCTTCCCCTAATGAGTCCATCAATTGCAACTTAACGCCGTTATACGACGCAGTTCGCCCCTTGGTGTTGCTAGTCGCATCTGTCTACTACCCGGGAATATCTTATTGCTAACCGTTGCTACACGTGCAGCAGCTGTGTTTCTACCCTTCAAGGGTATTAAAATACAACAGAATTGCGTTAACGCGGACATGTTTCTCTTTTGTGAACTTCAACGCAAAACAAATAATAACTTAGCAATTTTATTCATCAAGGCGCGCTTTTGTTATTTATTTCCGTTGCTACTTTCCTTCTTCTTGACAACGGCCAATCTTTGCATCCTATTGGTGATTGCATTGCCACTAGGCGGAACGTCTCACTCGATAACTTTCATCATAAATATGAACCAAGATATTGCGTCTCATAATTGTTTGTTAGACTATGGTAATATACGTAGCATGCATAAACTTAATATACGCTTGGAGAATCACTAATGCATCAAAATCCAAATTGAATCCAAGGAAATATTGATGTGCGTATATTTTTGTTACATAATGTTTAACTTTTTAATCATATCTGTTTATTTCAAGAACATGCATCTTTATCAATGTTTAGTATTGCAAAATATTGGGAAGCGTGCATTCCTTTTTACATTATGGAATTGTGCTATTAAATCGCAAATAAAGATGTTAAGGCTAAAAAAAATGCAGGAAAAAATATGTAGTGTTCTCAAGTGTCAAGGGTATAACTTTTCAAAAGAGTGACAGAAACTTGCATGCAAACAGAGTGAAAACATACCCCCAGACTATCATTTTGACTGAACTATTTTTTTATTATTAATACTTTTCTCTCCCATGAAGTACGACCTTGCGCGTTCCACTTGACGCCTAGTGATGTACTGTCGGAGGCAAAGAAAATTGTTTCTGGTAGCCAGTAGATAGTTGGAAGGGGAGGCGCCAAACGAAAGGTACTCCTCAAAGCGACTGATCCTCAGTACACGGATGCAAAGGCGTTCGAATGCAACGGGGTGGTTATTTTAGTTTCATATACTCAGGATGTCTTTGGATGTTTCGTGGATTTTGAGAAGGTGGAGTACTAGGGTGGGAAAACTCAAAGGGCATACGATATTGTGTGATATGAGAGCAAGCTGGAATGATAGGCGAATAATATGAAGCTTTTAGATGAAACGCACATCACAGCTATGGGCTGCATAGGGAGAATGAAGATGGGCAGTGATGGACAGGGACCAGGGAGTGGAACAGGGTTGCCCGTTATTGCCAGTATTTTTCAACACACACATGCTGAGGACATTTTAAAGTTAGAATACCATCACCTAGGTTGATATTAGAAGTGGTCGGCAAGTAGATTAAATCAATTTTGCAAAAGAAACATGCAATTGTGAATCTAACAACTAACGATTTTTGTTATAATCGAGAGATTAACAGGAGGAATTCAAGAGGTGTGGAATGAGTATTAGCCACAAGAAAACAAATGTAGTGAAATTCTCGAGAAATATAAAAGTTAAACATAAAAACTGGAGGGAGGTGGAGCAGAGCTTGTATATGGGCCGTATTAGAGAAAAAGGGGAATTTTAATGGAGACATTAGAAGAAAAACTACGTTTGACGAAAGAGACAGAGGCAAAAAAAGAGAATTTATGAAATGCATACTGAGTAATGATATGAGGAAAATATTGGCAAAAACTATAATGAAGAATGTAGTGTTTTATGAGTGTGAAGATTGGTCTTTGAGGTAAGAGAATGACCATGGATTGGAGCAGTTGAGAAGTGGGTGTGGTGGAGAATAGATAAAAAAAAGTTGGACAGAAAAAAAGGCTAACTCTGAATTTACTACTAAGTAGGAAAAATGAGGTAGACATGTAATAAAGCATGAAGTCAGGCAAAAATCACTAAGAAATAAAAAAAAGTTATGCAAGTCAAAGAAAGAAAAATTTTCACGAACGTAAGAATTACATAGTCCTTAGAGATTGCCTAAAACTTTATAGAGGCAGAATACTTTTAGAAATTATATATATATATATATTTATGAAGACTGTTTATGGACGATTCCCGAGTAAATTTTAACTATACCATTACCAAATGTAGCATTTTAGCAAGCAAGTAACACTTGACATTTTAGTGGTAGTAGACGCTACTCTTGAAAAACTACGGACTAACATGACTTTCTAGCATTTATTCTTTCCTATGACTAACTGATATCTTTGTCACTAAGCGAATGCATAATGATTTATTTTGATACTCTAAGTTTCAAAATTGATAATGTTTCAAGAGAGATTATATTTTATTCTTGAAGAATAGGGTTTTTTTTATATTTGACTCACTTTCACTTATTTTGGGTTTCTCTTCGTAATTTAACTCAATGCAATTCACAGAAATTTTTTTTTAAATATTTGCCTTCACATTCTCTGTGAATCCTCAGTCAATTTATATATTGGCTATTCTTTACGAGGGTTTTGTAAGAAATTAATCGAAAAAAGATTTAAAGAGACGCATTAGTGAAGTATAAATAAAATATATATTTCCTTGAAGAAATTATCCTTGAACAAACATTTTTTATTTTTTTTAAATTAGCGTCATTATAACCTTAGAATGGTTTTTGTATATTGGTAATAACTTAAGAGATTTCAATTTGTGAACATATTAATATATTTCGTCAACTTTTTCACGTTTTGAAGCTTAAGATTGTTTTAAAAATATATCAGGTCAATTAATAAAATAAACATGTCGTTTTGTAGCTATATATAAAAAGTAATAATCAACAAAAGTAGCCTACAAAATTACTTCCATGTACCACATACTCCCTAATCGTACAGAGCATAAAGCATAATTGCAGCAATAAAGCTGAATCATGATAACTAAAATTCATTTTGGCTTAGGTTCACTTTTATAGTATAATAAAGATACTCTTTTTTAATTTGCTATTCTCAAAGTAGCTAAAATGGTAATGGAGGTTCTTATAATACATCGCAATTAATTAAAATTACCTCAAACAATTCCCAACCAAAGAAAAACCAACCCATTAATTTGTTATTATGCAATGTATATTGGGTTGCGGTATTCCAGGGGTGGAGTTTTGGACTACTGACCGGAGCCCCCGGTTTTGATTCCCGGGCAAGCCCCTCTGGGCACCTCCAGCTCCACCCAAGCTAGTTGATTTTTCGGGTACCAGATCTTCTTGAGAAACCATAACCCCGGCACAGGGAAAGGAACTGGCCCCCCTACCCTGATATGTGAATATTCACACGCCATCGGGCTTGGTACATGGGTGAGCTCTACCATCATCTACCAAACCAACTTTCGAGTTGATTATTGTGTGTATGGTTATACAATACATAGTATTAATTATAAAACAGATATATTGTTTTTTTTCAATTTACAATGAAATGTCAATCTCATAATTTCAATTCTATTATTCTCAGAGCTTTCGTTTTCTCCTGAAGGCAAAAGAATAGATGTTTATTCTCCTCTGGGTTTCACTCATTGAGCGATGAAAACTGCACAATGTCCCTTTGTACAGCTAATGAGCCAAATAAAAGTGCAGGTATAATAGACATTGATATATATATATATATATATATATATATATATATATATATATATATATATATATATATATATATATATATATAAGCACACATTCAAACATGAAAACCCGCCATATGGCGAAGAAATATTTATGAACATGGAAATAGATATAGGGAAAAAAAATTATAACTTAAAAACTCAGAAAGATTGCACTGATACACGTATTTGCAACAAAACCCGTTTACCAATCTTATGTTGCCTAAACATAAAAACCAATATTTTTTTCAGTTAAAATGAATATCAATAATCCTCGTAGAGACTATTTCAATAGAAAGTTTGAAAGCTTATAGGGGTATGAAAATATTTTCTTGGTGGAAAGCCAATTCAAGTTTTTTGAAGCTACAGTTTTTTTATTAATTGTTTCCTTGTTAATAAAATTTCAATTAATTCTGGGAAGATAATAATTAGCATTTCCAGGTTATCAGCAATCTGCCTCAATGGGAAGTAGAAGTTGTATCACGTGAACTACAGAGAGTCAAGATGGGTGGACTTTTTCTACACCCATGATAATTCTAAGAGCTATGAGCGTGTTGTTCTTCCCATTATCATAAATCGATTTTAATTGCTATGTGAAAAAACTGCGAAGTGGCAGTGAAATTAAATTTCCTGTCCTCTTAAGGATACTACTTAGGTATAGGCATTGCGACAAAGAAACGCACGGAATCACTGAAAACTCAACCTAGCCAAAACGAATGATGAAGTCTTTGTATATTTTCAATATCCCCTACATCCGTTGTTTCCTGTCAAACTTATTATAGAAACTAGACGATATTGAAACAATTACTACATAGTTTTAAAAATATCATGGCATGTGATTTCGTTGCATAAGAATTGAGCTTTTAAAATATCTTTCTATTTTCAGCTTTCAGTAGTTTGTATTTTCGTTTCATCGCTAACATGGGCCGCGATTTCTTGAGTGTGTTGACGCCTCTATCTTCTCAGTTCTTCTATTGGTTTATCCCTTTTAATTTATTATCTTCGACATCTTTTTCGATTTACTCAATTCATCTCATCCGGGGAATTCCCCGGTAGTTCTCCTCAGTCATTTTTCTCTCGACGACACTCTTCAAAATGTGCTCAAAATGTTCCATGAGGTAAATCTCCCTACTTTTCAAATTTTTTATTTTATTTTTTCAACTTCTTATAGATCATTTGACGGCCTTTCTCCCAATTATTAATATTTATATAGAGATAAATCTGTTCCAAAGATGTGTTAAATAAATGTTTATTTATTACCATGTTAATTTTGTCGGTTGTCAGTGTTTTTCCCTTATATTTGGATGCTTTTTCTACATGACTTATTCTACTAATTGTTTCTTTTCTTCTACTACCATCGTGTTGATTATTCATTACGAATAATACTTGACTTACGTATCTACTCTCCAGTTTATAACCTTGACCGACTTCTCCTTTTCATTCTACATCATTACGTAGAACATAATCTCCCGGTCAAGGCGAATGATTTTTACACTGTGAAATTGTAGCAATCTGTTTTTTGAAGTTGAATTCCTATTATTATTGTTAATCGCAATAAAATTCTGGGATGATTGTTGAATCTAACATTGTCATCAACATTATTAGTCTACTGATTACTCTAATGACAAAAGTGGTCCAGATATTCCATCCATCCCTAAAATTTTCATCTTCAGCTAATATTCCCCGTTATGGGCACAAATTTTGTTGCAATTTTAGTCTGTATTCTGTTCGTCGGTTTATCTTTATCATGTGCATAAACAATGCAATATATTATTTAGCACTTTGGAAAGATTAACACAATGCTTAGAGTCTTTGAATCTTCTTCTTTCTGGCCCTCAAAAACTATTCTCCCGGCTAAACAGAGTAAGCTTATTTCTTCTTCGTGGATAAATCCCTGAAATATTTCTTTTCATTTCATTTCGTCTATCTTCTTTCTTTATAGACTTCCTTTCCTCATAGTACCTGTTCTTACTTTGACTCGGCCGCTACAATTGTCCCCCTTCTCTACCTTTTCTTCTTAGCCTTTCGCCATCTCAAGCAGCAGGTTTTGCATACATATCATTATCTACAGCTTAAATGTTATGATTCTAATTATTTTTCATGCCTGATTAATGCTATTAATTAGACGGGATAGGACACTGAAAATAGTAGTTACAGCTTACAGCACTGGAACCGTAGACGTTGCACATTGGTAGAAGATGACAGGGAGACTGCTAATAGCAACAGTATAGATGATATCGTCGAAGTAACACGGAAGTGTTGAATAAAAAACTTTGAAAGCAACAAACAATATAAGAACACATAAAAGGAACACTCACACGTTATTTGATAATTTCGACGGAATTGAGATCCGTCTTCATCAGAAGATTCGCTAGGACTGACTGTTGAACTTGGGTAGGTGAGATATGTGAGAAAGAGAGAGAGAGAAGGGGACGGGGGAAGAGGAGAATGGGTAGTGGGGAAGAGGTAAAAGAAAGGGTTGTGGAAGGGGAAAGTGTTAAGGGAGGCCAGAGGGGAGGGGAGATATGATAGGAGTGAGAGAGAGGGTGTGGAAATAATTCACAAACGGAAAAGAAAACAATTAGTTTATCCACAATACTACAACATCCACGACCCAGGCGTCAACTTGCAAAGTCGTTATCAGGACTTAGCCAGTCAAAACCCAGGACAAGAATAACACAATACATGCGGATGAAAAAATCTTCTTACCATCCCAAATGAAATAATTCCACACCTATCCACTTCAACCTTCTATAATTAGTGAACGACACTGAGACCCGGATGTTGATATGCCTTGCAAAGCCATTTAAATGCCATTTCCATCGTTTTTAATTTTATAGGGTTATCGGATGGGGGAAGTGATGACAGAACGGAAATATTATAACACTGGTTGAAGGGGGTATTGTGGTGGAAGGCATGTTTGGGATGGGGAGACCCGCGGACGGGGAAGAGGGATTGCACGAGGCGCGATGACTGTTCCTGAGGTTCAGGGGTGTGGAGCACTGGCTTATGTAAAAGGCCGGGCAGAGATTGCATTTCAGAAGATATACGACATGCTTCGATGTGCAGGCCATAAACACAGTAATCAACTCGAAGTTCGGTTTGGTAGGTAATGGTAGAGTTCGCCCAGTACTAGCCCCAACATCGTGTGAAATTCACATGTGCAATATGTGTGTAAATTATGCCTGTCTGTCTCTACGTATTTAAGTGTATGCACGTTTGTAGGCGTGGTGCATGCATGCACTTATTAATTTCATGACTATATATATATGTATATATCGGTTGTGAATTACTAATTCATCAAAATAATATACTCCTACGTTCATCAGAATACAGCATAGCATCTTATTCCTATTGGCAAGGTTAATGTATTTATCAGTTCTAAAAATTCAATAAAAAGAGTATCTTTTTCCACAAATTCCTGATTTCAGTAATTCCTCTCGGGTCTTCTATCGGACGAGAATTTCCAATACTCAGCTTGGACATCGGTTCTAGGGAAAGATTGATGGGCGCTATCCTTCCAATGGGCCAAAAGCTCCTCCTTATCCCGTTCTTTCCTTAATATTAATTGGTATCCGTCGAGTAACTCTTTTCCTTTATCTCGTATCCTAATTTATATCATTCTTGGTGATACATTTTCTGGTTAGCACATTGTAGAGTACATAGCACAGATGATTTTATTCTATTTTCTATCCCTGTAGCATTTAAAATATTTCAACCCCCGATGGATGATATCAACTATGCATGGGACTTTGTTAATGTTCATGTTATTAAATGCTGCAATGGATTCCGAAGTAAGTGTTGAATCTCTTATGGCAGTTTCCATTATTGTATACTGACGCCTCTTTGCTGAAAAGTACCTCCAGATATTCTTTCTTATCCTAAAATTTTTACATGCAGCTACAATTACAACAATCACAACGTATGTTCTTAATTCTAGTCTTGAATATAGTTGCATTTTACGTCTTATGTGTGTTCAATGCATTAGTGTTTCACTACATTTTACATTCTTCATAAAGTTTAGCACTTTTACACACATAATTTTCATTCTTATTCCCTTGAATTTTCTTGCCTTTTGACTAATTTCGTAACTTATCCTCATCTAAAACAAGTTGTATACTCATTTCTCGCCATTTTATACTCCGTGGCCTGGGGCTTCCCCTTGACGGCTTTCCGTCTCCCGACATCTTGTTATGCAACTTCCGTTAGTCCTGCCATATTTAATCCACTTCATCCACATCCACTCAGTCACTACTATGTCACAAATTCTCTTCCAAAAGCTGCACTGCAAATACCAGCCTTGGTTGAGTATTCACAATTTTTTACTAGCCATTTGCTTATTAAAATTTCATTCGGTCCTATAAATAAAATCATAGAATTATATCATTGCTAAGTCATGAATACTACCAGTGTTTTACTCGGGTAAGTTTTTCAGTCGTAGTATTGTTTCTTGAATCTCTCCATTGTTCAGGTTTGATCTTTTGAAATCTCTTTCTATTGTATGAATGTATTCCTCAGCTGGATTGTCAAAAAAAAGGAAATATTTTGCACAAATTGTATTTATATAGTTTACTGCGTGCTTGATTAATATAGGCCTTTTCTTCTTTCGTTCCCTTTCATCAACAAATATTTCCCCTATATTTTTTCGTAATGATCTTTTCCAACGACGTAACTTAAAAATATTCAATTTCCTTCTTTTAGATACTTTATTATTTCCGAAATACATTTTAGATATCTTATGCTATCTCACCTCGACAGTTTTCTAAAGGATTTTACTCTCAATATTTATTCGACCACTAAGAATTCATTGACTTAATTTTTATCTTAACTATGTCTCTCCATTCGTTACGTTACAGGAAGCTCTCTCTACACCCGTTGAGACACTCCGTCTAACCATCATGCCCACTCCACAATTTCCGTTCATATATCCCGCGCTCATGATTCTGTGGCTTCAGCCCTAGATTAATTCTTCTCCGGACCATTTTATTACACTCATCAAAATCAAAGACCAATCTTCACGTTTCAACTTTCAGTCCCTTAAGTCATCCGCAGTTTAAAGTGGTGCTCTCCCTCGTAACATGCTTCCGCACGCAACTCCTGACGAAACGGAATAATCAAGTGAAACGAATCTTAATATACGAACTCATAAAAATTGGCTTTCTCCCGCAAAAAATGCCTCGCCTATCTACGAAGCGACGCTCGGTTACCTGCGGAGATAACACATGCTTTTGCTTTTTGAGGTTACTTCCTCTAGCCTATTATTTCTCCCCACCCTGCTCCTCCCACACTAACAAGGGCGTCCCTCATTGCCGCCCCGCCCCCTTATCGAAACCCCCGCACCTTACTGAGCCGGAAACGCATTTGCTGCACGATGATCAACTTTGGTAAACTCTCTTTCATAAAATTCATTTAGCGATTGACAGCTCCGTCATTTTCCCGCTTTCTCTTCCATCAAAACACAAGCTCCATAGATCGTTCTCTTTCATCATCAAATTTTCCATCATTCCTCGTAAATGAAATTTTGCATATTTCCACTCTTTAAAACCCATCTAATACGAAATACACCCCTTAATTTCTAAGTCGCTAGCTTTTCTCATCGGATCGTTTTTTCAGTTGATTAACATAAGGCATAAACAACATTTCCAGAAGAACTATAAAAATAACTATACTAAACAAACAGATGAAAGGTCGCCCGCGCAGTGTCTTTTCCTCAGTGAAGAGCCTGAAAAGACGTCTCAAAATAGAGATATGTGGAAAAAAAATTCCATGTATCTCTAGAAATGATAATGAACAGAGGTAAGAAAACTAATTCTGACACCTACGGGACTCGACCCACTGGTTCATGTGTCCTGCCGGCAGAGGGAAATATAATGTTTCCTCGTTCGTCATCTCACAAAGTCCTTGAAAGGCGAAATCGAAATCATAAGTATAACAAATAAAAGAGGGCCGAACAAGTTAATGTATGAACTTGAAATTTTAGGACAATGTTGAAAACACACATACTGGGCAATATAAAGCGAGAGATGAAGATAATATATACATATATTATTGTAGGGTAATCTATCGTTTAAGGTAGGTTTTGAATGGACAAAACTACCAAATTAATATGTTATGACTCCTAACAAAACCCAATCCAGCAACCTACTCAACATCAGGTCCCTCTTCATCTCTGTACACTTCTTTCCTCCCTTCATCCCGTCCAACATCACTATCCTGTTCCTGCCCTTACCTCGCTTGCCCAACATTCTCCCCTCTATTACCTTCTTCAACATTCCACTACCGCTCAATACGCCTTCCATCCATTTTCCCTGCCTCCATAAGATCTCTCTCAACAAACCCCTCTCCTCACCCACCCTCTCCAGTACTTCCTCATTTGTTTTCCTTTCGGTCCATTTCACCACCTCCATTCTTCTCCACACCCATATTTCAAAAGCCTCCAATCTACGTCTATCCTCCTGCTTCAGCGACCACGTTTCCGCGCCGTACATAGCTACGCTCCATATCAGAGTTTTTACGAGTCTTGTCTTAACATCCCTACTCAACGTCCCCGTCATCAACCCCCTCCTCCTTGAGAAAGCGAACCTATTTAGGCGTTTAAAGAACCCATGAAGGGATTTTTGGGAAAATTTGTAGCATTAATGAGGGAGGAATTTTTCCAAAATATTTCATCATATTTGTCTTAGTTCCCTTCCCAAAGACGGAAAGGCAACCATGCATGTGTTCTACAGAAAATAAAGTTTTGTTTTGAATGCAGAATCATCTATAGGAGTAATGAAAGGAAGGCAAATGATTACAAAGGAGATACTTAGTTTGTATTTAGGAATGGGAGAGGCACGCGTGCTGTCAGACCAGTAATGAGGTCACTAATAGAGAGGATCATATAATGCAATCAGGATCTAGTTGTTTGTTTTATAGATTTCCAGAGGGTATTTGATAGAGCGAGAGTAATTTTTTAGGATATGTACGTGTGTAACATGTTTCCATCAAGCCACAAAATTGTTTTCTAATAATTTACTGTGCCAAAGAACAACCTTTTTGCTACTTTGAGGATACAAATCTTCGCAGTAAACAATCAATTGCAAATCTTTGCTTGCAAACTGTTGCAGTAGAGTCCTGTATTGATTTACTAAAAGGATAACATGCAAATGCCATCGGTAATTAAGGATTTATTTGTCAAAAAATTGTAACGAGATTACAGTTTTGTCAATTATAGTCAAAACAAGTGAGGAGCGCACAGAGTGGAGCATAGTTTAATTTTATCCTCCTAATGTTTCTTAGAATCCAATGCGAGTAAAAATACCTTGACACCAACAGCGTAAAGATATCCTTCTTCTCGCAACCTAAGAGGCAACGACAACTATGGCAAAAAATAAAACTACGTGTACTGCGTCCGTATTTCGTGATTCTTTCAATTGCGCACGCTTCCTGACTGTTTTACTTCATCAGATAAAAAGCTGTCCGGCGCTATATTGCCGTTAACTCAAATGATCTTTCTTAGTTGTATTCTGATATTTATGAGTGAAGTAAAAACTAATAGTCATGGTAATACAATTAAAAGAGAGCTAAAAAAAATGACTTATCTCTGCTATGGTCGTTCAAATTCCTCATGTTTGATCGGTTGTGTGAAAATGTTTTATGTCTATACAGTTCTCATCATGAGACATCCTACTTTCCGTTTAGTTTTCCCTTGTTATTCGTGTTTCTCATGAGAATTTCCTCATTTTTAATTACTCGCACGGGTGTTCACCGATATGCTTTGGATTTTTTAAACCTCTTGCGATAGCAAATATTATGTCTATGACAACAAGGAATGATATAACGTTATTCATAATAATACGTTGAAATTTTATAACATAAGGGTGTTAATGATAGCTCCAGGAGTAGTAAAAAATATTTTTAAGATTCTTCGTGTTATCTCACTTCTGACAACGTTCTTATCTGCGGATTGAACCAAAAATTACGTCCTACTGACCTAACCACACCATAGAGTGCATATTTTAATATACGATCACCAGAAGAGAATAAAAAACTAGATACAACCATAAAAACTAATGTAAAGGTTAACAGTAAACATTTTGGGTGACGAGGAATTGATTATGACAGGAGCAAAAGAAAAGACATTTGCGAACCTGCACAGGTTATCAGAGTTGATTGGGAGCTGTATCGAATGTTAAATCAGAGGAGCATAGAAGACTTATCTCGATAATCACAGCCGAGCAAACAAATAATATACCTATGCCAACTAACTCCTTCTGAGATGGAATTTTTTTATCATTTCCTGCTCAACTAATGATGCTGACCAAATGGGGTGATAAAAAATGGTTGTTTTAGAATAAGCTCTTTGTGCAGTTATCATAGAATTTCCGCGTATTATAAGAAATACTTTAGCGGAATTGCAACCTCAAATGGCAAAGGGAAATTCAAAGAGAAGTTTGGCTAAAACTATGAAAAAATAAAGTTTGCGGAAGATCTTGCACTAAATTCCGAATGACAAATTTCCATCCCACCCAAGGTACCCACGTCAATAATATTGTCCGATCCGCATTTTCGAACGACGTGGGGTATCAGCCAAAATCACACAAAAAACTTTAGCTGGAGAATTCTGGGCCATCCATTCTTATTTTACAGCTAAAATGAAGTACATAAAAAAATGCAAACATTTGGAGGTGGATAATGAATGGCCGCTCATCTCAGAAGTTGAGATATCAGGTTATCTATCTAAAAATAGCCAAGAGCAATCTATTTAGCTACGAAAATTTGTGGAAATGATAGCATTTGAGACAAGATATTTAAGTGGCGATAAATATCTAACTGTAGCATAAAGTGATCTTGAATTCAAGGCACAAAAGTATACCGCAAGACAGCTTGACATTCAAGAGATTTCTTTTAAAAAAATAAACTTATTTCCAAGTACTCACCCATATTTTCGATAAAAGGCGTATACAGGGTTCGTCCGGAAAATAAGTGTACTGAGCTCAGGGAAAAAAATGTATTACACTTTTACATATCTTAAGCTAATATTTCTCAAAATAGGACCCTTGTGAGTCGATACACTTGTTCCAGCGGCGTTCCCATTCCTGGAACGCTCCCGCGAAGGAACCTCTTCGCGGAAGGAAAGGAAAATCATCGGGAACCTCTCGAAGACACGTCGTCACGGCCTCTTTGACGGCGTCCAAAGTCCCGTATCGCGTTCCTTTCAAACTCCTCTTTATCTTCGGGAACAGAAAGAAGTCCGGTGGTGCCAAGTCCGGGCTGTAGGGCGGGTGCGGCAGCGTTGCCACGCCGTGCTTGTCCAAGAAGTCCGACACGACAAGCGCGGTGTGAGACGGCGCACTGTCGTGATGCAGCCGCCAGATGTTTTTGATCGCTGGCCGGACGCGGGCGACTCGTTTTCGAAGCCTGTCGAGCACTTGGACGTAAAATGCAGCATTCACAGTTTGTCGTTCAGGTACAAATTCGTAGTGGACGACTCCCCTTTTGTCAAAAAAGACTTATTTGTCAAGACACTTATTTTCCGGACGAACCCTGTAGCTTAGAAAGTAGTCCCTCTGATTTACATTCTCTAATCGCCATGATCTTCCGCTTAACCTGTGGACTTCGTTATAACCTCTATTTTGTACTACCCTCTCATAACGATTTCCTGACATTACACGTGCTTTAAAAAGGAATGAAAAAACTAAGAGTAACACTTACTGTACTCGCCTTCCAAATGCGTCTATCAATATGAAGATGTATACAAATATGTAGCATATGTGCATAATAATAATATAATGAATTAATGATGATTATTTTGCAATTATATTTACTAAAGTAAAATACGTCTCTATTGAGTTACTTATTTATAAAAACTGATACCATAATTATGACAAATTGAGAAATACGATAAGTACGATATTTACGTAGATTTAAAATTTCCTTTTCCGTTCAGAAGAAACATGCCATTCCATTCAATCAACAAACTTCGAGATCCCTTGCTCTCCCTTGTGACGTCGCCGTGGATTTTCTAAGATGACCTCATGGTATTAGTGCTATATACTATTCGCTTAAATTAAACTTCAAGTATGCTCTATGGATATTAAATAGGTTTTTATGAATTCTTCATATTTCAAATTAAAATTTAAAGCCATCATCTCGGGTATTACGAAAGTGATACAAAACTTCATTACTATGTCTGACTTAATGTAATTTTCACTCAACAAGCTAGCTGAATAAGAGCACTAACTCCATATAAACCACTGATTTCCCATACGTTGCAAAAAAATCCCATTCTGGACAGTTATGAAAACAATTCTGCATGTGCAACGGACATTATCTACAATGTAGTATTGACTTAAATTTTATTAAAAGAAAACATACTATATTAGGGCTTCAAAAATTTGACTGCATTTGATGTATCAATCACGCAGAATTTTCCCATACGACAATAAAATGTCCTACACATAATGCGTATGCACGATAGTTCTTCATGAAACAAGTTCCAAAATGAGAGTATTCATCGAAGTACCGAAATAGAGTTCGACAAATAATGAATATTGGCTATCGGATTGTCTCTTTACAAGCGCACAGCAAATTTACATAATTCACAGTAATTTACATCCTTTTCATTTTAAGAGAAATAAATTACTTAATCCTTCATTATCGAAAAAATGGAATAGGCTTAGTTTTTGGAAAATTCTTTCACAGATGTACCTCCTACTTCGCACTATCTATCCAATACTTCTATTTAAAATATATATGATCGATTAAGTGTAAGGAAATATCATAAGACATGACCAAATCATGGAGTTTAAACACACAAAAAGCAATCTCACAAAAAGTTAACGTACTAATTTTTATGTTCCAATATAAAATCGCCCAATAGTTTTAGAAAACCTGGTATAATTCTAATCGTGCCCATTGAGGATACTCTTGGATATTTGGAATCATCCTCCAGTCCTCGATTTTACGATCGCTGCAGGGCGTGAGCTGGAGGCATTACGGCTAAGTTGCCAGTACTACACTCAAGGCTATTTCGATCATTTATTTCCATTTTTTATTTGAGACTGGGTTAAATGTATGTTATTGCGCGAATAAGTGAGCGATAAGTGCCGCAATTTACTTTTCTTTGAAAAATATGAAGTCTCAAAAGATCCTTGGTTCTATCCTCGTGCTACAATTATGAAAGGTTATAAAGAAGTCGTAGTGCGACTTCAACTTAAGACTTATTATCTTGCAAAAAAACCAGAAAAAGTAGAGAAAAAACTTGCTATACATGGTACATTTATATGATTAAATACAAAATTGAAAGCCATATTTAAGAAGAGACAATATAAATCAGTCGCCTGATCTTGAAGTGGCATAAATTGTGTCGGATGAAGTAAAATAACACACCTTTGGAAGGAAACGTAATGACATTTCCTTAGCTACCCACTCCTTTTGATAAAACGCCACACAAGGGATAGTGAAAATTTTGATTCATTCCTTCGACTATAATCACCAAAGTTTTTCTAGTGAATTTGTGAACAGGTTAAATCATCCACCTAACTGAGCGAATCAATCCAAAGGAGAAAAAAAAGGATTGCATTGGTGAATGTAATGTCCATATAAAATTAAAACTAAATTGTAGTTTTTGCACGCTTAATCATGATTATACTAAAATAGGTAAACAATGTAAAAATCGATAATGCATAGTGTGTATCATTATTTTTCATTATTTCCAACTGTTGAAATTATCATTAGTTTCAACTGTTAGGAAAATGTGGCAAGAAGTCCCTATATGGAATAATTTGTAGTATCTATGAGGCAGGAATCTGGACGGTAGACTTAGGAAGATCAGTGTTAGTTCCTTTTCACAAAACGTTTAAGGCTACATCATGTGAGGACTACGGACCAATAAGTTGTGTACCCCATTCAGCTAAAGTTGTTCTCAGGATCATCAACAAAAGGATTGAGATCAGGGCAAATGATTACTTAAGGGATGGTCAATTTGGGTTTGAGAAGGGGAGAGGCACGCGCGACGCCAATGTGGTTATGAGATCACTAGTCGAGAGAAATATAGAATACAATCAGGACGTGTTTGCCTGTTTCGTAGATTTCGAAAAGGCGTTAGATGGAATGAATTGGGAAAAAATAATGCGTATATTGCAGAAAAAAGGAATAGATTGGAAAGACAAGGCTAATCCACAACCTGTAAATGTCTCAGACTACTCAGGTGCGATTAGGGAACGGAGAATCGGATAGGCAGTGTTAGGAAGAGGTGTAAGGCAGGGTAGCCAATTTTCACCGGTACTGTTCAACCTCTACGTATGTGGAGGAAATTACTAAAGAGACATGGTAAAAACTGAAGGTAAGAAAGAAAATCGGGGGGGAATTCACAAAATCAGTAAGGGGTGCTGATGACTAAGCTTCAGTTATTTCAGTCAGCCAAGGGGTGCAAGCATTGCCGAGTGAATTAAAAATTCAGCGCCATAGATATGGGATGAGAATCAACATTAATAAAACAAAGGTTATGCGATGTTCCAGAAAGAAAAATCCTAAGCTAAACATGAAAACAGGAGGGGAAAAAATAGAGCAGGTAGAACAGTTTACATATCCCGAAAGTGTTTTGGACGAACACGGTCAAAGTGGTAGGGACGTAAGGAGAAGAATCGCGCTAGGCAAGGAGGTTTTCACAAGAAGGGAGTTGATGACAAAGACACTGAACAAGGATGTTAAGAAAAGACTCGTAATAACTTTGATATGGAGTGTAACTATGTATGAAGCAGAAATGTGGCAATTGAAGTAGGAGGATAGACGTAGATTGGAGAGTTTTGAAATGTGGGTATGGAGAAAAATTTAGAAGGTGAAAAGGAATGAAGGGAAAACAAATGAGCATTACTAGGTATGTCTGGTGAGGAGAAGGGTTTGTTGGGAGAAATCCTAAGGAGGCAGGAAAAATGGATTAAGGGCATTTTGGTCGGCAGTGGGATGTTGAAGACTGTAATGGAGGAATAATATTAGGCAAACGAGTAAAGGACAGGAATATGATAGGAATGTTGGACGCGATTAAGGGAGGAAGGAAGTATGCAGGGACTTGATGTAGAATAGGTTGCTGAATTGTTTTGTTAGGAGTCTCAAAATATTTATATTTATTTGATTGTTATGCCCATCGAAAACCGATTGATTGTTAGGAAACCCGAACTTATCAATTTTTCATTAGCTGATTTACACTAATATAGTATTCCCAAAGGGGAAAACCTAGTTTTTTCACAAATTCCACAAAAACATTTTCTAATATTTGGAGCTGTATTAGAATTAGACCCTTTAATTCTTTTTTCTTTAATAAATAAACGTTCTAATGAATTCACCAGGTTTGTCAATTCTTCTCAAATTTTCTGTGAACATTTTGAATAAAAAGTATTTTCAAAATTTCCTCTCAAAAGACGAGTAACCGACAGGATATCTTGGTGCTTTTTCATATAGATTGTCGATTTTGAAAAACATAATGTTATAGATGTGACGAGACCAACAAATCCACTGTATAAGGCGAACGGTAACTAAGGCCGTAAGAAATATTGGGAAGGGTAGCTAAGGTAACCCCAGCGTACTCTTATAAATGGGCAAAGGATAGGTAAGGGAACTTAGAAAAGATATAAATTAGCTACAAATAATAAAATAAAAGTAATAAAAGATACTAAAATTAAATTAATTAATTAGATCCGGCAACGGTCGAAACAACCGTGTGTCTGGTGATTAAATTACAAGTATTCTAATAATCACGTACTCACTAGCTTGGATGTACTTGGCAGCATTGATCCTGGCCAGCCTCAAGCACTCACACTCAATCAGGACTTACGAGAGGTTTCCCTCTACGCCAGTGGTCCGACAGCTATACGTAGTAAAATTAAAAATTATACTAATGAAAAATAATCACACACACTCTAGTTTGGATGTGCTAAGCAGCATCGATCCTTACTAGTCACAAGCACTCATCCCAATCAGGGCTTACGAGAGGTTTCCCTCTACGCCAGTGGTCCGACAGTTATACGTAGTAAAATTAAAAATTATACTAATGAAAAGTAATCACACACTCTCTAGTTTGGATGTGCTAAGCAGAATTGATCCTTACTAGTCACAAGCACTCAACCCAATCAGGACTTACGAGAGGTTTCCCTCTACGCCAGTGGTCCGTCAGTTATACGTAATAAAATTAAAAATTATACTAATGAAAAATAATCACACACTCTCTAGTTTGGATGTGCTAAGCAGCATTGATCCTTACTAGTCACAAGCACTCATCCCAATCAGGACTTACGAGAGGTTTCCCTCTACGCCAGTGTTCCGACAGCTACACGTAGTAAAATTAAAAATTATACTAATGAAAAATAATCACACACTCTCTAGTTTGGATGTGCTAAGCAGCATTGATCCTTACTAGTCACAAGCACTCATCCCAATCAGGACTTACGAGAGGTTTCCCTCTACGCCAGTGTTCCGACAGCTACACGTAGCAAAATTAAAAATTATACTAATGAAAAATAATCACACACTCTCTAGTTTGGATGTGCTAAGCAGCATTGATCCTTACTAGTCACAAGCACTCATCCCAATCAGGACTTACGAGAGGTTTCCCTCATCGCCAGTGATCCGACAGTCACTCACTTGCTTGGGTATGCGAAAACGCCTTAACCCTTGCGAATCTCACTCACTCTCTCACAGGTCTACCGTGGAATTTCTTCCGACGTTAGTACTGTGACTCGAACTTGTGGAAAAGGTAGGGGGAGTGCCCAGAAGTTGACATCGTGTTTCGACTGTAAAGCAGTTCTCTTCAGAGAAGGAATGATCTTGTCTCATTGTGGTGACTAATAAATACAGTGTTTGGAGTAACGGCCAAAAAGGGGGGTCAGTTTTATTTTATTATTTTTTGCTAATTTATATGTTTTCTGAGATCCCTTACCTATCCTTTGCTCATTTATAAGACTACGGCTGGGGTTAACCCTTCCCAATATTTCATACGGCCTTAGTTACCGTTCGCCTTATACAGTGGATTTGTTGGTCTCGTCACATCTATAACATTATGTTTTTCAAAATCGACAATCTATATGAAAAAGCACCAAGATATCCTGTCGGTTACTCGTCTTTTGAGAGGAAATTTTGAAAATACTTTTTATTCAAAATGTTCACAGAAAATTTGAGAAGAATTGACAAACCTGGTGAATTCATTAGAACGTTTATTTATTAAAGAAAAAAGAATTAAAGGGTCTAATTCTAATACAGCTCCAAATATTAGAAAATGTTTTTGTGGAATTTGTGAAAAAACTAGGTTTTCCCCTTTGGGAATACTATATTAGTGTAAATCAGCTAATGAAAAATTGATAAGTTCGGGTTTCCTAACAATCAATCGGTTTTCGATGGGCATAACAATCAAATAAATATAAATATTTTGAGACTCCTAACAAAACAATTCAGCAACCTATTCTACATCAAGTCCCTGCATACTTCCTTCCTCCCTTAATCGCGTCCAACATTCCTATCATATTCCTGTCCTTTACTCGTTTGCCTAATATTATTCCTCCATTACAGTCTTCAACATCCCACTGCCGACCAAAATGCCCTTAATCCATTTTTCCTGCCTCCTTAGGATTTCTCCCAACAAACCCTTCTCCTCACCAGACATACCTAGTAATGCTCATTTGTTTTCCCTTCATTCCTTTTCACCTTCTAAATTTTTCTCCATACCCACATTTCAAAACTCTCCAATCTACGTCTATCCTCCTACTTCAATTGCCACATTTCTGCTTCATACATAGTTACACTCCATATCAAAGTTATTACGAGTCTTTTCTTAACATCCTTGTTCAGTGTCTTTGTCATCAACTCCCTTCTTGTGAAAACCTCCTTGCCTAGCGCGATTCTTCTCCTTACGTCCCTACCACTTTGACCGTGTTCGTCCAAAACACTTTCGGGATATGTAAACTGTTCTACCTGCTCTATTTTTTCCCCTCCTGTTTTCATGTTTAGCTTAGGATTTTTCTTTCTGGAACATCGCATAACCTTTGTTTTATTAATGTTGATTCTCATCCCATATCTATGGCGCTGAATTTTTAATTCACTCGGCAATGCTTGCACCCCTTGGCTGACTGAAATAACTGAAGCTTAGTCATCAGCACCCCTTACTGATTTTGTGAATTCCCCCCCGATTTTCTTTCTTACCTTCAGTTTTTACCATGTCTCTTTAGTAATTTCCTCCACATACGTAGAGGTTGAACAGTACCGGTGAAAATTGGCTACCCTGCCTTACACCTCTTCCTAACACTGCCTATCCGATTCTCCGTTCCCTAATCGCACCTGAGTAGTCTGAGACATTTACAGGTTGTGGATTAGCCTTGTCTTTCCAATCTATTCCTTTTTTCTGCAATATACGCATTATTTTTTCCCAATTCATTCCATCTAACGCCTTTTCGAAATCTACGAAACAGGCAAACACGTCCTGATTGTATTCTATATTTCTCTCGACTAGTGATCTCATAACCACATTGGCGTCGCGCGTGCCTCTCCCCTTCTTAAACCCAAATTGATCATCCCTTAAGTAATCATTTGCCCTGATGTAAATCCTTTTGTTGATGATCCTGAGAACAACTTTAGCTGAATGGGGTACACAACTTATTGTTCCGTAGTCCTCACATGATGTATCCTTAAAAGTTTTGTGATAAGGAACTAACACTGATCTTCCTAAGTCTACCGTCCAGATTCTTACCTCATAGCTACTACGAATCAGTCCCACATTTTCCTAAACATTTCAGTAGTTCCGTAGGAATGTTATCAACCCCCTTGGCTTTATTTAATTTCACCTCCCTTAAGGCCTTTAAGGCCTAATCTAATCGCCTCAATTTATGGTTTGACTTCTTGTACTTCATTTCGCCTAACTCTGTGTTTACATTCTTCCATTTTCTTTTCTCATCTTTTTTTGTGATCATTTCATTTGTGACCCTTATTTTCTTCCCGTCAACGGTTCCTATAGGGGCTTTTGCTGTTTTCATTATCACTTATCTTGATATACTACCTTGATCAAAGAGTTCCCGGAATAACCACCGTGTGGCGCTCCCTTCGTTCCGATTTGAGTTGTTTTTTTTTGTTAAATTGGTACATCTGTTGTTGATATTCCCTTTAAATCTTAGTGTCATAACTTGACATTTGCAAAAGTTACGTAGCCAAGAGTACATCTATCTCTGTGTGTGTTGGCGATTTTTTACAATTGCAGAAATGGATTTAAATTTGCAACAACGAACTTGTATTAAATTTTGCGTAAAAATCGGATTTAGTGGCGCACGGACGTTGGAAATGTTGGAAAAGTGTTTCGGCAACGATTCTCTAAAAGAAAACGGTCGTTTACCAGTGGCACGAGCGGTTCAGAAGTGGTCGTGAGTCAATCGAAGTTGATGAACGCAGTGGCAGACCATCGACATCGAAAGTCGGTGAAAAAATTGATAAAGTAAAAGAAATGTTGGTCAATAACCGCAAATTAACCATCAGAGAAATAGCGGAGGACTTGAACATTGCCTATGGATCCGCCCAAGACATTGTGGTTAATGATTTGGGTTTCCGTCATGTAGCAGCAAAGTTGGTGCCAAAAGACCTCAATTTCATGCAAAAAAGAGACCGTGTTGACGTCGCAAAAGACATGATTTGCGAGGCTGAATCCGATCCCACATTCATCAAAAGGATCATTACTGGAGACGAGACGTGGGTTTATGAGTACGACACGCAATCCAGACATCAGGCAAGTGAATGGCGTTCACCAAATGAGCCGAGACCAAAAAAAACCACGTCGTTTTCAGTCAAAAAAGAAGGCAATGCTGACGGTTTTCATGGATTACAACGGTGTAGTGCATCATGAATTTTTGCCAGAAGGCCAGACAGTAAACAAAGAGTATTATTTGGGCGTTATGAGACGTTTGCGTGAAGCAATTCGCCGAAAGAAACCAGAAATCGTCGCACCGTGCGTCGAGACCGTCGCACAGTGCTATCATTATTCGTAATTTTTTGACGAAAAATGCAACAAATACCATCCAACAGCCACCGAATTCACCTGATTTGGCTCCCTGTGACTTCTTTCTGTTCAATCGAGTTAAAAAACCATTACGAGGAACGCGTTTTAGCAGCCGAGAGGAAGTAATGGAAAAATCGCAGGAAGCACTGATGAACATACCGAAAACCGAATATAAAAAATGTTTCGAGGATTGGATCAAGCGCTGGCATAAGTGTGTTGCAGTCGATGGGGATTACTTTGAAGGGGACAATATAGATTTAGATGAATAAACTTGTATTTTTAATTTTCTGAATAAATTCCGGGAACTTTTTGAACAAGGTAGTATTCCCATTTTTCTTTGAAAGTACTCAGCTGTTTACCGTCCCCCATGAGTTTTTCTACAGCCTGCTGATACTCCTCCCTTTTTAATCCATGTAATGATTCTACATTCCATGATACATTACTTAATTAATATATAAATACATTTTATAGACTTACAACGTCTGTTCCGAAGTCGCTCGCCATACGGTCTTATTTCGTGTTTGAATTTGTATATAGCCAATGTGACTCTTCTCATTCTTCTGGCAATGCGTGCCACGAAACGCGGTTCCTATCCTTTATGATAATAAAATTTCTTGCTTACTGTCCTTTCCTCTTCTTTGTCGTGCATTTTTCTCTCATGTTGAATGAAAGAGGCCCCTAACGCTATCTCTTGGCCAAAGAATCGGGGAAATTGGCTGCACGAAGTCCATGCAGATCTCAGCGTAAATTACGTTTCCTCGATAGCTTAAGTGGTTAGAGCATCGTTCTTCCGATGTTGAAACTGTTTGGAAAGTGAAAGTTGCGGCAAGTTGAAAGATCTGGTGTTTAAGTCCCGGTCATGGTAATATTTTTGCGCTTGTGATTTGCTCGATTCCGCCTTCCATGCCCATTCTGTGTTCGTTCTTTACAGGTGCTCTTATCCCTTTTTCCTTATTATTTCCATGGGGATGAATATTTGTTCGCCATATCATAGGATATCGTTTTTGGATGTGTGTGTATATATACACATTAAATAAATAAATATATATATATATCAAACGAAACTAACATTTAGCTATTTACCCAACGGGCATCAGGTCGAAGAGTTGCAAAGACTGTGAGGAGAACCCATTTTGTGTAATTAATATGGGTTGCAAATTTGTAACAATGAATGCCAACTTAAAATCAGTTAGTTAGACACATAAAGAACATTTTCTGACGCATAAAAAAGAGAACTAAGGAAATCGGAATACAGGTTCGACTAATGGGTTCATAAATGAGGTTTTTAAAGATAAAATGAAAATAAATGAAAAAGAAACAAATATAAATCGTAAAAAAATACCCCTAGCAATACGAGTGGAAATAGAAAGCTTGTCTAAAAAAATGAAGCAGTGGAGATGTAGCAATCAGAGTAATGGAAATGTTGGACACAATAGAGGAAATAAGGTTATATAAAAATTCAGGGACTGGAGAAAGACAGCAGACTTGAAGAATGTCCAGAAAAGTAGTTTGTCGTAAAGCAGGAAAAACCAGGAGATAATGGATGAAAAACTTAGATAAAAAGTGAAATATAACTTGCCATAGGGAAACGCTAAAACAGCCTATTTCTCTAAGAGAGGCCATTCCACGGAAAATTAAATTAATTCAATGCTAACTGGAATATTAAATGTGCAACTATCAAACGAGGAAAATGAGGAGATAATGAAATCTCTAGAGACTTAAGAATGGAGAAAGACGCGAAATTTTGATAGAACAAACAGAACATCACTTAGTAAAGGGGCTTGATATCCCTGTCAGGAAATTAATACATCTCGTAAAAGACTAAAAGAGATCACGTGGTCTTTTCTGTAGTTGTTGATATGGAAAAACCATTTTTCAACTATGAATGGATTAGACAATGTTCTGGTTAAAAGAAAATAGGAAAGACCTACACTGAAAAATGTTTTTCCACTGCACATGAACACTGATTGGTATTTGAAGAAATATATTAGTTTAATGTCATAAATGGCTTGAAAAAACTAGCGTAGCTAATCCTTTAAGAAAACCACAAAATATATATTTGACGCGCACCTTAACAATGGTGAATAACTAAAATTTGAGATAATATGAAACATTTCGTAGTTACGCAATTTCTAGAATGAAAAAATGCAGTGAAATGAGTTGGATTAATAATTGCTTTCGGTGAAATAGGAGCATATTGTAGGGATGGGAGAGTTATTCGTAAACTATTACGTCACAGACTGGTAATGGCCTAGTGGCGGATGGATAGCCGGGGACGGGAAATGTTAGAGAGAGGTATAAGATACGGAAGCCGATTATCACCCGGGCTTTTCAATTTATATTTGTAGGAAACGGTAAAAAAGGAATCTTAAAAGCTGAAGTTAGGAATGAAAGTCATTGAACAGTTCATTATATCAGTTAGGTTTGCAGATAACCAAGCTTAATATGCCTTTCATTCAATGAGTTTCAAGCATTTCTGAGAGAATTATAAGATCAATGCAACAGGCATGGGATGAGAATTTATATAAATAAGACTAAGGTCATGTACGAGTAATTTTCGTAATTCTCGTAATTTTCAAGAAAAAGGAAAGTTATTTAATATATTAAAATAGGAGTTCATAAACTAGAGCTGGTGAAACATATATATATATATATATATATATATATATATATATATATATATATATATATATATAACTTTTGGACGGCACAATAGAACACAGAATAAAACAGATAACACGTAAAAGGACACTCACACTGTAGATGATTTAAGCTTTCGGCCTTTAAATCATCTACAGTGTGAGTGTCCTTTTACGTGTTATCTGTTTTATTCTGTGTTCTATTGTGCCGTCCAAAAGCTATATTGCTCTCGTGAGTACTTCCGCATCATCTATATATATATATATATATATATATATATATATATATATATATATATATATATATATGTCAGTTCTGTTCCTTCCTCCTATTGATAAAGGTGGTTGTACCACCGAAAATTCGAGACCCAGTGAGTTCCTCTTTTTTGTGTTTCTGTGTTTGTGCCTCCTAGTGTTAATTCCATTTACTGAAAGTGTAAGTTTGAAATGTTTTTAGCGAAATTGTTCCATGTCATAGGGTCATAAGAATGATTGCGTTAGGAAAGAAAGATTTTAACAAGAAAAAGAAATTAAAGACTGGGACTTGGAGCAAGGATATGAAGAACAGACTCCTTTAAACATTCACAATGAAAGGTAGTTTTGGGCACCACAGAAACATGGTCGTTGAAGCAAGATGGTACATGTAGATTGAAGGTTTTTGAAATGTGGGATTATGCACCCGTAGTATATTTTCCACGGCTCTTAACCATAGACCCTTTCAGCAACAGATAGAAGAAAATTGTAATTAATATAAATGGTCAAACGGAAGACTAATAGAGATTAAATGGAAAGAACGATTCAATAAATAATAAGCTCTGCGAAGCCTGAAGGTACAAGGATAAAATTTGGAAATAGTGTGAATTCAAAGAGATAATCTAATTTTAGATACTTAAATCCAACTTCCGAAAATAGGATAGGAAGATATACGAATGGAAAGAAGAAAAACATATTTGTAATGGATAAAAAATGAATTGGATATTTGGCCAGCAGATTGATAGATAGAAGCATAAGAATATGCGTACAAATAGAGAATCTTGTAGAAAAGGCAATGCAGTTGAGGCTACATTGAACTGATCATTGGCTAAATAGTTTCTAATGGTGGTATGACCTTTGAATGCCGCATAAATCGACCGTTAAAATATTTTTTTAATTGAAAATACACCGACAAACGAAGAATGTGCAGAGATGAGCATCCTCATCAGTACAGCTCAATTTTAGCAACTATTGCCGGCGATAGCCTTTGGAAGCATAATGTAACCTTTCCCCTCGTACGCATCTCGTTAGTGTCACCTTGAGTACAGCTCCATTCAAAGGCCCCTCCGCAGCCAGTAATAACACCTCCCACCTAACAAGCACTGTATTTTACGCCGCCGTAAAGAGACGTTCACGACACTAAAACGAAGATTGCTCTTTTCTACGTCGAAGAACTTACGCAGCCGATCCCTCTTTGCCACTCCCTCGTTCACACAATATTCTCACCCTCCAATTCGACCCCCGTTCTCCTCCTCCGACTCACTCCCCCTAAATTGTATGCACACACACCATTTTCTGCCCTTTCAATATTTGCCACGCTTGATTGGTGCTCCCTTGGCCCTAATTTTTTTTTCTTGGTCCTCCTCCTCTCCCCACTACACCCTTTCCCAGTCCATTGTCGACGACGCGGCCAGCCCCTCCTTCCTCACTTCCTTTCTCTCGCCCGCGAAGAATGAATGAGTCACGACCCCCAGAGCTGCGAGTAAAAAGGGACGCCCCCGATGTTCTCCTACACCTTGCGCCCCTCCTTCCCACCACCCTTTCTCCTCCTCCCCCTTGCACGCCCTCGCGGCCCTCTTGAGCGCCAGCCTCGGAGGGACCCCCGAGGGAGCTCGGATTCTCGCCTCCTCTTGATCCCTCTCCTTCGCCACCGAATCCTTTCTACCACCTTTTTCGCTACCCTCATCCCCCCTCGCGGGATGGTATCCTGTGGGGAAGGGGGTATTTGGGGGGGAGGTGGAGAGAGGACGACACCGCTGCTCTTTCCGCACGACCTCCAGCCCCGCCCTTGGCACTTCTCAACTCCTCTTCCGCCCCACTCCGTTCCCAGTTTCCCCCTTCTTACTTGCGTCCAACTCATCCCCTCTCCATCCTCGTGAGGTGCCACACCCAGCCTCCCCACGGGATGCCGACACTCGTAAATCAAGTGGGATGGACGAAGGAAACAGACCGAAGGGGGATGGTGCCGTGCGAAGGGAACTCCCTTCCCTCGCCATCGACCCTCCTCGATGGACTTTTTTCCCCTTCTGCCGAATGTTGAGGGCTCTCCTCTTCTCACCTGGGCGGCATCCACCCTTTCTTTCCTCCCCTTCTCCCTCACTCCCGGCCACCCTACTCGCTCTCTCTCTCTCTCTCTCAAGCGCACACGGCCTCAACCCTTTTCCCTCGCAACCCCTTCCTCTGCTACGGTCCTAGTGCCTCACGCTCCGCGTGCACAATGCTAGCTGCTTCCATGTGAGGGCGGGTGGTGCGAGGAGGCTGGAAGTGCCCTGCAATGAATGCTCTTGCTTTTCGGAGGGCACTGCGGCAAAAGTGAAGGTTTTTGGCGTGTAGGTTTCGAACCTATCCATGGGATACACTTATTCATTGGTTTCCATGTAAAAGATCGGTTGTGGAGGGAATTCTTTGATTGAATCGAGATCCAACATGTCGCCTCGTGCTTTAAAAGTCCTGATGATGTCTAAGATATTGTGTATCCATGTGCAGTACAACCTTAGAATCTGCCCACTTTATTATTGTTATTCATGCATTTTGCTTCTTAAAGTCAGTTTTAACTCTTCTTAGTCTTTGGTGACCTTTTAGAGTCGCAGAAGACGTAATTCGCCAGAAATACCATTCAGCAAATCTTAGTGTATTTCCTCAATTAGAAAAAAAGTTTCTTTTCAAGAAAATAATTTTATGCTTCATATTAAACATTATAGTTCAAGACATAAGAACATAAACAACAACGTACTTTGTCCATAGCAATTTACGATTTGGGGAAACACGTTCCACCGCTATACGGTACCATCAAGTACCTGTTACTTCTGCTACGAGTATTACAGAGGCAATCAGCTATGCAATTTCCTCGAAGTGCAGCCTAAATTCATTGAAAAAATCACGGTTATCACTCTGAAGATTTGCTCCATAGGTGAGAGAGATAGAGCTCACCTTGTATCAAGCCCAAAGGCATATCAGCAAGGCAGACTGGTCAGATCCTGTCCCCGTATCTCCTATGGTTCCCAGGAAGTTCTGGCATCCAAAAAAATAGTTATCTTGGACGAATTTGAGGTTGTCCAGTGGGATCACCTGGAATATAACCCGGACTCTCCGTCAAGCAGGCCATCTCCACTCTATCCACTACAATACCACGCCCTTTACAAAACTATATGTTTGTTGTAAATATTTTTAAGAAAATTTGGAGAATTATGAAATATGGCTTTTCCACCACTAAAAATCTCGAGAGTCAACCAAGTGTCGTTAATCATGATCCCAAGAGGTCACCTTTCCCAGGTAATTTTACCGATTTAAAAAAATACATACACATTGACCTTATTGAAATAAAATACTCTTAGATAGAAGACTAGATTGACAATTATTTATTCCAACAAAGTTATTTATCAGGGAAATCTTCTGCTCTCCATTGCATTCAACGTTTTCTTTCGCTTTACTTCATAGTATTTATTTTAATCACATCCAAAGTCAATCAAGACAAATGAAATTCCAAAATAAAACTTTGAAAATTAAAAGCTTTTAAAACGTGGTTCGTAGTGTGGACCACAGGAAAATTTATTATCATCTTCGACGATTTATGTTCTCACTTTTTAATTTTTTTCTCTTGAATTTCAGTCGACTTATGTCCTTGAAATTAAATTTATAGCCTACGCTCACATTAAGAGTCCAATTTCAAAAGGTTCAGCATGTCCACAATTTTTTCAGTTTCAAAACAACGCGGCCACTGACGTAAAATATTCTAAAGGCCACATTAAAAATACCAAGTTACACACGATGAGGAAGAAGGGATTCGATCTCGAATGTGACGAAATTCTTGCTGTCACTTGATGAAGTGGAAACTGCTCGATTTTGCTAGAAAGTACTCTACATATAAGTAATTTTGAAGAATACTTCTTTCACAGGAAAACTTCCCAAAAACAAATGCGTAACTGAAGTGGTTGTGCCACCAAAAATTCTAAGCAACCCTCGTGTTAATTTCTTTTCTTGTATGCCCTTAATGTTTTACTAACATGTGACGTCAAAATGATATACACACAAAATACTTAGACGGTACAAATTTTAGGGTTTACACATGTGTCAAATAGTTTATACACTTTTTACCTAAAGATGACTCAAAAAGCTGAAACTTGGCTCGTGTCAATATACATTTGAAGTATCAATTAAAACATTTGTCCTATACCTTCACGAAATTTCCGTTTCTTGACCAGCTTTCATTCCAGGATTATACCTGAGCGCAATGGAATGACATGATATGGTTTCGCAAACAACAGTCACGTATGTCAAGAGGGAGAACTGATCTCACAATCCTTTTGGTATTATTTTATCTCAGTGATTGAATAACACAAAATCGTTTATACAAAATCCAGCAGGGGTTTTCAGTATGCTATTTCATTCCTCGTAATTCCAGGCGGATTTGGGGAACATCGAAGGTTTTTTCGGAACAAATGTGCTGTAATTATGATGCATAAGCACCCCGCTATTTCCTAAACCATGCCGCTTATTAAGGGTCTCCATTTTCGAGAGGAGGAATCCGTTCTATCAGACAGCGGCGGCGGACAGTAACTCATGTGTCTTCACGCTTCAAAAAGTTTGATGACTTTTTTCTATTTAGGATGGTACCTTACCAGCAGTTACACCTTCAAGCCAGAATTTACCTGTCTCAAAAAATAATATCTAAAGTGATATTTCAGGATTAGATATACAACTTCTGATGAGGAAACTACCTTAGGGAAATTTATTAAAAGATAGGAATGTTTGGTAGGGTAAAATTCATGAAAGAAACTCGGTGGCAATAATGGCCTATTCCTAATCATTCCACTAGGGGTGCATAGTTTTAGGCATCATTCGGTGGACAAGTTGCATGAAATTCCCTCCTCTATTGTCCGATCGAATTGAGTCCACTGAGATATAATCCACTGCACTAGATATGCTATGCCTTGTTCTCAGCGAGGTAAGCCAATAAGGTCAGCAACAAAGGAACATTTTCTTGCGAGACTAGAAAGTCAAAAATATCTCTACTCTCGAAGACTTTTGTATGTGTAGAGGTCCGTCGTTTGGAAGAAGAGCAACTGCCAGTTGGCACGTACCTTCAAATGCGTCTCTCTAAGACAACGAGACTGTCCGATAGTTCATACAAGATACCGTAGAAAGATGATGTCATCATTCCAAAGGGTACACGAAGAATAGAAATTGAAGTATAATTTTTTAGAATCCTCCTCAGGTTATAGAATGTCGGCCCCTAAATCACAGCTTGCTGGATTCAATTTGAACGATTACGAACTGCATTGGTTCACTGTTCTTCCTTTTGAATTAATCCTTATTCTCTTTCCATTCTCGTTCTTTTTGACGTATTCCCTTTTCCTATCTTCCGTTCATTTCTTCCCCGTCCATATTCTTCCCAAAAGGTTCGGAAGCCACATTTTCTTTCGGATAACGTTACGTTCATGCATATTCTCCGATGTAACTCTTATTTTTGGCAAGCTCATTTTGACGATTACAGACCATGCACCCTTACTCTTTTACCTAAGAGGTTCTTACAATTCGTACGGGTTACTTTCGTATATTCTATTATCACAAGTTGACAAAAAAATGTAATTCTTCTTTTCCGCATGGTATTCGTAAATTTATCAATATCCAGTGAAAAATCACATCTTTCCACTTCAGGTTTGTCTTCGTGCTTCAGCTAATCACAAATAAGAATTACTTTGTGGAAGGCCACGACAAAACCAATCATTTTTAATATTTAAGCAAGATTTTAAATGAAAAGAGTCAGACATTAAGTCATATTAAACAATCAAGTGACCGAGAATCATTTCTAAAACTAAGATCAGGGGAAGAACAATGACCAATTAATATGATGATGACCTGGCTATTTTCCCAAAAGTGATCCAACGGGATCTACAAAAGCTTAAATTTCTAGATTCATAGAGAAAATTCAAGGCGTCGTTTTTCCAAAACACGTAAAAATTTGAACCCCTTTGTTTTCATGAGTAAGAATGTTGATCAAAATGCTTTACTAATTGCACTCGATTGAATATTGCCAAACATATGTTCAAATCCAAAGGAAAAACGAACATTACTGACAAGCGTTTTTCGAATGCCATTCAATTCAATGTGCACCGTCCACTTTCGGGGTGCGCAAAGACGCCAAACCTAATTCCGAAAATGCACCCAACAATAGTCAGTTCTTCAATTTCACCCATTCAGTCGTGAGAAAAAATTCAAAAACCTGAAAATAATGTTTAATGTACATTTTAAACACCAATTGAAAAATTTTTAATGAATTAGAGCATATTTTCTGAGTAGGGTGTCAGAAGTTCTGATACAATGAGGCTGCAGAACTGGATTAATCTCACAAACGTGAAAACAATTAAGGATATTTGTGAGAACTTGGGAATTTTATGAAAATTTAGATCTTTCCTGTTCTTCGTGCAAGTAAGGTTATATTTTTACGTAAGTCTTTTCATCAATTCGTACATTTTCTAAATCATCACCACGTGGAACAAAGTAACACAGCGACTCAATTTGCTAATGGGCATTATAGGACAACACGAACAGCTCATTGTGTACTTAAACACTCGACCTACTCCGTCTGACAACATTTGAAAATCATTTATGATACTTTCATCAATGGCTATTGGTAATGCAATGGCATGAAATATAAGACATTAAAGCAAAATTGGTTGACATATTCCTAACTATGTCTTTAATATTTAACATGTGAATTTAATTGTTTTTCTTTCGCAATAGTCCATGCAAATTTCTGGCAAAAGTGAAGGCAACTTTAACCAACTAGTATGGAATTATTATCAGCATAGCAGTCCTAGGGGTGAGCGATCACTCATTTTCACATAAAACTGGTTTATTCCAGTGATTAGAAGAGTGGAGATGATAAACATGATATTGAATAATTTTTCCAATTTATATATATATATATATATATATATATATATATATATATATATATATATATATATATAAAATTTATTTCTGGTATCGATAAATATTTTTTCATTTAACGTTCGGCATGGAAATGAAAATCGAAATGATTTCACGTCCTTCAAGAAATACTAGTTCCCTTTCAATTTAGAATCTGATTCAACATCTTCTTATCTCATGAAAACGTACTTTGCCCCAAACTAATGAAATATTACGTTGTAAGAAACGGTGTGCATCCAGAACCCCAAAGGGATGGGCCTGGTAGACCGTCTGTCGCGAGCCGGAGGGCAAAATGCATAATTCCCCCTCGGTCATCCGGTTTCCTCCTCGTCGTTTAATGACCCATAATTTTGCAGCATAAATAACATTTTTTGAGGGAGGAAAAGGAGTCAGATCAATTAAATTGATCAACCGAATTCATCATACTACAGCATTACTTTTCTGGACTGGCCTCATGGGATGAATTTTGCTCCTCGTCTTCGTCGAAGCGGATGCCGCGTGAAAGGAGGAAGACGGACGGGAGCCGGAAAGGGAAGAGGAAACTTTAGGGATAAAGTGGTGGTGCTGGCTACTGGGGGGTATTATGGGGTTAGCATTGGACACGGTGCACGAGGATGTGGATCGGAGGAGGGGAGAGGTGTGGCCCAGGGCGACAGGGGAATAGGGAGGAAAGTACGGTGAGGGGATCCGGAAGATTAGGCGATGATGACTGGAGGGTTCGGTGGTGTTTGCGGAGGGAGGGAGAGGGAAGGAAGGGGTTGGAAACACATTACACTCCCCAAGGTAAGTGGAGCAACTGAGATATTTGCGGCACAAAATACGCATCGTACCTACGCAATACACATGTATATCATGGTCTGAACAATTTGGCGCAGAGGATGATATACATTCTCATAATTGCAATGAAAAATTCAGAGATGTTTTTATTTAGGTCAAGTGAAGTTAGGAATTTATTGCAGTTAATTTATATGGAGAGTTGTACTAAACGCCATATTGTCATATGTTTTTAGTTGCCCATTTTCCCAATTGTCTATTCACATATTGAAAAAATTCAGTCTCACTCAACACTGCGCACATCTCAGCTTAATAGGAAAAATTATATAACAAGAAATACTAGGACTATTTTCCAATGTTCTAAAAGGTTTCCATTTTACCATCCTAGAGGCATGTGAATACTTAAAGAACTCCATTTATAATCGTCGACTATGTCATTGGATCCTCATTTTTTTGGTTACAGGATTGCACAGTCTCAATGCAATTTTTGGTGCGACCTTTCTGTTTGAATGCCTAAGACGATACTAATGAAATTACGTCAACTCATTATGTTGGATTTGAGGCAGCAGCCGACACTTGACTATGTAAAATGCAATACTATTTGTAGTTTTAATATTCTTAAATATTGGCCGATTTAAATGCTCTGAAGACATTTGTTAGATATTAAAATGTACGAGCACGTATGCACGTGTGTGTGCACGTAATGCACCTATAATCATATCGCCAAATTACTTTGGATAATTATGAAGTCATCTCTTTCACATATTTGCCACATATCTCCTCCCAATCTCATTCCAAGTAAAATATTTTGTCAAAAAGGTTTCCATTCTTCCTTACTCTTCTCAACATTACTGTTGTCAAAGATATCCAACTAACTAACTGTCAATTTCTTAAGAGAAATCAACTGGCACTATATTGGAATCCGTCTGAATCATACTATCTCCACAAATTTGAAATATAAATTTGATATAAATTGAATTATCTTAATGGTGATGGGTTATGTTGTGTTAATTTTAATTAAAAACATAAATTCACCGATAAAAAATGTATCAATCGTAGTTATATACATCGTGTGGGTAAAATGTATTCTAAAAATTCTACAAAAACTCAGGTCTACCATGGCAATAGTACAATTTAACAATATAAAAAGGAGTGGTTAATTAATAACTGAATTGGCCGCTGAAACTATAGATATTTATCATTGATGAAACAATTTCCAGAAAAATCGGGTAGGTTGTTCAGAAAGATGGATAACCTTCAATGGTGAATTTGTATGAACAATATTGGAAATGATTCGGAGGCCCTGTTTAACTCTGACTTACTCCAAAGCCTATTTACAAAATTTGAAAAAAGGCTTCTTTCATATTTGAGTCAATATTTGTGATGGGATGACGATCGAACTGATGCAATAAAGTTGTGTATTTGTTCATTTATTTAAGTTTCAATTTGAGTAATTTCTGGCTCCAACGCCATTATTTTATATGTGTAATTCTGTTGAGCCTTGAGAACACATCAATACAATATAACTTTCCTCTTGAGTAGGTTTATATATTCGCTCCTTGGGTCTAACGTATGGGACCTTCCCTTCTATTCTCCCTTCACTTTTTGTCCCTAACGTACCCATTGTATTTCAAGGTGTGCCCAATCCGTTTGGCTCTTCTTCCCTTCAAATGGCCTTTTCCTGTTCTGCTCTTCTATATACTTCCTCGTGTCTTACTTTATCTTCCCATTTGATCGTCAACAACGCCCCCTACGACGATTTTTCGAAGGGTTCTACTTTATACTTGTCTGGACTCAAGGACCCCATGCCTCTGCTGCAGAGAATGCCACTCTCCTCACGATTGTTTTCATGTACCGCTTCCGTTTTTCTAACCGTATCTTCTTTAAGCAATGTAATTGCCTATTAATGGTTTTCTGACCTTGAGCTATCCTACGTTTGATACCTTTCGTGCTTCTTCCATCACATGCCTTGCTCTTTCGGATCAAAATGAGGGATTCATTAACCTTTAAACTTGTCTCTGCACGAATGTCACTAAATCTGCCTTCATTTAGCCTCGCCATAAAGATAATATTTATGTATTTTCCATATATATGTTGATTTTAAATCTGAAAAATGCCATAAATTAGGCTAAAGGATGATTTAAGATCTTCTCAGTTCTCTGCTACAATTATGACGTTATATATGAAACAATTAATGAAATATTCCCCCATTTTCCTTAATCAGTTTGATGCCCTTTTCGTGTGAATCTTCCATTACCACCAGCAAGGATATTATGAATTGTGCTGGTCAACGGTAATATGCTTGCCCAATTCCTTCTCACATTTAAGTTTCCCTTTCTCTTACGCATTTCATTACAGTGTGGCGACTTGATGATGAATCGGGAAAGTGGAATCATTATTCTTCCTTTATTTTGAGTCATTGCGAGTATTCAACGGAAACTTGTGCATCTTGTTCCACTCGTCGCTCTCTAAGACCATTTCCATTTCCTCGAATACCTCAACTATAGGCTTACTGACGTAGATAATTTTTTCAACCAGAATCCCTAGTTTTCCGACTGGTTTTCTTTCTCCTCCCTTCTTATATCATAGTTCTTTTTTGCATACGTATTGTGCACACATGACAACAGGTCCAAATGTCAGTGCTCTGCACATCTCTTGCGCCTCCACATTTATGGTGTCACATTTTTAAACTTTCCTTGAGATTCCCGTCTCAAAATGTCGACATTTTCACCGAAAAACAATTGTAATAACACCCATGCTTTGAATTTTAATTTTCAACAGAGTCATCTTCGACTTGCGAAGTGCAGTCAAAACGGATTGAAATATTTCGTTGTGCCTGAGCGTAGGTTGCCACGTCCATGGTAGGCATGCGTACATCTTCCCCTACCCACATCCCTGATAGAGCTCTAAACCAGACTCTGTAAAGCCAATTAATATTCTGGCTGGGTGACTATCCTGCCCTTCCCTCATTTCCGACGCTGGTGATAGCGGTGGTGTCTGATAAGGAAATCGTTTGAAGTGCTCAGCGTATCTGGGAATATAACTACGTATTTTAAAACGGTTTTTGTCTTGGGAACTCAAGAGTGGCTAAGTGCCTCCTCGATATTCCGCTTCCGCAGACGGAAGTGGAATATCGCGGCTATAATGACGGAGGAGGGAGGGCGGATCCTCCACCAATGCACGAATGTACACGACCCAAATGCTAGTTGATTAGCCTTTAAGCAGTTTGAGGGACGATTTTAGTAAAATTATACGTGACGGACGATGAATAAATCAACCACCTAAGTCCTTAAATTATTCACGTCTACCGAATAAAAGTATCCGCCGGAATCTTCAATGGTTCATTATTTTGTATAAACATACGTTGGCTTGAAAACGAGTTCAATCTCATGAGACCATTTTATTTCACGCTAGCGTCAGTTTCAAAACACGCATTGATTAATCAAAAACTATGGCCAAATGGCACTCTTCTCTACTTAGATTTACAAAACCTGTTGGGTATTTTTTGCTTCCTGCAGAGGTGGATATCAAATTTTTGAGTCGCATTAAGACTTGTATTGTTTAATGAGACATTGATGTTCGTTAATCTGATGACGATTCTTCCAATTGAAATTATGTTCTTTGACAATTTAGAGAAAAGATCCCTTTCCAAAAGAGCGAGAGAAATGTTTTTCTCCACTAGAAAATTACTTGAATAGGGTCATCGCAGATGGAATTGTTGATTCATTTAGAAAAATATTCTCAATCACGTGACATACTAAATTACAACGTTTTAACCAGTCAAGTGACTTTTATGGTTAAGTGTGAAGCAGACCATTCTGAATGTAACTTAAATATGAAACGTTAGACTTAACAATGCATAATATCATTGTAAATTTAACCATTCCTTGATAAATATAACAAAGCATGAACGAAATGTATCCCATTTGAGAATATGATATACATTTTTTTTCTAAGGAAGGGAATGACTTTCCGATTTTCAACCATTCCCCTTCTCCATATCTCGGGTAAACGTCATGTTAACAAAATATGAAGGAGGGAGAAAAATAAAGTCCTTTGTAAAGTGGTACCATTATTATCAGTCCCGTTGTCAACTGAAAATTGCGTAATCGCGCTTCCTTTCTCCCGATATACTTGTCTTTAAGGGTGAAATGGATTTCAAAAGCATAATTAAGGGCAGAGTTATAAATGGCACCTAAACGAGACTATTTAAAATCAAGAAATTTTACGACTAAAGAATTTTCACTCGCAGACGGAGGGAGAAAGGTATATTGAGAGGAGGAGGGGTAACGAATTCAAGAAATCTTCGATAATAAAGCCGAAATCAACGACTGCCTTGGGCCTGTTTCTCCTGACTTTTACGGTTTGCTCTTCGTGGACGGAATGTGGAGGGGTCATTAAAATACCCACCATCACACTCTTTGCGGTTCTTTTTTATCCAACTCATTGGCGAGGTGATGCTACAAGAGATATGAACAAACTAGGAAAATAATCATATTTGCAATGCATTTCAAGAGTTCCTATGGCGCACACCATGGCTCAGTTAAGGTTTCCCATTCATTTTATAACCTAGTCTATAACTCTTAAAATATCAATTCTCAAAGACGTTTATCTGAAAAAAGTCGGTAATGACGTTCCAGGAGAGGACATTTCAAAGTAAATGCAATTTTATTGCACTGGATTGCACGATTTACAATGGTAACTCAAAACTGGCTTCCGGGTGGAAACTTTGGAAATTGGTTCTTGTGTCACGTGTACAGCACCCTATAAAATATAATACTCATGACCAATCGTATTATTTGCACGATTTAAAAATATAGTTTTGTATTTTTATTATATTAAATCAAATGTACACTTGATAGAGTGGTGACATGGTCAATTGTAGAGAATTTGACTTCCCATATAGTTCCGGGTAGAGAAATAAACATTAGCCTTGGTTGCTTTTCTATCTCCTTTTTATTTGATTTTTCGGCTACAATGTCTATCTGAGAAACCAAACGCGGTGCCGGGGAAAGAATTCCCCACCCAGACTTCCTGAGTTATATTCCGTCTTTATTATGAGATAATGATAAATTTATTATCACTTACAAATCCGGTCTAAGGGCTGATGACAATACTTGTGAAAATACATTTACTTTTCCTATTTGGAATTGCGGACAAAATATTTCGGTTAACACGTTTTTTTAGTACCTACCAAGATTATTTTCCTTTAACCCCTTATGTTAACTTCGTATTTTTTTAGTTGTCAGTTATTTTTTCCATTTACATGTGTGATTATTTTTGTAAAAATCTATTAAACTTATGAAAATCATACCTCACAAGATATTTTCGTTTTCCCTTGCCTATCCTCATATCTGCCATTCCTTTCCCTACCAACCTATGATTTAGGCATGACATATGTAATCACATAAAAGTTAAGGATTTCGAATCACTTTGCTAACTTCTGCAGACTGGTGAGTATCACCTTCGCCTGCCAACCAACTAAAAAGGTAGCGGGTTCAAACTGGCACCTCGGGGATGAATGCTGTTTGAAATCTCTATACGAGTCGTCAAGAATCAGGACGATAGAACTAGTATGGAGAAATCATGCTGGATCACAATGACTAAAGGACCGTTTGATGCTTGCAATGACTAAAAATATGAAAAAATTAAAAGAAAAGAAACCTACAAATTTTTGGTAAGATATCACGTGAACACAGCGGCAATAAATGAAAAATTTTGAATGTACTCTTTTTCATTTCCTCCGACCTTGGCATTCATTGGAAGCATAATGGAGGCACGTGTAGGTAGGAGTTTCTCCAGGCAATTATCAAATATTTAATTTCCTGTCGATTTAGGAAGCAAATATGCCTTGTTTTTCTTAAAACCCATTGGTATAACGTGCTTCATTTATTTTCAAATGATTTGTTTCACTCCATTGTCTGACATACGATCGCTAAATTCACTGACCAGTTTACCCACATCAGATATATTAAAGGGTGATCTAAACTACTTGATTTTCGGCGTTATGTAAGCAGCCATGAAAGGCTACTGGTTGAATGACCTTACACGTGTAGCACTACGTACAAGCTGACTATGCTCTCACCTATCAATCCATTCGTGGCTTAGATAACTATGCCTGGCAAATAGCTGAGTCCTTGTCGATCTTTTAATACGAATTAATAAAAATTAATGTCATGCGGAAAATTCTTCATCCTATGCTCATCCATAAATAAATCTTCCAGCAAATTTTATGAGAATATGTAGAAACAGCTATGAAATTCTATCTTTATTTTATGCCTAAGATAAGGTTTCCCTTAAGAAAGTCTGACGTCATAAACCAATCCCATGTACTTCTCTCATTGAAGGGGGAGGTTGAATCACGTCCTCAGTAAGCCTTTGCTTATTTTTTCCGCAGGAAATTATTGTGAGAATGAATTATATCCCTTTACGTAACTGAAAAATTGGCTCCCACCCGTACTTGGAGGAGGTTCGGCTTTACAGCTTCAGGGGGAGAGCTTCAAGAGGAAAGCGAAATGAGAGAAGGGAATCGAAAAGGAACTTCAAGTGTGAAGAGTGACCGGATAGATTCAATATACTGGCTCGCTGCCTCGGGCACTATACGAAATTCCGTCCGTGGGTCCCAATTAGCTGAGCATTATTAAAATTCACGCAGATGCACTCGCCAAAAGGGGGCTTTGTATCGTATGAATCTACTTCAGGATAGATTTCCATCAAATTGTGTCCAGTAGAATTTCTGCAACATCTTACGAATTGGCGTGACACTAAAAGCCAGGTGTTTGTTGTGGCGCTGTGTCAAGTTTGAAAATGAAGTGCAAACAACAGTGACAATTTAAGGTTGAGATTACAATAAAAATATAACCATAATGCAATAAAAATTTTTTTTTAATATTTATAATTTCAAACATTAAAATTTTATAATTAGCATTTGACATCTGGCATATTTGACACCTAGTACAGTTCGTACGCGTATAGTGCATAAGATGAACTGAAAATTTTCAGTCACTAATCAAAATACTACTCTTAATTAGATTTTAAATTATTTTTTGAAACTCTAACAAAACACCAGATAATTAATCCTTTACAAAAAAAAACAAAGGCATCGCTATGACGTTGCTGTTTTTCACTAATTCGACACGTGTACAAATATTTTTCTTGCTGTTTCGCGAAAATATTTAATCGACCGTAGTGTCCCATTTACCCACAGAACAGCTAAGTACTTTTATATTATGGAAATTGAAAGAAGAGGTGAATTTTTGCCTCACATTCTTAAATAACTCTCCTTCTTGTTCTTTATATTAACAGCTACTTAATTTGCACAATGCACAAGCTAGATTTGATTCAAGTATTAAAACCACAGGTATTGCAATTTTCCACTAGATATTTTATTTTGACACTACCGGTTTCGATGTTTTCACATCATCATCAGGTGTGACACCTGATGATGATGTGAAAACATCGAAACCGGTAGTGTCAAAATAAAATATCTAGTGGAAAATTGCAATACCTGTGGTTTTAATATGTTACGCTTCCACCACATCACGCCTGAGACCTCATCATTCGTTGATTCAAGTACTTCACTCATGTATTAATTTCAAAATTCTCCATTTCCATGGTTTTATGAGAGTTGGTAGAGGATGTGCTGCCCCCCCCCCAAATCTGCGTCAATGTTCGAATTAAACGAAGAAGTTCAGAAAAATTTTTCACTGGGACATTCGTATGTGAGGATGAAAGAATTGGTGCTGTAAAAACTAAGGTGAAAGTTGGTCGCAAAATTCCCACAAAAATTTCTTTTTTTAGTAAAGGTGGGTAAAAAGGTGCTTTCCTCGAATATTTTTTGTTAACTGATTCAAACATCATCTGAAATATGCTAAACAAATAAGCTCCAGTATGAATTTTTTCATCATTAACTCAGTTCAAAGCCTATGTTGGGGTGCCACTTTCATTGTAATATGAAACTATTTCGCTACAAGTTACTTAATTAATAAAATAACAATTATTATGTAAAAACATGAAATCCAATAACCTGCTGTTGTAAAGTGATTGCCATCTACCTTTCATCAGGGAGGAGAATCAAAGCTGTAAGACCATTTCCACAAATAATATACCAGAGATTATTAATTATCTTTGGCATGCCTTGAAATGAATAACTTCAAGAGATCTTTATTACGATACACTTGTAAAGTAATTATTTTCAATTTTATTTGTCACTATTGGATAGCCTTCATTTCAGAACGCTCAAATGTTTATCAAATCCCTCAGACTCAACCAACATTTTAATGGACAGCGGCTCTTACCGCACTTACTGTATTTGATCAATATTCTATAACCAACAGTATGCTTTTGATGAAATATCAGTGCTCTTACCGACAAATAACCACGAATTCTACTTATTCCAGTTTTCTGCAGGAAGTACCTGCATGTATTCGCCATTACGCCAACTTCAAAAACATAATTTATCCTATACGCATTTTCCCGTCATTTTTCATAATTTCTCTCATTTCTTCGCAATTTACACTAAACATGTTCGAATTTTGGTCTCTTTGGATTTGCATGATGATAAAAGAATTTTCCATCCTAAATAACTCTTTCAAAACTCGAGTATGATGCACCGTCTCCAATTCAATTCCCAAACAATTAAATCAATTCCAACAAAAGCCAACTCATTAGAATCCTTTAGAAAAATGTTTGCTGAAAAGAAAAGCAAACCAAAACATTCCCCTTAAGTTGGCCCCTTAAATTAATCACATTAGCAGCCTTTGGGTTTCAATTATTCGTAAAAAATGTTTGTCCACTAAATGATTTAAATAACTATTTACTTTCAACCTGCTGAAATCCATTATTCCATATAACAAATAAGCGTCAGATTAGACTTTAAATACGTTGTCACAATATATTAACCAGATTAGTTAAAAGCACGCACTTGATGTATCAAAAATGTTCTCATAGTATGTACATTATTTGACTAAGCACAAATTTACTTGGGAACTTTTCAATTACTATCATAACGCTAAGTGCTGTACATTTGCGTGACGTGATTGGAAAATAACGTGAAGCCAAAACATTTGTTTGAAAATCATTCACCACAGCAAATACAACTATAGAGTAACTCAAACAAATTTATTATCTCCACGAAGAGATCACTATGGTCATAAAAATAAATAAAACTCGCCAACCTAATATAATTTCTGTCACTTGCTCTAGTAAGCAATTTCTCCATTTTGTTCAATATTCACGATGCGTTGAGCCCGGAAATTCTGTTGAACTTTATTCAGCAACTGACTAAAGGTTTAGTTCCCACCCGCCCGTCTTGTTTTAACCAATTAAAAAACGATTTGTGCAAAAATTTAGCTCCTTCGAATAATTGTGAGGCGACCCTCATCGACCATGAAGTCTTGAAATTTTCGCTCAGAAGGTCATGTTTTCATAATTTTTTTAGTTATTTTAATTTCTGGGACATTTTCTTTGTCACTTGTTATTTCGTCAGTTTTTAAAAAATCAGTTAGGAAAGTAAATTAATACAAATTGGAGTACTACATACTCTTTTCCATAGCATATGGTTTTCTATTACTAAGTTAATATAAAAAATCACTAAATATCACCATATGAGTTGTGTCGTATGGGTTATCATTAAAGATGAATTTACACCACTATTCTTGTGAGGATCGTTTATTTGTGTTGAACCAAATATGATAATTGATATTTAAATTATCGTTTCAGAACTGTTTGTGCTGCTGGTATAAGGTAAATTTGTGAATGTGTTCTTCCTAGACTTGTAAAATGGCATCAACTTCTTCAGGTCGTTCGGCACACAAGTTAAGAAAAGATTTTAACGTCACTATTGTTGGCTACATTTCCAATCAAATCGCTGGAGCCAGACTTCCTCCAAACAGATAGGTTTTAAGCGTATTTTTTTACAATCTAAGAGTTGTACGTACTACAACAAAAGAAAGTGCAGCATTGGTGATTCAAGAGGTTTGTGTTTTTTGGCAGAAAGCAAGGAATCCTACTAGAATAACTGACCACTGTATTGATGAGTTAGTTAAATTCTATGATGAATGGAAACATTTACAGAAAAATTTCTCTAGAATTACAGGCAAAGAAAAGGAAAAAAAGAGATTGTCGTGGAAACTCTGGACGATTTGTTTGACGTAGCTCATTCAGATGTTTTAGGACTAGTGAAAAATGAAGACGACAAAAAATTTCTTAATGCTTTAGCGTCAAAAAAGGTTGGTGTGGATAGAAAACTAAAATACAAAGAAGAAAGAGCACCAAAGGACACTGCAATAGAAGCTGCCAGGAAAAAAAAGAACTTATGAAGAAATGGAACGACATTATCAGATATCAAAAACTGATGGTTCAACATCAGTTTGCAGCAAAAGAAATGATGGTGATTATGACAATGAAAGTTCTTCTGTCATCGATAAGCAAGTAACTGCAACAACTACAGCAACAGTTGAAACTCGAGGTACATTGCAGTTTTTTACTCCCCGCCTCTCTGAGGTTTTTGGTAGGTGCAAAATCACTTATAGAAATGGGGTTAACGTATTCTGACGCAGAAGCTTTTGGGCGTGATACTAAAAACCTGGTAATAAATCGAACTTCATTTCAACGCCTTCGAAAAAAATCGAGAGAAGCAAGACATACAAAAATTCCACATAAATTCAAAGTAAACGACTGCCAAGAATTGGTCTTGCACTGGGATGGAAAGTTGCTTCCAGCACTCGCAGGTGATGAAAATATTAATAGACTGGCAATAATAGCAACTTTTGTAGGTAAGGAGCAACTGTTGGGAGTCCCTGAATTACCAAAATCTTCAGGAGAAGACCTCAAGCCATGGCTGTTTACCAAGCAGTGGAGAAGTGGGGTATAATCGATAAAATTCAGGCACTTTGCTGTGATACGACTGTAAGCAACACAGGTAGAATAAATGGTGGCCGAACAAATCTAAAAAAAATTGTTCAATCGTATTCTATTGTACCTTCTTTGCCATTATTAAATTTTGGAGTTAGTTTTGAGGAGCTGTGTCAACTCAAGTAATTGGTACAACTTCTGGTCCGGATATGGCGCTTTTCAAAAGATTTTAAGAATCCAGGAAAATACTAGACAAGAAGATTTACACAACCGGTAGCAATGAAGTGCCTGATGATCTCCGCTCTACCATTCTTGGATTTCTTGAAAACCATCTTTATGAGCAGAAACAACAGCGAGATGATTACCAAGAATTGTTGGAGTTAACTATGATCTATCTTGGCGATATTCCGAAGAGCGTGATATCGTTTCATAAGCCAGGAGCTGTGAGTTATGCTAGGTGGATGACCAAGGTAATTTATTTACTCGTGATTTACTTATTTCGAGATAATTTCCAGTTATCTGATGGGTAGAAGAAATCTTTAAAAAGATTATGTATTTTCTTGCTTGAGTTTACGTTTGAGCCTGGTTTATATCATTAAAAGCAATTAAAGCACCTTATCACGATTTCCTATTCTGCGTCAATTGTTAAATTATCAGGATATTGATCCAGAAATCAGTAAGACCGCTGTTGAAACATTTTCAAACCATCTCTGGTTCTTATCTCCCAAAAATGTGGCTGTCCTTATTTAATGGCAATGTTCCAATCACGGTTAAAAAAATATGAACCAAGTTATGCTAGAAGCAGACAAAGGTGAAGAAGAGGAAGAAGAAAAAGATCAACTAAAGAGGTACATTGTGCACCTAAATCATTTTTCTTCCTTTACAAACAACGAGTTTTCGTCTTTTGTGACTATCGCGACAAAAACTTTCTTTCCGAGATTCTCTATCAGCACCAATTTCCTCGACAAAGACCCTTCAACATGGAAGAATGATGCTGGTTACAAAAGTGCGATAACAAATCTGGAGAAGACAGGTGCTGTTAATAATGTTGCAGGAAGAGATGTCACACTAATTCAGAAATAGAATAGAATTCTAACAAAAGATCAAAATAAAAAACAATTTGTTTTGCAGATCGTTGCCGAAGACCGTAAAAATTTCCCAACAGCCACTGAATCTACTCTTATCAAAAAATAATATTCAATGTTCGTTCGTTCACATATGTATGTTTTGATTCAATACAAAGTCTTGTTTTGAAGAAAGATGCCTTTCCCTTAAAGAAAATTGTAGTTTTATTAAAAAAACATAATATTTTCACAGTTTCCATGTTATTTCAAGGATTGTTCCAACAAGGCGTTTGAGGGTCGTCTAGTAGTTGTCCGATTCAAGTGAAATTTTGTACAGTCTGTTTTTTTGTTTATTGGGATAAGATTAGGGGGTAAGAGCAGCAAAGTATAATATTAGGGTGGCTATATTATTAATTAATATTAACCCGTTTTATATATATATATATACATAAAAATATTTATATATATATATATATTATTATTATTAGGTAATCTACCGTTTAAGGTAGGTTTTTGGATGGACACAACTATTAAATAAACATTTTGTGACTCCCCACCTAGCAAACTATTCTATATATGGTCCCTCTTCATCTCTGTGTACTTCTTTCCTCCGTTCATCCCGCCCAACATCCCTATCCTGTTCCTGCCCTTACCTCGCTTGCCCAACATTCTCCCCTCTACTACCCTCTTCAACATTCCACTACCGCTCAATACGCCCTTCATCCATTTTTCCTGCCTCCATAGTATTTCTCTCAACAAACCCTTCTCCTCACCCACCATCTCTAGTACTGTATCATTTGTCTTCCTTTCGGTCCGTTTCACCTTCCCCATTCTTCTCCACACCCACATTTCAAAAGCCTCCAATCTAAGTCTATCCTCCTGCTTAAGTGACCACGTTTCCGCGCCGTACATAGCTACGCTCCATATCAGAGTTTTTACGAGTCTTGTCTTAACATCCCTACTCAACGTCCCCGTCATCAACTCCCTCCTTGAGAAAGCCTCCTTGCCTAGCGCAATTCTTCTCCTTACGTCCCTACCACTTTGACCGTATTGGTCCAAAACACTTCCGAGATATGTAAACTGGTCCACCTGCTTTATTTTTTCCCGGCCTATTTTCATATTTAGCTTAGCCTTTTTCTTTTTGGAGAATCGCATAACCTTTGTTTTATTAATATTGATTCTCATCCCATATTTATCGCACTGAACCTCTAATTCACTCAGCAATGCTTGCAACCCCTTGGCTGACTGAGCAACTAATGCTTGGTCATCAGCAAACCTAACCGATTTTACGAATTCCCCTCCGACTTTCATTCCTACCTCCAGTTTTTCCCATGCCTCTTTAATCATTTCCTCCACACATACGTTGAACAGCACCGGTGACAACGGGCAACCCTGCCTTACCCCTCTTCCTAACACTGCCCATCCGGACTCTCCGTTCCCCACTCGCACCTGAGCAGTCTGAGACATGTACAGGTTGCGGATCAGTCTCCTGTCCCTCCAATCCATTCCTATTTTCTGCAATACATGCATTAATTTTTCCCAATTCACTCTATCAAACGCTTTTTCGAAATCTACAAAACAGGCAAAAACGTCCTGGTTGTATCCTATATTCCCATCAATTAGTGATCTCATTACTGCAATGGCATCACGCGTACCTCTTCCCTTCCTAAACCAAAACTGATCATCCCCTAAGTAATCATTTGCCTTACTCTCTATCCTTTTGTTGATGATCCTGAGAATAACTTTAGCTGCGTGGGATATCAAACTTATTGTTCTGTATATAGCCTTTGTCTTTTTTGGAATAGGAACTAACACCGATCTCACAAAATCTTCCGGCCAGATTCCTTCTTCATAGATACTACGAATCAGTCCATATAGGGCCTTATTCCCGCATTTTCCTAAACATTTCAACAGTTCTACAGGTATGTTGTCCACCCCCACGGCCTTATTTGCTTTCATCTCCTTTAATGCCCTTTCTATTTCATCGTCGAGTATGCCTGGACCTAAGCTATCTTCTTCTACGTCATGTTCCTTTTCTATGTCTAACCTTGTCGGCCTATGTTCTTTACCATACAGTGTTTCTATATATAGTATTGTATTCCTTCCATCTCTCTTCGATTTTTCCTGGTTCAACTATTATCTTACCCCACTTATCTTTAACTGTTAGCACAGATCTTGCCAGAAAATAATGATATATATATATATATATATATATATATATTCATTCCCACATAGAAATAGATATAAGGAAAGGGGATAGGAACACAAATAAAAGACGAACACAGGACAGGTGGGGAAGGCGGATTTGAGCAGATCACAAATGTAAAAATATTTCCTTAACCAGGACTTGAACATTACCTATCCCCTTTCCTTATATCTATTTAGATACCTCTCATGTCCATTTTCAAGCGATGGTTCAACACTCGTATGTACCTGCTTACGGACCAAAAGCCATTATGTCACTATTGACTTTGATGAACTTTGACTGCAATAGTGAGGGCTAATGTAAGTCACAATCAACATAAGTTTTGATGTAATTAATATATATATACCCATCTACTTCCCAACGCTACATAATCAATGGTACTACGGTAAACCTACTGACTTTTTTTCCTAGCCTACCATATATTGATAACATGCTGATCAATGCTTATATTATCTATCGGCTCACTGATCTCAGATAATGAAATTTTTTAATGCTAATTAATTTTTAACCAGAAACTGCAATGCTAACTTCAAATGTTTTCATTGTCAAATACCTTGTGATTATTTTTAAATTCCTCTAGAATGAAATCTGATTATCAAATGGATAGAACAGTGACACAACAAAAGGTTCAAAGCCTTTCTAGATGTGATCTAAATACAGTTTAACATTTAATTTTCATTGAAACCATCATTATCTCCCGAGTGGCAGGACACATACGTACACCACTGTTTTCTCCATTCACCCCTCTCCTAGGCACGTTGTTGCGTCTCTTGAAAATTTCTGCCTTCTGTTTACTCTTCATTTTTTCTCCTCTGCTATTCCCTCAATAGACATTGCTATCATCCCTTTCCTTAATTAATTATTTGCTGTATCTAGATTCCTATTCTCTCCTGGATAGCGTACGTAGCGGACAAAAATGTCCTAGATATGGTTAACCCTGTTAAAAACCTCATACCTTATTCTGTCGATTCTTCATTGAAATCATGTTAGGATAAAATATGAAAAACGGACGTGCAGATTTCGTAGGAATATGTACACAGTTACAAAATTAGAGAAAATACAATCAGAGAGAATATAATTTAAATAATTAATTTAATTTATTGCCAATCTCATTCAAACTCAGTTAACAGATATTACACCTTTAAATTAAAATATTTTATTAATTGTAAGATATAGGTAAATGTAAAGTATATTACATATATATTACTAATTTATGACCATTACCTTCCCCAAATTTTTGCTAGACACAAAAGTCCACAAACACGCACCCAAAAAAATGCCAAGAGAAATGCCTCTTGGATATCCATCTGAATAGAGCTCTCAAAGAAAAAAGCCACAGCAACGGTTTGTGCGAAGACTATGATAAATACTTTATTGAGGTTCTAGGCTTCAAGAAATTGTTCCTTTTTGGTTTCTAACTTTCAAACGGTGTCCATGAATACATTTGCTATGTTACCAGTGGCAATTGCTCCTGCCTTGTAAATCCGGTGGATATCATAATTATGGTGTATACAAGAAGTAGAAGGTACTATCTTGATTTGATCATGACTTCTGTGTTGGCTTATAACACGCACTATCAATGGGAGGCTGCGATGCGGAATGACTTCAACTGGAACTCTCATGATCTAAATATTGCTCGAGGCAAATGCGATTGGTTTCTGAAGGAAAATAATTCAAGGCGTTTAGAAGCGAAACGGCAAAACTTGGAGGATAATGAAAATAGTAAAGGAAAATGTATTTCATGGTGTGGAAGGGCGTGAAAGGCAGAAGATGGACTGCTTTACGCCCACAAAAGGTTTCATTAAGGAGATGTCGAGGTTATCAGTGGCTCTTCCAGCACTGAAATGAAAAATGCAGAGAAAAATACCTGCAGTGAAAAGGTCATTGGTGGATGAAATGAATGATCGAGGGAGTAAAAGAGGATAAATGAATGAGGACGAGGATGGAGGTAATGGAAAATGAAAGAGTTATAAATATGCGGAAGCCGTTAGTGTGCTGTGCCGGGTGAGGAGATTAAGGAGACTGGAGAAGAGTGGGACGGGATCCATTTTGCATAAAAAAAAGCTGCGGCGCTCTTAATGAATGAGATGAAACGGGTGAAAATTTAATGCTCGGGAGAAAAGGCGCCGGGGGATAGGGGGATGAGGGAAGAAGAGAGAGAGCGAGGGAAGGAGAGAGGGTGCGAGATAGATATGGTGCTCGGAATAGTCACGGTCGGGTGGACACGAGGGACTTTTGTAAGCTCGGCTCGATTCACAACCTGCTTGTGGGTGGGGAGGGGTCCTTTTCCTTTAATTTAATGGTTATTTGGGGTGATGCTGCGGAAAGGTAGCGAAGATGTAACGCTTTCCTACGTTCCAATTCCCGCTTTTCGTCGCTCAAGCGAGGGAGAAGCGAGAGCAGGGCGCTCTCTCCCCCAACTCCACTCCCTAAACCCCCACACGCCCCCCCTTGTACACGCCGAGGATGTGACGCCGGGGTGATGTTCGCACGGGTGAGTGAACCTGGCCGGTGAGGATTTCTGTCCAGAGCGCCAACCCCCCCGTCCCCCTCCCCACACCCTCTCCACTTGGGCGTGGCGGCCAGGAGCGCGATGTTTTTGAAAGGTGGCCGGAGGGTAAATGTGCAAATGAGGAAGTGGACGGATTAGAAACGAGCTAGCCGGCCAGCCTTGCGTTAGAGAACGCTCGGAAAGTTTCCGTTTTGATCCTATCACCTATGTGACACATCTCACGGTGACGGGAACGCCGAAGCTTTTATTATCGTTATTTTTTTTTGTTTTTGAAAGTCCGAAATATACTACAAATGGAAAATGGTGGGCACGCTGGATATCTAATCGGCCGTGTATCCGAATGCTAACACGTGCCGTTCGAGAGGTCTTGTCAAATACGTCGCATTGGCTAATGGTACCGGAAATAGAGGCCAAAAAGTCCTTCACCTGTCCGAGGAAGTGATTGGACTGTGTGGGACATTCTCGTTGCGCCGGTGAAGATATTGGAAAACGGCGAAGATAGCAATTCCTTTCAAAGGTCCTTCATTCGTGATTAATTTAAAGCTAGAGTAGATTACACTAAACTTACATGAAAAAAAAGCTAAAATAAATTACGTTGAATGGTTAAAAAAGGCAATTTTTCACTCCCTAAAGTGCGAGGGAGTCAGTCTGACTCGTTTTTAGTAAAAGAGAACTTTTCAGCACAAAAGAACGCGCGTCAGCTAGCTCGATAAAAAATTAAGTAGCTCAATTAATCCATTATGATGCATTATAACTTGGAAATGTATGCATATGATTGAAAATATATTCCGAAAGTGATCTAAATAAATACATTTCACGGCAAAATACAACTTTTAAAAATTATTTTGCTTTATTCAACGCCATGAGTACATTTCTAAAATAATTTCAGGCTCTGAATAAACTTAATATATAACATAATACGAAATAGTTACCACACGTCATGCATAAAGAATACTTCGTTGGCTCCATTAAAAACACAAGGGATATTCAGAGGTTGTCCCAATGGATCTATATGCAAACATTCGGTCTTATGAGAACAAGCCGGACTAAATATTCAATTTCCTTGAAAAGCAAAACTTTCCAAATTATCAACCCACTACTTAATTTTCTTTCAGCAAAATTTACTTTAATATTACTAGTAAGTATCTAAAAGGGTGATTTTACGGTGAACAGACTTTGTCACATCAATATAAACTCGGCGGGTATGAGAGAAATTTTCAAGCAAACTTTAAGGCTCTTTTAAATGATCGTATGTACTTTATTAAGGTTTCACTGAATAAATAGCATACATAATAATGTAATTGTTCTGAATCTACTTCTGGTTCATGGGTTTGGAAATAATTTCGGTCATTTTCTTGTAGTCGTAGATCCTTCGATTTCTAAAAGGCATATAATTACTTATAGCCTATAAATGCATGAAAAAAGGATTGCGCTTCGATTATTTACATCCTTAGAGAAGGAAATAGCCGAATTAAAAACAGCTCAACATTTAAATTTATAATTCCTTAATAGTGCATAAAATTTAACACTCCCTCGAAAACGTGGTAATTTATTCGTGGATGTAGAGCACACACAGATCAGACAGAATCCTAAAATGCAACATTATAATTCAACCTGCCAGCTATATAATATTCATGCGCTCTTATCTCTCAGCTTCAGCGACAGATGGCAGGTTTCTAAAAAAGAAACACCCGCTTGAGCCCAATTTCCGTCCAATTGCTTTTGTTTCTGGGTACTATTTAGATGTAGTACGACCACTGAAGCGGTCATGCAAGTGTTTATGGGATATTTTCGGTCGGCGGAGTGGAATGTAATCAGCCGCTGAGAAGCGTATTCAAGGTCTACAAATGAAGGTTGATATTAAAAATAATACGCCTGAAACCAATCCCACGGCGTGATTACACGCAGTTGGATTAAAAATAAGTTATTTAAATATTCTGGTTCACTGGGACGTTGGATTGAATATACATTTGGATGCAAGGGTGACGCGTGGATTAAAATTAGGTCTCTCGTAGTTGAAGTTTACTGGCGAGGACCAATTGGTCTACTCTTTGTGAGTCGAGTACAGGACAAGGGATGGAAAATTTTGAGGGGCTCGTTTCTTGATGGTGACAGGAAAAAATAGAGTACAATTTGTAAGATGAAAAGACGAAAGAACGATAAAGGGTAACGGGATTTTACAGGTTCTTCGGAGAGTATGATACAAAAATATGAGTGAAATTGGAATTTGAAGACAAGGAGTCAACCAACAGCTCAAAAATGCGACTTAATGACTATGCTTCGTGTTAAATATCCTCACTTGGAATAATAACTAAATAAATTAAATGGAAATTAAATTGGCACACATTTAATAACGAATATCCCCGGCAGGCATAAACGTAATTTTTAATACTGTTATTACCCAGGGGCATGAAAAACTTTACCCATCAAATATTAATTACCTCCAAATCGCTGCAGTGAAAGATTGATATTACCTGTTTTAACAAATGAAAATCTTTCGATAACCCGTTCGTTCATTTTATTCCCATACCATTGACGTCTAAATTTACGCCATAATTGATGCTCTACTTACAGATCTGTAGTCTGTATTTATCATCTCTGCATTCTGGTTTTATCAGAATTTCCGAAAAAAATTGTTGCGCTTAATACCTAAGACGGCAATAATATTCATTGAAAACAATGAAAAACATAATCAAGACTCAAGAAACTGCTATTTCCGGTTATATGAATCTACGTAGAGTTCCCGCATTATACCTATGCGTTACTTTATTGAACTTTTCGTTTAATATTTGTATTTATTAACCATTTTACCTAAATTAATAAGTAATATGAACCATTAAATGTTATGAGAAAAATAAATTCTAATTGATGCATATATAATTAAGCTGGATTGGTGGGTAAAGGGATTTAACCGGTCCATTTATTTACTTATATATCAAAATCAGTGATCACTATTGGAATTGAAAATGTAGTATGCCAAATGTCTCAATCGCCGCGGACTTAGTCAGTACGAAAACATTAAAATGAAATCAGTATCTTTCGGTTACTTCATTGAATTTTCTAAGTTTTACGTACTAATGGACAAAAGCAGGAATTTTTAACAGTATCAGGCTCTAATTTAAGAAAAGAACTATATTTTATTTAATTTTCATAATGACTGCCTCAGTACTAATATCAAGTACTGTTTCATTCCAATGGTTTCAAACTAATATCAAAATGACACTTATGGAATTACCAATAGAATAATAATAAAACCGAAACATCTAGAAAATCTTGGATTCTAAATATCCTTCTGATTGCAACCTTTCTAATCAGCATCAAAATAGATATGTATAATTGGTTTATTAACTTCTCGAAGGATTATCTCTGAGAAAGGTGAAAGAATTAAATCTAACTGTAAGAGAATAACTCAATTTGCATTTTTAAATCGCTCTATGATTTAGATGGTTAAGTGATTTTAATTTATTCCTTATTTTCATTACTTGTTCATACCTTTAATTAATTGTATTTGGAAAATGTATTTTCTGAGTATAACTTCAAAACGATCTTAGATTGCGGTTTTTTTATGTTATTTACAAAAATCAATAAAAACGACGTTGATTCCCGTATTGCCATTGAATTCTACTTTCTCGTGCCCTGATATCAAGTCTCAATCAGGCATATTGTAGCAATATATCGTATTGAGAAGCGAAATTTTTAAAGTTATATTCAGGAGATGTCTAATATTGTGGTGTTATACAAGTGTTGATATCTCAGCTTGCAGTAAAATGATACTAGGTAGATCGCACTAGATGTGCTCTCTCTCATTGTCAAAGATTTCATGCAAAAATTCTTCATTTCGCGACTGTAAACACGCATGCACTATTAATCTAAGAGTTTGGACACCCAAAAGTTGAATAGTCGTTTAAGAAAGAATGAATAATAAAAATCGGATACGTGCATTCACAGGCTATAATATCTCCAATTTATTACAGGTTTTTGAGTAGCACATTCTTAAATATGTAATTACAAATGCATTCCCCTGAAACACCTATGTGGCGGTGTTTTCAAATACTATAACCAATGCTTAAGTACGCCAGAATCAATGAATTCCCTTAAAGCATGCCATAGAAACTCTTCAGGATCCATACCAAAAAAAGTAAAGAAATATTTGTACTTTTCCACAGATTTTATTAGATGGTACAACGCGTTTCACCGACTTGCGGCATCATCAGGTCGGTGAAACGCGTTGTACCATCTAATAAAATCTGTGTAAAAGTACAAATATTTCTTTCCTTTTTTTGGTATGGATATTAAATACTTTCACGAAGTGAAGCCTAAAACAGTAGAATATATACTCTTCAGGATGTTAACAATGAATTTTAACAACAAAAAATTGGCTCCACTGATGACAATCACATGGTAGAAATAAAAACGTATTTTCTCCAGGAATTGTCGTAAAAACTACGAATGGATTTCCTTCTAAACTAGGTTTTGCTATACGGAAATACATCGAGCCCATATTTCCGTCTCCAGCGGATAACGCGCTTTTCGGTAACTGCGAGGACCAATGAGGAAATCTCACGAAAACCAATGGGCGAGTGATTTGCTTTTGTCTTCAACCAATTGTGCGTTACTGTGGCTTGCCACTCCTCTTCACCTCTTCAAACACATTTTCCAACTTTTCACTCTCTTTATACTCCTCCTTCGAACATCTCCCTCTTCTCTGATTCTTATCTCTCCATTCATTCTTATCTCTGTCTCCTTATGCTTTGGCTTGCCGAATTATTCCTTCTTCAAACCCCCTTTACACTTCAGCCCATTTCTCTAATGCATGCACATACTATGCATGAAAGTAAAGGAATAAAAAAAGAGGTGGAGAATTAATACGGCTGTGGAGGTAATGGCGAAGGAGAAAGAGAGAGAGAAAAAGAGAGGGTGAGAGGAAAAAGAGTGATCCGAAGATAGAGAAGGGAGAAAGAGGGAGGGACACTAGGGAGGGAGAAGGGTGTCGTGAAAGAGGAGGGTGGGAAGAGGGATATCGGTGGAAAGAGGGGACGGTGTCGACGGCTCGAGGAAGGAGAGGAAAGGGGAGATATTCGGCAGAGGAGGAGGGCAGAAGGGGCTGAAGAGGGCGGGGGGGGAGAAGCAGAGGGAACGGTGGCAGGGTGGGAGGATCGGCGGTGGGAGATGTGGGGGGGAATGGGCCGAGGGAGTGAGAGAGTCGGCCGTGCAGGGCAGCATACGAATGGCAGATAATGAGGAGGCAAGGGAGACATCGGAGTGATGGTGTGTGCTGGTGGAAGAGTGTGTGAGTGCGTGTGTGTGCATGGTTTGAGAGAGAGGGAGATGAGGGAGGGGAGGGTGATCGAGACGAAGTGTAAGGAGCATTAGGGAGGAAGAGAGGTCGGGACTGAGTAGAAGGAGGGAGAAGGGAGAGGAATGGGCGGATGGGGAAGAAGGAGATTAGCGGAGGGGGGGGGAGCGAAAGGAGGGGTGATATAAGGGGGAGTGGGTTTAGAGTAGATGGCTGAAGTAGCCACGAGGTAAAGTTTTCGGATTCATGATCGGCGACATCGTCAGCGAGCGAGGGAGCGACTCGCCGCTCGGGAGAGATTCCAACGCCCGGTGATTTCATTTAACCCTGTACCCTCCCCCCCTCTTCCCACCTCCTCCGCTACCATCTTAACATCCAAATGTATGAGGACCGATCTCGATTCGTCTCAGTCGTAAACTCTTCTGAAGACGTCCACTTGATTCGATACAGTCGGAATGGGGAGGGTAGGTTCATTTTTTGCGCCATTATCGCCCACCTTAGTTTTTAAAGATTGTTTTCGAAGCGAGCCATTTTGTCGATGCGTCGACCGTGGCACCCAATCACGGTTTCATAAACGCGTAGGAATGTAACAGAAGACAAGGTCTAAACAAGAAAAGAACATTTCTTGCGGGAATTAGTTTAAGTTTAGTGTCGTATACACTCAATAAATACTGAAATGCGGCAATGATTGTAAAAAAAGGGATTAAAACTGGGCATACATACGAGATACATCAACTTATAGCTCTAAAGTTTATTAATATTTACTCAGTATTCAATGAGCAACTCATGACGGTATTTTGTATTATTTCTTTTCAACATTGAAGGAATTTTTTTCAACATTATGCCCCTGGAGAGGAAGAGAAATCTCTCTGAGCCTTGTTGCTTTCAATGCCTTCCAGGCAATTCTTTCTACACAAAATAAAAAAGTGCGGCTGGAGAGCCATCGATATACCTTCCTTAGAAAACATAGGAGCCTTCGATGGGAACGCGAAGGTATGTCGCAAATGGGATTGACTTTAAATGGGGAGAAAATAAGCTCTCGGCCTCATAAGCCAGCCAAAGGGTCGGGGCGGCTGCCATTTCCTTGGCCACCAGAGACTGGCGTTAGGCGGAGGGTACTGAGAGGGGGAGCGGCAGGCGGGTGGGTAAGAGAACATGGTCGTCTGCTCTCCCTGTGGCTCTACTGACGCGACAAGTGGCGTCAAGAAAAACGCACGGCAGAAGGATGAACTGTCGAACGTACGATGCTCCTGCAGAGGGAGTTCAACGCCAGGTAATTCTGCGCGGGCTTGTGTCGCCATTTAAAACGATGACAAAATACTATTGAACACAAAATGAATAAATTCAGATGTTTTAAAAGCATTTGAACACAATTAAATGAAAATATTTTGTTGGTTCGGTTAAATGAATGTTAATAGTAAATATACATGAAATATTTTTTCAATCATAATCTCTTGGTCTCTTAATAATGCATTTAAACATAATAAGGCATCAGTTAAGTGGAACCTAATACAAAAGGAAAACTTAAATTTTAAAACTTATTCACCTGGTAAATACTGTTGAAACGATTAATGAATTCAAATTTTCTCTGCATGCACTATACTCTTATCTTCTCTGTTCATATTCGCTATTTGACAACTACGGACATAGTGTCACTTAAGTAATCATAGATTGAAATCCACATGAAGCATACATAAAAACCCCTTCAAGTTAATCTGAGAGAGATGAAAATATATGTTTGTCTTAAATAATAACATAAATAACAAAATATATGCTCCTTCTTAGACAATGACATATAATTGTCATAATAATTATAATAAAAATCATTGTATCAAATGAAGATTAACCAAGGGTGTGGACGAGGTAACCATTAATAATAAGTGTTAATTGCTATTTTTTTGTAAAGATTTTAAAATTTTTAGCAAGAAGAAATGAAAATGTTTGTAGACTATGTAGAATTCATAAAAAAGGATTTCGATGGTAAAATTAGCTGGTAAATACAAACCCGATATCAAAAGGAAATAGCTGTACATTAGATAAGTAGAATTGATATTAAATAGGATCACTAATCTTGACCAAAAATTATTATTTAATGACCAGTTCTCATTGAAATCCCTCCCAAAATGACAAGTATTGGGTCAATTTCACACGCGTAAAACATAGTAATAAAATCATTGAACGAGCTTTGGAGAAGAAAAAATTCTGCTTAAGTAAATGACATTTAGAGATATGAATATTTAGGAAATATACGACGACATAGAATGAATTTTCAAATTTAAAAAAAAGATTCTTTAAAAAGTTTAGCTATGGCAGACCTATGCCGAATTAAAGATATCCGTCGGAAATATGCGTGAAAACTTAATGGAAGTGTTGCGAAGTGTAAATCATACAAGAAGAAAGAAATGAGGACTTATTCGAAACTTGTTTTTAACTTTCAATGCACGAATAATGGTGGCGTACCGAGATTCGGAATGTGTGGTGTTCATTCCTGGATCAGGTAATGAACATGCTTATTCATTACCGTGTGTACCACAGTAAATTGAAAGAAAATCAGGTAATGGAGCCTTGGAAAAAGATATATGGTCGGTCGTAAGTTAAAGAAGTCATTTAGTTGTGTAATAAAGTCAGTATGAGATGGATAGAATGTATACATAAACGACTTTAACGAGCAGACTATGGTTTCCAAGTCATCGAAACAGGTAAGAAAACCTATAAATAGAAATTCCTAAAGTAAAAGAAAAGAACAGTTTATGCCATCAGTGGTTCAAGTGGTACCACTTTGCATCAGGTACATTTAGCAGTATTCTCAATTTAATTTGAAAAAGTATTTGAAACAGGGAAATATACACAGTTAAACTTTGAAGCTTTTGAAATAAGTGGGCTTGGAGAATAATATGAGTGAGAACATTTGCCATATGAAGAGGATGAAGAAATAGAGGTGTTAGAAAAATAGACGAAGCCGTTGATGAAAGTTTGTGGGTGTAAGTACATAGAGTGGATAGAGGAGGTGGTAGTAAGAAGTGGGAAAAGGGAGATGGAGGAGGAAATACCTGTTGAGTAGGGAATGAGATAAATAAAGCATTGACGTTTTATACACCATGCTGAGAGTAGTAAGTATGAGCTGATTAAGGGAATAGTGTGAGGCTAGTTATTCATGTTGTGCGGAAGCACCTTGGAAGTCCAAAGTGCTTAGTACTACTTCTCAGACACCAATTACCTAATTCCTATAATCTGTAGAAGACCTAAATTGACTACGATACTAGCCAAAAAAACCTATCGCCGAAATGGAAGACGCTCGTTGGCAAATGCGAGAATTTAACCGACCTATGGCGTTAGTACCTTAAAGTCTACACGTAATGTATTTCGACGAGTGATATTATCTGACGAAATTAATTATCGCTATAGCAGTTGTCAGAAACGATAGCAATCGACTTTTGAGGTCATTTTCACCATTAAAAATGAGTGAATTGGTAGAGGTGTGATTTTCGGGGAACGGGCCAATGGAGGAAAGAAACCCGGCCTCGGCATTTGCCTACTCCTAAAGAAATACGCCAAGAAGTCCACAGTTTAATGTAGCGTCCGACTGACGGCGTGCTCCACTTGAAGTGCTCTCTACATGGCACCTATAAAAAGTTCTGCCACCACCTAAATTAGAACCCGGGCCCTCGGTACGGGGAAATCAGTACACTAGCACTAACCCAATCCCATAATGTTACTAGTCTATCTGGAATTTAAAGCTGCGCAGCGAAGGAGCGTTAAATTTTACTAAGGCTTTCATAGTTTCAGGTTCAACCATATGGAAGTTCATTTTCATTAAAAACAAGGACCACGATACATTTGTCCATGGAATTTTATTAAGGTTCAACTTGTTTCAACACTTCGGGGTCATCTTTGGTACCTAATGTTGACGTCGAGGAGTTGAAATTAGGCATACCTTAACAAAATTCTGTGGACAAATATGTTGGTCCTAATTTCGTGTTCTACTGATACTACTTATTACGTTCATTTATAATTTAATTAATTTAAAAACGCGAATAAAACTAAAAATATGTCGCTGAGCTTACTTCCGGTGACATTTCTCAAGACGACATACCTGTAGGATTACAGACTACGGTCAGTACGCTGAATTCAAAATGATAATCGAACGAGGGCGAGTCTTTTGGCGTCGGGAATAAGTACACACGAGCGTAATCTACGAACGTGCTCGTCTGCTTTTGACGGGCGCTTCCATTTCCCCCCAAGGGACGGGATAGCCGAACCGTCGCGTCGTGAGTAGCATTCCCCACGACGCGGTCTTTTGATGAGAGCCCGAGGTCGAATCGTCAAACCTCGCTCCGCGGGAACTGTGCTCAAATTTCTCGAAACATAACTTTCGATTGAGAATGATGGATGGCACCGTTGACACTGCTTCAACGAGGATTGATCGTTTGGATCCCGAATAGCTATACATTGACACCGGGCAAGAATCTCGTCTTTTCACTTCTCGTATGAAAATAATAAATGGATTAGGTAGTAGTCGATGCTGAGATCAATCAGTAAATCATTTGCTTTGTAGAAAAGGTAGCTTAGAGGGGGGAAGGGTGACGAAAGATTAATTAAGACCTCATTATTGGCTACCTGCTCTTTCCTCGCAATGCTTTCTTCACGAGTGTAATTTTCTTTCAACATTTATTCTTGTAAGCTTTCTATATGCTGGGCTAAGGAAATAAATGCCATGGCTCACTTCGAACATGGAAGCCTAACATGTACGGTTTAACGCTGGGGCCCTAATTAACTCCAACTTCCTGCAACTATGTTCTCCCCTAATTATATTTTCCAATTAGTTTAGGATTTTAAATATCTCAGATATATTCTTCCAGGATATATTAAATGATGCAATAGTACCAACTGGAGTATATCTTACAATACCCAAATAATTTACGAACACGTCAAGGTCTCGAAGCTTCATTTACATCTACACAAGCCGCCGCAAGGTGTTACGGTACCAATTATTCATGCACAAATATAAACTAATAAATTATTTTGTATTTGCGTTTCCTTAGGAGTCATTTGCGTATTTGGAAAGTTTTACACCGATGGAAATCATTTTAGGACGCATTTGACTTTGGCTTGTATTGACCGTATGCATGAAAAAAAGTGATTTGCCTTTCTCAGGAGGGACGGGCAACTTCCATTGAAGTATTGACAGGGTAGCGGATAATATGTTAATACATAGGTATTCTTTTCCTCGAAGTTATTTAGACTCACATTCATGAGATGGCTCAAAAAGAATGAAGGTTTGCACGACTCAATTTCCGTGGGTTGCCAACTAAATAAGAACTAATGGATGCAAAAAGAACTCCTCTCACTAGGATTTCAACACGTGCACATCAACGAAAGGAGAAAATATATCATCACTCACGGTCGGATGGGAAGAAGGGCCCGCTGCAGCTCACTCACCGCCGGTCCATCGCCCTCTCACTCCCCTGGGCCACGAAGGTGTAATTGAAGAGTAAGTGGTAAGCCCATGGTGTAAGCACTACACAGATGCGGGGATACGGATACTAAGTGCGTCCATTACGACCGGGAATAGGAAGAGTAGACTGCGTCCGGACGCGAACCACTCAAACACTCACACCTCGCGGCGCAGGCCACCCACCGCACCTATCGACGACCGCAAAATGACCTGGATGAGGCCGACGCGTAATGGCAGCCGTGAACTTGCGAGGGTCTCATTCAATCTCCTTAGTAGCCATCTTCGCGGGCATTTGACAGGAGATAAGAGCCGCCGGGGACGGCTCAATTGCGAAATGCTCCCTTCTCTCCTTGAAGAAAGGACTCGCCCCCCATCCCAAAGCCTACCCTCACCCTCCTCTCTCCCTTTGGCTCGGCTCAGATCATTCAGCAACCCTCGAACGACGAGGGAGTAAGCCAAATGAAACGGCCGCTTTTCACTAAAGAAAACACTTTCAGTGCGTCCATGGAAAAAAAGAAAGCCTCTTAGTAAAGATTTCTTAGCGAGGGTATTCGCAAGTTACTGCGGTGGGGAAGTGGGGGTGAAGGATTTGCCCTAAGGTCAAATGATGGGGATCACTCGAGGGTAAGAAAGAAAAGGCGAAAGGTAAGGTTAAAAGGTAACTAAGCCTGGAAAATGTGCGAGCGGATTATGAAAGGTAGGTAGGAGGAATGACATTGGTGAGAAATTCCCAATGATAATACTTTGGCGAGGTCATAGTAATTCGTTTCTTTCGTCATATGCTGGAATATCATTAGGGTAAAACATACAGTTATGGTATGAAATGGGAAGGAAGCTGAAGGAAAATAACCAACACAGCATCCAAACACGAATACTTCAGTGCCATTTCCACTGGAATCACATTAAATTTAGAATTTGGAGTATTTATGCACGTCATTTGCAATTATTACTTCTTTTCTTCATGAATAAGGCGTTCGAAAATATAAATTGAGCAAGAGTATCTCATGATAGTAGACTGGAGGAATAGGTGACTTATCCGAAACCTGTACATAACTCAGACAATTATTAAAAGTGCTGGTAGAGGATGGCGAATTAGAATCAGCCAGAACGGGAGAGATAGGGTTGTCCGTTATCATCACCCGTAATTTTCAATTTATTGGTAGAGAAAATGTAAGAGAATTATGGGAAGGACTGGAGGTAAGAATATACACGCTTGCAGGACTCATCAAATCAGTTAAAATTTATGGATGATCAGGATTTAGTTAGCCAGTTGGTGAAGGAATTGCAATCACATCTTACAGAATTACAGAATAAGTGCGATAAATATGGAATGAGAATCGGTGATAAAAAAAACTAAGGTAATGAGGTGCCTAATAGGGAGAACATATAAGTTATTAATTTTTGGCGGTATAAAAAGTTCAAATACACGTATTTCCCTTATTTTGGAAGTATTTTAAATGAAAAGGGTACATGGGGTAGGAATTTTAAAGGACTATGTTAGAAAGAGGAACTTTAAAAAAAGGAGGAAAATGAAGACTATGACCTTAAGAAAAGTTGACAAGAAAAAGCGTGCTGAGAATTTTATATTGAGTATAATTTTATCACCGGAACTTGGCCGTTGAGGTAATAGGATAAGCATGGCAGTGTTTTGAATGATGATGTAGTGAAGAATGGAATACATAAAATTGAAAAAAAAACATAATTTATGAAGGAGTGCCAGCTGTGTTCGAGGAAAGAGATATTGGCCGCTGCATGACATTCAAATGTGGTAATAAATGATTGAATACAGTTTATGCGGGTGATATTGAAAGGCAATTGAATATTGAACATAGACAGTTGTAGAAAATAGATGATATATCATGTTGGATCAAACTTAGGTGAAGTATAGGGAGGAAGAAAGAACAAGAAATTCAAAATTGGTTTACTGTAAAGTGTGGATTTAGAGTATTTTGATTTAGATAGGCAATTTGAAATATTACTAGGTGGGCCATAGACGTGTAAAAGTGCTTAGTCTATTATTCCATCAAAAATTCTTTAAACGTTTTACAACGTAAAAATATCTACTCTAAAATTTAGTAGTTCTCAAACAAAAGGTCGGAACCGATAAGAAAGTTAGGGTTTTCCATGCTCCGCCTTCATACAGCATCCATGAAAATAATGAATGACCAATGGACTCTTCTAATTGAAAATTGGGGAAAGAATGGAACCTAGTGCGTCATTACGTGTACCAAATCTTAACACTGCCGCTCCCTCATCGGCTTCGACCATTTTCATTTCACTAATCTGCTGCTGTAATATTTTAAGTTTGGGGTTAACAGTTCTACGCATTGATACCTCGAATCTTCAAGAAAGTTTTTTCAAGGCAATATAAAGCACCATTAACTCTTTTCTAGTCGGTCAAGAAATAACCACCCGACGCTTGGTCTGTTCTCTGTCTCTCCGGGGTGTGAATCATGACTACAATGACTACATGCCTCTATATTTGTAATTTATGTGTTGGGCATGCATCTTAAGTCAATGACACTTCATAGATACAATTTTAAGATTTGTCTTAGACTCTAAAAACATCTTCTGCTTATAAATAGGATTGTTTTACTAATCAACAGATAGTTAAATCCAGAAAAAATCTTTCGGTGGGGTGGTACTCATAGAAGTTTACATATCGTATGTACGATGGTAGGCTGAAAGGTACTGCACACATGCTTGTAGGGCGCGAACAAAAACGGATTGCAAGATCGGGCCCGAATTGCATGACATGTTCTCATCATACCCGCATGGTAGTAACGCTGGTCCAACGCCAGCGATTCGGAGAATGGGTAGAGTGCAGGGCGATAAAATTTAAGGTTCAGGGCTTGCTTCAATTCTAGTAGTTATTCATACATTCTTCAATCCAAGAATGACTACGCTGCTTCCTCAGTTTACACACCTACTTCTATTTGCCCTCTTGGTTTACAAGTCTTTACTTGCTTGAGTACTCTGGTTTCCTGCATCCATTGAAAATCTAAGCAAAAACGTTTCATTTCTCTAGATATTTTCATACTCTATTATTAAGTTTTCAAACATTAAGTTCTAATTCTTATTAACTTCTGTCTTCTAAATAGTTCTTAACTCTCAATTTTATTTTATTTCGTGCATCCTTTTACGTACTTGTCTAAGAATCGTCACTTTTTATACCTGAGTCCTTCTTTCATCCTTTTGATGAGATTTTTCATAATTTAATGGAAAAGGATAGAGATTTCTTTGAGTTAAAATATTTACTCACTTTTAATAATCAAACCACTTTACTTTTCCACATAAACTCTTGTTTAAATAAGTTTATGTGGAAAAGTAAAGTGGTTTGATTATTAAAAGTCAGTATGAAGATTTTCCACCAAGTTACGCCAGAAACTGTTTTATTTAAAATATTTAGCATTGGATTCCTTGCTTTTGCAAACCTTCGGACCCCTATTAATAAGAGTAGTTTGTGCCATATCTAGAAGACGAAAGAAGTTTTCTTTTCTTGATTGAATGAATTATAAATGAGAAATAAAGTTCAGCATTGATTTCGTGAAATGATCTTATTCCAAATGAGTAGCCGGCTAATAAAGAACCTCTATGGATTACGAGCTAGATATTTGTTTTTCAAAAGTTTATCCTATTTGAAAATTTGAGGTGTTGTTACTAAGTTATCGTTGCCTTTTCTGAAGTGTGCATCCTGAAGAAAAAGTGTATATCCCATTCTTAAGCATAGTTCAGTCATAGATTACTGTTTCTTGCGAGGGTAAAATTCGTATAAAATATTGGGAAGCACTAAAGCATTGGTGCTAATACTTCATAATCCTTGGCACTCCGTCTTCCAAATTAGAGCAAGGAAGTAGGTGAAACCTATTAAAGATAAAGAGGTAGGCATAAAATATGAAGTGGATTAATAAATCATAAGGGAGTATATGTATCCAAGTAGGACGTAAAAAAAACAGAAAAAAATGTAAGGAGTGCCACGTGGAGTGATGAAAGAAGGCGAATGCGGGAAGATAAGAAGGGAGCGCGTCGTTCTGCGGTCTCGTTGAAAGGAGAATGGAGATCTTGGCCAAATATAATGGAAGCTAAAAGGGTTAATGTTAAGTTTATTTTTTGAGAGGTTAATGAAAGGGGGCTCTTTGAGAAATGATGATCTCATCGTATAAGAAAGAAGAACCGTTAGTGGCACACGAAGAAGGATACATCAGTTGCACCAGGATGACGGTTCTTCCCTCCCCAAGTCTCTTTGTTTTCAAAATCCTAAAATTACTTTTGATCACAGAAACCAATGAATATTCTTAAATTATTCAACACAATTCATGTTAATCATATCAGACTCGAACTTCAATGAGATCAACAATTTACTTCAGATCCTTTAAAATGGTAGGCTCTAGTGAATATATATGCTACGGTGACAGCTGGGACCAATCTGCTTATAAATTCATTATTAATTTAAAGTATTGCAAGAATTCTTTCACTCCTGGTACTCTATCAAATTTCAAGTACTGTAGATCTCGAGTTATATGTTATCAATTTATGACTTGATCACATTTATCTAAATATTTCTCAGAATGTAAGGAGATTTATTCTTAGGTTTAGCTCACTTTCTGTATTTTACTGAAGTAAAGGTTTCAGAAACTACATTTTTTCACCAGACTGATTTGACAAACTTTTTGAATTTATTTGGATGTATATTGATAATTTTTTTCTGAACAGTTTTGTTTTGTAAAAATTGGTTTGAGTACTTTCCCTTTGTCTTTACTCGAGTAATGCCTAATTAGATTTACAAAAGTTTTTGTAGGTACATGCACTATTCTTCCTCTACTTTAATTTGATTAATTTACTGTAGAGTTTCTGGGAAGGAATTCCTTGTTTTTTCTTGTTTTTTGCGAGCAGTTCCCCAAGTATGAATGTATGAGTTATCGTACGAATGAGATGTCTATTGCTTGGCCCCTGATATCTTAAAGGCACGTTGGATGAATTTGAACATAGTAACGCTTGTTAAATATTTACTGAATGTTCATAGTATTGCAATTCATTTATACCTAATCTATTTTCAGGACTCGTGAGAAAGATGGCCTTGTGATCACTATTTCTGCCATTTGAATGAAATGAGTGTGGTCATTTCAGGATTAGATGATTAGTTTATGATCTACATTCTTTGTTTTACTGGTATTTTTAACTATTAGCAGTTGATATGTATGCAATGGATAGTTAAATGTTAAAGAACATCGATGACCTAATTTACATGTTCCCGTTATTTGTAGCGGACTGTAGACATTTCCGATAATTCTTGTTTATTTGAGAGCTTATTCTGATATTCGAATTTATGGTTATTGCAATTACTTTTGGGTTAGAATGAAGAAACATACATAATACTTAGTTCTATTACTCAAATGTGCATCTGACTATTCATTTCTTTTGATTGAATGGTAGGAGAAAGCCGCTCGAATAAGATTTCACCGTAATCAATCCATCCGTCCTGATAGTTTTTATTTGGTTGGAACGTTTCATATTTTGTGGTAATACATATACTAATGAGCTATAAATAGTAATAAATGAATAATGAGATAATAAAATCATATTAGAATTGATTTAAGTTTTTTTAATGTGAAGGACCTCCTCCGTATAACGCTCGGGTATTAGATTTTACGTCTACATCTGAAAGCCATACGCGTAATGACGCATGGTAAGGGATGCAAATGCCTATGGAATGAAGTTATAATTGGGATAGGATTTTTGTTCTAAGATAAGCATTAGTCATTGGTCTTCATAAGTACCAGTTGTCAATGCTATCTTCCATGAATTGACGTCATAATTATTCTCCAGTACTCGTGAAATTTGATTGGCTAACCCCGAGTTGATCTGCCTTCTTTACTGAATAGGAAATATGAACATTGTGATTAAACGAAATGCAATTAAGGATTAGAAATAACATTTCTGTTCTACAAATTTTTAGCATCCTCTTTTCACCAATTGCCTGTGCCCATATACCGCCACAGACGGTGAAAACATTTTGCCCTCCCTCAGACAGTATCACTTTGAATGGGAGGAGTTAAGGCAGGCGGGATTAGAAGCGTGGGGAAAACATGTTCGCTGAGGAGAATTATTAAATAACTGTGGAGAGAACCGTGAGAAAGTAGAGGACACGCAAAGGCCATCGTCGGGATCGAAAGGCTTCATCATTCATTGCTTACGATGTTGAAGAAAAAACTCTCTTCCTCTCTTCATTTCTCTCGAAAGATCAACTACGTTTGAGCACCAATTTTTAAATTTTCATTTATTTCAGGACGCTAAATGTTTTCGTTTCCCGTGATCGTTAAAGATTGACAATGTGGAGGACTATGCAAAATAACGCCCGGATTCAACGCTTTAAAGGCATGCTCAAGTACTCCAGGTCTAACTAATTAAATCTTGGCTCTTAGATATTCTCGATAGGTATTTATCTGGGGAAAAAGGGAGGTGAAACATGGAAAGGTACTGCCACTCCTAACCTGGATACGGGGTTTCTTTCGTCATAAATCTTAAGAATCCATACATGTAGAGTAGTTCCATTTCGAATATTACCGCAGTATATTTTCTTATCATATAACTGCTAAATTAATCTTAGCTACATGATATTTTATTAGTTCTTAAATCATTTGTTTCAGATGAAAATTGAGGTCGATAACAACCAAACACAATACAATACAACAGGAATTCTTTTTGCATAAAATTGTCACACTAAATTGAAACCAAGCATTATTATAATCACTATGAATGTTTTAAAAGGAGCGATAGAGAGAAAAAATTAGAAGTTTTGCTGCAATTGACATTAGACGCTCAAAATTAAAATTCCATTGATATCCAAATTGTGTGTACCTTCCTCAGATAACATTCAATGGCATGTTTCATACGGCTATTGACTATGATATTAAATACATTATCTTAATGAAATATAAATGTAAAGGAAGAAACAGAGAGAAAGTACGATACATTGGATAACTTTCGGTTTTGTTTCTTCTGCGTTGCCGAATTTCGGTTTGTGCAACGAAAAAGCAAGATCTCGCGTTTGAATAATTTAATCGCGGGGTTATTGAACGTAATTATTTTCTTGCATTCATACAGCAATGTATTGTGGGATGGGATTATCAAAGCTAATATTGAATTTCATTTAATGTTCATATTTAAATGTATAAAGCGGTGCAGTTAATAGGAAGGAAGGTTTTAATAAACAAAGTTAAGGATGAGTAATGAATTGTCATGTTAATCTGTGAGAGGCCAAAGATAAATCATAAGATCATCAGATAAAGTACAAACTAACTAATATATAGACGCACTAGTTTTGTTGTGTTGAATGTATACAGTTTGTAAGGGAAAATAAAGTGGAAAACTTTTGCCCTTTGAAAGTTTTTTCAAATATATAAATATTCCTAATACAAACCTGCAAAGCGCCCTACTGAGACTGAGTGGTTGATTGGTGACAGATTAAGAAATTCAGGAAATTTGCGTTCGAAATAGAAAGATAAACACTTCAAATATGATTCAGAATAAATGAACAAACGGAAAATTTGAGAATCTCTAGGAAGTGCCCTAGCTGAGTTGATAGAAGTTTCCTTCTCATTAGAAAAGTAAGTTAACAATGACATTCTCATTAAAAACGTATCCTTCAGAGTTTAAAATAATTGAGAATTGAGATATAGACGTAAAAAGTTAAATAATATGAACAAAAGAATTGAAATTTCCTATTTAAAACATTTCATAATTGCAATTAGCATCATGTAACAGCGGTTTTTAGAAGCGATTTTTGGTCACTAAATTCATTTCTTAAAAGATTGGCCAAAAGCATATTGCTGCTCCTATCTTCCCCGTTCTCTTTCCTTAACGTACGAAGAGAACAGTCAAACGTGAAAGAAAAATGAAATATCAGTTAGTTGAAATATCCATGCATTTGGAAATCAGAAAAATCACTAGATGAACAAGTTCTTTCAACATTTTGATTCGCTTGAAATGCATACCAGTGGTCGTAAATATGATTTGAGCCTATTAGTCTTGCATTCTAATGCTTCACTACACTGCTTACTTCTTCAGTGCTTCAAGTCACTCCCAGTTTAGTCCAAAAGATTGCCAAATTTTCGTCTTTCGGATTAACTTTGGCAATTTTGGCTACTTAAATGCGTTATTCCTTCAATATTATCATTGTGTTTGGTGTCATTACATTAAGAGCTGTAAGTAGGAACATTATTGGATAATAGTGCAAATTTGGTACCTAGTGGAGGCTATCGCGAATTGACGTTCTAGAAGTTCCGTGTCTTCGGGAATTGTTTCCTGGGACGAGAACTCGCAAGTGTTGACGCCGGCATCTTCAGATTAAAATGGTGTTTTCACGACGGTGACTGCAACGCCAGTGAAACTGTCGTCCCAGAAACATTGTCCTATGCACGAGAAATCCAGGAAGACGGAGATTATTTTACTTATTGCTATTACATTTTTAAATTGTTTTCTTTTCACGAAGTATGCCCGAAGGAATATTATTGTAATAACTAACTGCTAAGTCCCCATAGGTTCAACAGACTCCACGACAGATCTCTAACTTACTAACTATACCTAAGTTCTCTGTTGCCTACTTCAGCAGGCTCCAAGAGAATCCGGGGAATTTTCAGTTCTTTGAGAGCTCATCGTGAAAAGAGGAATTTCTGGAGCAAGGGAGGGGCCACTCGCACAATTCCATTTCTGCACAAGTTATTCTACCTCCACCCTTCCCCAACCTCTGTCAATTGGAAACTCGGTCCCCTCCCCCCACCACTTCGCACCCTGAGTGACACCCTCCACGGGCCACGCCATGCCGCCCCGTCCTCGCCCTCTTCGGCCACGCCTCCCGGGGCGATCACCACCCCCGCTGGATAACCCGGACCACCCCAGAAGGATCAAAAGGTGAAGTGGAGGCCGAAGGGGACCGTGGGATGAAGGCGGGGCGCGGAGGAGAGGGTGGTGGTGCACAAGAGAAGGATGGGGGTGGAAACGGGGAGGGAGGAGTGTTGGAAGGAGGGCGGAGGAGGAAGGTATACGTCCCCGACGGGAGCCACTTATAAAGTATAGCCGCAGACGCTGACATTTTGCGAAGGGCCTGCCCCCTGCATTATTCATCGAAGTCGCTTCTTCCGCCACCCCTCCTCCGCCCCCATCCCTTCCACCCCCTCCCATCTCCCCTTAAAGGGAGCCTCGCTTCTTGCTGGTCCCTGAGTCCGCTAGTGGCGGAGTGACGTTCCCTTCGACGTCCGCCGCGTCGCCCCGACGCCCTCTCCTTCTCCGCTCCACCATTGTTTCTCTTCATTCTCCTCTCTCCCTCTCTCGCCCTTCCTCTGCCGCGCATCCCAACTCAACGCGGCCATTTTACCTTTCTCGATCACCAGCTATTCGTCTACTTCCATTCTTAAACGCGTGCCTAGCGACCTTTCATGAGGAAATTAACGTACAAATTCGTTATTACCGGGAATAATCTTTTCGATCTTATTGTAATTCTAACAGTTTACAACTTCACAAAACATCGATATTGGACTGTTTGCATTATATATGACCGAATGCACTTGCGATGCCCACGTGCCACTTTGAAACGTACTAACATTGAAGCAACGTTTGGTAGCAGGTAGCTAAACATAACGAGGCATTTGTTGCTGTTTAAGACGTCCCAGATTTAGGCAACTTGCACACAAATTAGTCGAAAACTGATTATACTATATTTACACTATTAATATTTTGCCTTTGGACCAAGATTTCACATTAAATAGACAGGACCATCCTAATTCATTTGCTTGGCTTAAGAGACCTAGTTTTGAAAATATATAGCGGCTTGAAAATATCAATCATCAATATTCTGTTTATTTTTTTATTTAAGTGAGGTAGTCATGGGGAGGAGCAAGAGAGGCAGTTCTCAGTTTGAGAGTTCTGGCCGGAAAAATGAGACACGTAAATAAGGCATTAGGTTAAATGTGACATTCGTTGACTTAGAGAAGACCTTCGACAATGTCAAACGGAAAAATATGTTCAAGATACTAGAAGCGCTTAGATCGGACAACAACAGTAGAAAAATTATCCATTACCTCTACAAGAATCAGGTTCCAACCAACCAACGAAAAATAGAAGCTAAAATACACAAAAGAGTAAGACAAGGATGAAACCTCTCGCCAGCAATATTCAACGTATACCTGGAAGAGACAATAAAAGAGATGCAAGAATTGTGTATCAAAAGAGTCAAGGTAAATAGAGAAGAAATCAACATGCTCCAGTTTGCAGATGACATAGTGCTGGAAATGCGAGAGGACCTGCAAGCAACTCTGAAGTGCAATGGATGAAGTGCTGGGGGAATATAATATGAACATCGGCAAGAAGAAAACTAAAATCCTTGGGTGCGGAAGAGAGAAGCTGAATCACAATTTGAGGGATGAAACTAGAGCAAGTGGAATCCTTCATCTACCTGGGCAGCAGCATTACATGGAATGGAAAAAGTTCCACCGAAATCAAGCGAAGAATAGCCCAAGCTAAGAACACATTCATGAAGAAGAGGCAATTAATAAGTTCAAAGAACCTAAGGCTGGAAACAAGGAAACAATTCGTTAAGACAACCATTTCAGAGAGTAAAAATCATTCGCTTTGACCTAGATTCGAACCCGGATCCCTCGATATCCGGCCGAGTGCCCTAACCAATTAAGCTACCGAGACGTCCTCTTACACTCTGAAATTTTGGGGGCTTTAAAGGAACAAGATGTTATGACGAAATACCGTACATACAATGTCACAGGCATTCGTAGTCGTGCGCGACGCGCCACAGTCCACGATATTAATAAAGCCAACTTCAAACAATTTTTTTCTTGTTCCTTTAAAGCCCCCAAAATTTCAGAGTGTAAGAGGACGTCTCGGTAGCTTAATTGGTTAAAGCACTCGGCCGGATATCGAGGGATCCGGGTTCGAATCCCGGTCAAGGCGAATGATTTTTACTCTCAGAAATGGTTGCATTATAATGCACACATAGCGGGTGACTCCGTTAAAAGTTACTGTTACAGTTTCTTGAAATTCGTCAAGACTTTCGTGTGGAGCTCATGGTTCCATCACTCTATGGTTCCGAGACTTGGAACATTGGAAAAGTGGACCAGCGAAGAAAAGAAGCCTTTGACAACATGGTGCTGGAGGAGAATGCTGAAGATAAAATGGACAAAGTAAGCAGAGAGGAATTACGTACGTATATAGAAGAGCAGAAGACGATAGAACCATATGGAGGACTCTACGGCAAAGAAAAAATAGATGGATTGGACACACATTGAGGCACGATGGATTGATTAGGAATATAATAGAAGGAAAAATAGAAGGAAAGATCACACGAGGAAGACCAAGAGACAGGTACATAAGATACATTAAGAAGGACGGATTGAAGGAAGGATTGAGGGAATTGACATTAAATAAAGTAGCATGGAGAGCTTCAGTAAATCAATCCTAATATTATAATACTGATGATGATGAGTCATGGGAAACTAAGTTATATACGAAAGAGAAATTTTCATATATATTTGCGCATTCAGCACGTAAATAAACTGCGTAGAAAAGGATCCTGATTCCGTCATATACCAAACTAATTTCTTAGTTGTATGCACTGCATCGTGTTAGATCATTACCCTCTGCCAAAAGTCATCATGCTGTATTTAAGTTTGTCAAATCCAAACGGCTAATAAGGAAAAGATACAATGGTATTACGTCATACAGGTATTTTGAAATTTAAATATACGCAAAAGGATATTCATTAAAATAATGTTTCACAAATACCGGAAGTTAAAAGATTAGGTACTTCCATATGCAGCCATGTGTTCTTTTGATATCTTAATTTAAGGCATCATTTTTAATCTTTTAGCTCTCATTCTTCATAGTATATTTCGACTTGTAGAAATTGTAAGTACAAGATCAATAATAATCAATGTCAATAATATAATAATCAATAATCAATGTCAAATATGAGGTATCATATCAATTCAATTAATATGCCTTTTTAGCCGACTGCTGAAATGTTATCTTATGTTTAATGACATGGATAAATATCGAATATGCATGTTTCATAAAGTAGACAGGATTATTTTTTGAAAAAATATGATTTCAAATGTTGTCAAAACCATTGTCGATCGCCCTTGTTTAGATACCTGTATGTCTTAATCACTCCCGGAACGTAGTACGAGTACATTGTTCTTTGGCCAGAATGTTCAATTATGTACACTCTGCGAACATAGTGAGGAAAATATCGTCTTCCGAAACAGATTTTCACTCTTCCCTTAACGAGTTTAATTTCTTCCATTTCTACTTGCCTTGATTATGAAATCACCTTAACAAATTTTTTTTAAATTTAACTTTTTTTAAGACTTCAATTTATAGTGTTCAAATTGAAAATCACGTTTCATGCCCGAATCGGAAATGCGACTCCAAGAGTTAGGCTCCATTTCATGAATAAAATGAGAAATCAAATGAGTTATATTTAAAAAAAAAACTACGAATAATTTACTTTACTGCCAGCATATTTGGAATGCACAGTTGTTATGTCCCGAATAAGGACTTAAGACTTTAGTTTACTCTATGGTTTTTGCATACAAATGACAATGTTGACTAGACAATATGGCAATGTATCATATTTAGTCGAGCATTGTATATATACTCGTATATTTTTACTGGAAAGCTGTTTTAATATTTGTATCATTACAAAAGGTTTTTAATATGTGTGCCATAATACGATTCTTCTTAATCTTTCATCTTCATGACTGCATGGTTCATCTTCTCGACTGCATGATACAATAATCTAATAATTTTATTTTCTTCCAAATTTTAATTTTGAATTTAAAAATATTTTCCCACCTGATCAAATATGATTAATGATATGGTATTTGAAATACGTTGCTGCGTCTCTTTTCCTTATCTGTAAACCCCGTGAAAATGCTCCATTAGACGTTTTCCTTTTCTTCTTCACCACCAAAAACCTAAACGTGCAGGTTGATGTCACATTCAGGAAATGATATACCACTAAGGTAAGTTTCAGTACAAAATTTCCTGCCGAAATTGGATGTTTGACGACCGGAAAAAAATCTGGATTCGAGTTCAATTCCTTGCGTTGCGTTGAGAGTCAATTAGGCATATATAGAGTTTTAATGATAACCAAACCCTCTTACAAGCTCCCTTCAAATGATTATTCCGAAATTCATAGTGCGTCCGATGCGCCGTGTAGAGTTCAAACAAATATGGAGTTCAAAGCAGAGTTTTTTTAATACTTTTTTTGAGTTACATACGAGAAATTACACGTATCACTAACAAACGAAGAATAAGTTTTCTTTTTAAAAAACACGTAGACGCATTTTCCATCCTTTAAGGTCTCTACCCTTTTTTCAGTTTGTTATTCATCCCCAAACTGGTGATCTGGATACGCGTCCGTAGTCGATTCCATGTTCTTTTTGATATCTTTCTCGAGCCATCCGCACCTATTCCTCTTCTGTTCCTTCTACGTTTTATCTCCCTATAAAGACGGCCAGTTACAGAGCCTTACCGTTTCCTGCGGACCCTCGGCCGCATTTCCTAACTCTTCTTTACGATCCAATTCCCTCTCTGCCACTCCCTCCTTCCCATCTCCTCCACATCCATCTGCGTCCTTTTCTTCTACCCTCGTTGCGTGCACTGAATCCAATAGTGTGGTATTTTTGCTCGGATCCTCTTCGCCCGACTGCGCAATGGCAGGTGCAGACAATCATGAGCTATTGTCTGTACCTAAGACAAGATCTTTAAATGCTCCAAATACATCCCACGGGATCGTACACGATGGGGTTATTAATAACGATCGCATGTACCGTACATCGGAATGCGAAGTCTGAGAACAACCTTTTTGCCTCGAAGGCATAATTCTAATCAATGAAGGGAATCAATCATTTTGAAGGCAAAAGTTACCCAAGTTTAGCATTGAAAGGTCCATTATTTGAAATATTGAATCCTGAGCAATAATCACATTTTGAGTTCAGAAAACAACAAATGCTTAAAAACATTGGTGACAAACTATCTTTACTATTTAGAATATATAATATAGAGATTTTTGAAACATGCATTATTTGTCCATTTACTAATAAATGAATACCGTAAACGTATGATTATTATCAATTTCATGATGGCTAATGACGAACTTGAAATGGGAAACATCATCAACGTTAGCAAGAGATGTAAATTTCCCTGGTTCCAAATCTCGCCACTTCATCATTATGGCGGCTAAAAAATCGGCGGGTGGTATGATTCAGACAATTTAATCGGCCCGAAGTGTAAGTTATGCCGATCGGCCGATATTAGAGGGATCGGTGTGACATCCCACAAGAGGTCTCTGGAAATTGCACGTGCACCACCATTTTTGTCCTTTGCCACCGTGGGTCTCCCATTAATTATTGCCCACCAACTAGCCAGCCATACACCCAACTCGGTCACTGCGCTCACCCGCTCGGGCTTACGGTTGAATCTGCCCACGTGGCTGGCAGCGAAGGAGCAAGGGGGCGTGCGAAGAGGAGGCGGGTGACGGTGGAGTGACCAACCGCTCTCCTGCGACGCCCACGGCCCCCGAGGCGCCGCCGCCGCACCGAGGCCAGGCAAGAGGGAAGGTGATGAATGGCCGGAGACTCCAACGCGCGGATAAGGAGGAGGGAACAGCGTTTTCATTTTGAGAAGGGCGAAAAAGGAATAGGGGGGGCTTCATTCATGAAAAATGACAAGCACTTCGTAGGCTGTGAGGATAAGAAAAAAACTTATGAAAAATTTGAGAGGCTAAAAAATTCAATCGGATAAAATGTGTAGCGGTCCATTAATGAAGAAGCTGAATTATAGAATCCCGAGTCGCTACGAGACAAATCTAAATGGGTGAGATGAGTAACCCGCCCCCTATGCCAATATTTCAACTGTACTCCAAATTTCGCGGAATTGGCTTAAATGGTTTTGAAAATTTATGACGAAATATCAGCCAGAACAATTTTAAAAACCCAGATGTTTTTCTCTCATTAATTGCTATTCAATGTATTGACAGTGAGTAATTTATCTTAGGGAAATAAATAATATTGCTCCGTAATATAACCACATATGCAAAAGATTAATGTAAGTAACATGCCTTTTCAATAATCGAAGCCATTTAGGCAGAAGATAATCCAGCATGCATTGTGTTAACAGAACAATATAACGAGAATAAAATCACCATTCCAAACAATTAATCAGTGAACACTTAAAATCAGTAAATTAAAATTTGTACCTAATATGTTTCCTCAAATGGTACTACATATGTGTGAATTAAATTCTTCATCTAGATTTTAATTGTTTATTTTTCAATTATCAAATAATGAATTTACAGATGTTTACTAGTTAAATTGACCCAGCTATAGTTTCAATATGTAATGGTTCAGCCTTGAATTTCCAAATGTACAGTCGTTATTCATGGAATTCAAACCCTTTACTAACATTTTTTAAATACAGTTGCATGTATACATAGTAGTCCAAGGGTAGAGCGTTGGATTATAGACCGGAAAACTTCTACTTCTACTGACTGGAGGGTCCCGGGTTCGATTCCCGGGCAAGGCACTTTGGGCACCTGCAGCTCCACCCAAGCTAGTTGATTTTTCCGGTACAAGATCTTCCAGAGAAACCATAGGTGGCACAGGGAAAGGATTTGGTCCCCCTACCCTGATGTTTGATCACACGCCGTTGGGTTTAGTATTGGGTGAAATCTATCGACACCTTTCAAACCGACCTTCGGGTTCATTACTGTGTTTATTTTTTTAATAGTACATATTGAGCTATGGAGTTAGTGGGAAAATTTTACTTGAAACTATTTTTAAGTTAAGATTTCATTAATTTCGTAGACAGATATTCACGATTTTTAATTCCAACTCAAAATTTTCTTGTGAGAAGGAATAAACAGTTTTAATGATTGCAGTACCATTCATTTATATCTGTAAAGTTATGCATAGTAAACTTTGGAGCATTGAATGATTTTAGGTGAAAAGTGGCAAGGTGGAGTAGACATATGCATGAATACAAGTTTTAGTTATTATTAGTGAAGACGATTAAATTATATATACCGAGGAAAGATATTGCAAATTATCAAATTAAATTAACTGAAAATACGAAGTCCATTGATATTCAATCCTTAACCTGCGACAGAAAGTCTAAGTGTTTGGAAATTTCCTTTTGACAAGTTAGGAGAGTTAATGCTTTATTGTTCACGTTGGAATTGGTATGTAGTTGGGCACTTAACTAATTAACGCTAACGATTGGCAAAACATATGTGCTTAGCGTTATAGCGTTTAGCTGATGCTTTCAAGGAGACTATCAGATTGTCCTGAGGGAGCCATGAGTCACTTCTCTGATAGATGTTGATGGCAGTACCAACAGAAGTGTTCGTACTCAGCGTATAAAACGCGATTGAGCGTAGCTAAGAAACTGGTGATGGGGAGGAAAGGAGCACTGGTTACCTGGGGTAGACATTAAAAGGCAACGGGTGGAAGGAGGGTACAAATCAGAGATGCAACGATTCAGGAAACCACTGAACGGAAAAGCGAGAATATGAACGCACGAGTGAATTTCCTGTTAACCTCTATCCCTCTCTGTTCCTGCGACTAATTTCCAACTTAGACCCTAGTAATAGGAACATGAAAACATTTTTTCTACCAGTAAACAAGTGTCGATCAAAGTAATCAAACCAATAAAAACAAATTTGTTACGCCGATTTATTTCTGGCAATCCATTTTTATGAATTTAAGGTAATTAAAATAACGGTCTATATCGTTTCAATGCAATAATTTCACAGTGGAAAAAGTATTCGTCTAAATAGTTTTAGTCATGCTCTTTGGAATATGATAGGATAAAATAAATTAACTCTCCCCATCCTATATTATCGCAAGCTAATAGGAAGACAGCAAATAGCTGAGAAATAAATTGACATGAAGATGCAAACCATATTAATGTATTTTCACAATCTCCAATACAACGCGAAACTATACTGGCAGATGTTTAAGGTCGCACTAGTGGTGAAAAAAATATCATTGGAAATAATTGTATCACAACTTTTTTTTCACAAAAGGAAACATTTCGCACTGGATCTCAAATTCTTTTATATTTTAGGACAATGAATAAATCTTTGCGAAATTAATTCGTGATTATGGCAGAGCGATGTGCTAATGTGCTAATCTTAGAAGCATTTCGGTAGCCTTTCGGACACGGTTAGTGTCGTTTTTGTTTTTGGTATTAAAAATATCGTTCATGGATTGTGTTATATATTTAAGCCGATATGAATGGTAGTGAAAGAAAACGTCAAAGTTGAGTTTAGTATTTAACATTGTAATTCAATATCCAGAAAATCACTGATACGCTGACTGTTAATAAAATTCCACGAAATAGGTCTGTTACCATTGATTTGATTTTTCTGATTCTCCGGTGGGATTAGGTTGAGTGGACAAACACTCATATTATTTTAAATTCATACAAGACTACTATTCGTACAAGACTACTATTCGTACAAATCGTCATTAAATCGAAGGGCATGGTCTAAGTACCTAGAAAATATTTTCGTGAGTAGGTGATCCTTGGTGACCCTTTTCGATATTTCAATGGGAGAAGTCCGTGAGAAGGCTCAGTGAAAAGTGTCTGGTACACGTAACCGCGAGGGCGAAGATGCAGCGATAGGCCGGAGGGGAGAAGGCATTGGGGTGAAGCGCAGTCGAATGAGAGGACACACTCCGTCCATCCCACCGGCGATCAGACGTCCAAATCGTGGGGTGAGCGTCATTGTGCGCCGGTTTCCCGTCGCGTTGTTTCCTTCACCTCACGGATAGCACGAAAGAAGGGGGGGGCGTGAGTATCAGCATTTCCCCATTGGAAAGGTGGAGGATGGTCTTAAGGGGTTGGCTCATCCCAGCGTATCGGCTACTCGGTGGCCCATAGCCTAGGATGAAGTGTATCTTACCGTGGGACGGGGATAAATTATGGGGCGAGGACGCTCAGCAGCGTAACGCACGCAGGGATCGCCCACGAGAAAATACCATCTGCACCGGAATCCGATTAGGGAGACTGACGACTTCGGGGGAGGGGCGAGGAGACGACGGCCAAGATAAGGATACGTCAATTAACTAAAGTCGTGTCGAGGAACAGCAAAAACTAGTAAACCTGAGCGGAGTGATGTGACTTGCATGCTGGTTAGGTAGGCTATCATTGAAGAATCCCCTGCGGTGGATTTCAACATTTCGGTTTTTCCATACTACGTCCATGTCCGGATGAAAATTGATTTTGAATAGCGGTGATATATTCTCTTGAACTAAACCACTGAGCTACTATGCCTTCTCGGATAAAAATTTGTTTCATGAAATGTATTAATAAGTTTACCGTCAACACCACTAACCGCACAGGCGTAACAGTGAAATAAAAATCTTATCACATGTTTTTCATCGATCGTGTATAAATGTACTAGGTTTGGGCTCGGATTCGACTTCAAGTGACGCATCTAGGCACCCTCAACTTCACGTGGTTTTCCAGATACCAGATCTTTCTGGGAAACAGTAGGCACCACAGTGAAAGGAACTGACCCCCTATCATAATGTATGAATTTCACAAGCCGTTGAGCTTAGAACCACGTGAGTTCTACCTTCACCTATCAAACCAACCTTCGGCTTGATAACTGTACATATTTTTAAAAGGCAACCAATATTGCAAACAAAAAAATGTCGAGGCCGTAAACTTGATAGGCACTAAGTGATAAGAAAGGAAAGGAGGAAAAAAAGGGTAAGGTGAGAAATAGGGAATACATGTATTCCCTATTTCTCCCCTTACTTTTTCCCCCCTTTTCTTTCTTATCACTTAGTGCCTATCAAGTTTACGGCCTCGGCATTTTTTTTGTATCCATTGATTCACGACCGTTGCTAGGTTACTTGTATATTTAAACCAATATTGCGTTCAACCCAATGCCCTACCTATTTGTATGAAATTCCAAAAATATTATTACATCCTTTACAGAAGTATTCGAGGGCCTGTTATGAATCGACGCTAGTACCTAAAAAGTCCAATACCTACGGACCAATAATAACCCTTCCATTGGCAGCAAATTAATTGGGTAACCTAATCATTGAAAGGTAGAAATAAAATTATAAAATGATAAACTAATCGCGCATTGAACCTTTGTGCTACTCAGCTGAAAGTCAGTATTGATCTTGTACTGCCATAATAGAGTAAAAAGTCATATTGGAAAATAAAAAAACAACATTATCATTAGTCGGCATATTCGCTAATGGTGGCTGCAAATCGATCACTTTCCCCAACATAGAGAGCTGGTTGCAAATACCCTGTTAACAATCAAGCTAAGGTGACAAAACCTTATATTTTTTATCGTAGAATTCACTAATTTGACGATTAAGGATACTAAGAACGCATTTAAAAAAGGACTCGTGCAAAATTACTATAGTTATTCCTAAAATATGATACAGTATTATTTTCCTTTGTCAAATATATCAATTTGATACATCCAGCAATTAAGACAGAATTAATGTGACTTGTATTCTGGTTGGGTGGTATATCACTTCTCGTACTTTTACATTCCGAAGCATGAGAATTTTCCGTGATTGATGATTATGTAGCTAACATACAAAGAGATGCATTAGCTTTGCAAATTCTTCGCTAATCAAGTGCTTTCATTTCTTTCTTGCCCATGTTTACATTAAATTTGTTTGTATGTCTCGATTCTTAAAAACATAGCTTACGTGAAATAAATGTTCTGCTGTTCTTCCTCATTTTGTCTTCATTCTTTATGAAGAATTAAGTATTTTCACCTAGGAGCATTTCACCTTAGTTAGACCATAGAGGCACCAATGAAAGTAGTCTGTTATTGGGCGAATAATTGTTATTGCGGGAAAGTAAGCTAAATGGATTCCTTATACATGTTGACATCAAACAATCCCATAAAAATTTGACTGTCGTCCTTGACACTTACTCTACCAGTAAAGGTATAGAAAATCCAATCATACCATGGCTTACTGGGAATTCTCTGTCAGTCTACGGCTTCGGTTCTTAAAAAATTCAAGTGCCCAAGGCGAATGAAAGAGAGCGGGGAGGAGGATGCCGCCATGAGATCTGAGATAGACCGACGCTAACAAACGCTTCGCGCGCCACGGAAGGAAGACAAAAAGTAACTAAACGAAGCGTAACTAAACCAATCGACCGTGTGTTGACTGAAAATTGTGCAAAAAGAGAGAGCGAGGACGGAGGAGGAGCCACCCGCGGAGTGAGCGCAAACAATCCACAAGAAAGGACATTGTGGGAGAATGGGGGGGGGGGAAGAAAAAAGAACGCGGCTTAAAAGGGGTTGTCGGTAGGGTCTCCGTTTTCTGGAAGGGAGCAAAGCCAGAGAAAGAATATGAGAAAGGAGCGCATTGGAGAGGAATGAGACGAAGAGTAAAGATGAAGCCTTTCATTGTATGCGTGAAGGGTCAATCCCTTATTCATGCAGAGGTGCGCCTCCGGAGCCTCCCTGCTCCGACAACGCTCGTGAAATGATGGAGTGGGAAGGAGCGGTAGGGGCGATATCTTTTCCTCAAAATCAACCTTCATTCTTTTCGGTAGTTTTGCAGCGACATGAATGAGAGTAAGAGGAGATGAGTTTTTGAAACAAGCAAAACATAATTTCAGCTAAGTGCCATTTGGTTTTGGTGAGTGTTTGGGCGAGAACCATCCGCAGGTATAATCAAAATATGTTAATTAAACCACAGCAAATATTACAATTTTGAATCTTCAGCAACTAAGAAGTTATTTTACAATGGAAGACTAAGACAAATCTTTCTTTCTAACCCTGAGGTGTGTAACTCTGAAATGAGTGCATGAGATGAGTATTGGGCAAGACTCTACGTCAAATACGTCAGAGTAAAAGCCCCATTTGTGTGGATCAGTAAAATAAAATATTCTGATTACCTTCGACTGGTCAAATAGAAAAAAAGAAAAGTGAAGTTTTACCTCTTCAGCGGATCAAAATGTAGTCTCTATTTTGTATCGTTGGATCTTAAAAGTGCCTTCCAGGTAAATATTTCCTGATTGAATTTTTCTGAACTCCCAGATCTTGAAATCAGCGGGTGATTCGTTTCGAAAGAAATCTGTTAGGATAAAAACAATATTACAGGCTATTAGAGGATATAATTATTAAAACACGGATCACAAAGCAAAATGCTTGATTCTAAGATAAACAAGCTTCTGCTAAGGATATTATGCATTATTTCAATACAAATACGAACCTTTGAATGCCATTCTTCCAATGCGCCTCGTTAAAACAACGAGAAATCCATGGTAAGCCACGAAGTTCTTTATGCTCTTCTCCTGAATGCCTTCAATTTTGGTCTTTGAAGCTTCTCTGCGGCTAAGTGAAGAGTTTGGGTCAAGATTTGGGCCTTCCAATTGCAACTTTTACGATTCTGGCCTTCCAAAGACCTTCGGATTTCTTTTACTCTTTTCCACCACCACATCTCATTAAGGCTGCTGAAAAAAATCAAAACTAGCTCAAATAGGAAAATAATCTTCGTAAGTAAAAACAGCTAAAAAGATCGCTTTCCAAATCGTAAAAATTGTATTTATAGACGAGATAGCAGAACTGTCGTTTCAATGAAGGAAAAGGCATGGGTTACGTACTTCTTACATCTGGGCTGCTAGATTACTAAAGAAATGTTTTACCTAGAGCTTCAGAGAAGAGTCCAGAGATATCGTTCAATGAGAATTTAATTCGATGGCCTTTCAGTCACCCAAGCGGAAGTCTTTCCTAGAAGGTCATAACATCTAATGGCACACGGATGGGGACATTTGAAAAAAACTAGCATATTTCACGGATATGAGTGTATGTGAACATGCTCTCTTGAAATGAATGATCCTAATGGAACCTGACGTGGTTGCATATACGATAACCATGAGATATATAACAGCATACGTATTTTCAAAATGTATGTTAATTGGTCTTTTACCTTGTAGTATTTCAATATACCTTCGCTGAACAACAGCTTTCCTGGGATCAAGAGCGCTTAAGATAAGTTCATTATTTATTCATTATGATTTTAGTGCATCGAAAGGATTTCTTATAATATTAAATTATTAAATAAATTAACTCTGATTAGACATGAAATAATTCTCTGACATACAGTTTGATAAAAAAATATTTTGCGTGACACTGGCAGGTGTTTGTGTTCACACCAGAAATACTTATTTTTTTGATAGTCTACCGTTTAAGATGGATTTTCGATGGACATAAGTTGAACACTCCTACATATCTTTGTCTCTGCCAATGAAACACAAACTTTACACCATACACAACAATCCATCCCTCTTCAATGCTATAACGGCATTGCCAATGCCACCTTCTACCTCCCCTCATACCGTCTAACATCAAAATCCATTTCTTGCCTCTACTCCACTTGCTTTAGGTTCTCCACTTATCACAATTTAATTCCCTTCAAGAGTCTATCGTTAATCAAAATACTCTACATCTAACTTTCCTGCCCAGTTGGGTTTCTCCCAGCAAGCCTCTCCCCTCCCCCTCCATGCCTAGAACTTCCTCTTTTGCTTTTTTCCGCCATTTTACATCCTTTTTCAAAGCCACCTTTCAAATGCCATCACTCAACGTCCATCATTTTTCCAACTGTCATGTTGAACGCCTGCCGTACTAAAGCGCGCTCCATATCTTACGCACATTATACGAATATAACTTTTATTTTTCCCAGATTTCTTCTCATACCATAGCTATCTCACTGATTCTCTAATACAATCACAAGTACTCGCAAACCTTTTGCTAACTGACTAAGTGAAACTAGATCAACCGCAAAAGCTAACCGATTTTATGAATTCCCCGCCAACTTTCATTCCTATATCCAATTTTTATCGTGCTCCTTCAACTATTTCCTCCACTTTTTACGTCATTCAATCTATTACTTCCTTCTCATTTACGTTATCATTCTCCATTTGCTTCCCACTCCAAGGGAGTGAAATTTAGTAACCAGGCCTCTAAAACATCTGTGATCGAAATGTTCCTCAAAATTTTCCATAACGGTTGAGAGTACTGAAAATTAAAAGATTAGAAAAAAATAAGGAGGCAAAAAACACTCATGCATCGGTCTAAGCAAAGAATTTCTTCCAAACGGAGGGAATTTTCCAAACGTTAAGAATTCGATCCATTCAATCACTCCCGGTCGTCCGTGACACGACTCTGGGAAGATGAAGGACGGAAAGGGAGGAAGCTGAGTGGACAGAGAAAGAACAAGAACCAAAATCGATGGCATACGGAGGGAAGGAAAGGGAAGAAGGCAGGGATGTGAGTTAGGGGCGGGGGTCTGGAGGGAGGGAAGAAGGGGAGACGAGTGTCCCTGGGAGCCTGAGTGGAGGGCATGGTGGGAGGGGGCGAGCATTGGTGGAGTTGGAGTGGAAAGGGGAGAGGAGAGGTTACGGAAGAATGAGTACTCAGTAGATTCATATAATTAGACTCATTATGGTATCCGTTAAAATTTACACAAATTAAAGCGAAATTAATACTAGTTATGAGGTCGTACGACAAGTATGGTAGACGGGCAAAATTCGGAGTTGATGGGAGTAACAAATCGATATAGGTACCCGAGAGCCGTGTCCTCAGAACACTTCGTCTCATAAAATGTCCAGAAAAATGTTATGGAAACTTCCACAACATTGAGAGTAGGAATGTCTGGAGTCCTTAAATTTTATGCGCATGAATTTGCAGTAAGGTGTTACCTTTATTCGGAATAGTTTTCCTAATCCGGCTATATAGCGGGGCCTCTGTGGGTCACATCACTTTTGCCTTTGAATAATTTGATGATAGAAGAACAAAATGAAACTCCGCACTGAAATTACTCTGCGAACTGCGAACACTGGATACGTTATTTGACTTCTCATCCAGTATGTGATACAGCGCAATCGCATTTCCGCCACGAAACACTGAAGTACCAAATGGAATTGCCATATAAATATCCCACCACCATTGTAAATTGATCCAACAGGATACCCCCGAGGTAGTAACCAACTACACAAAAGGAGCAGCAAACATCAGTGTGGTTTTCGTCGCTGGTAAGCGTGATGAACTTTCGCGACTTTCATATTCATGTTTAAGAATTGCAGGGATCTGGGAAGATGAAGGAATGCAATCTCGCGAAATTCGTTGTAATATGAGCTAGGATACTGATAGGAGTGGTGGAGAGGGAAGCGACGTTCTACGGGAGAAGTGGATTGAAGTGGGAGAAGGGTGAGGAAGGAAAGAGTGCACTAGACGTGAGGGAAAGGGGGGAGAGGAAATATGAAGGGATGAGGTTAAGGCAGGAGGGCAATAAAGAAGGATGGGAATAAAACCAAAGGCTGCTCGGTGAAAAAAAAGACGGGGCCGAGGGGGAAATAAAAAGAAATCTTTGGGGCAGAATTTACAACGGGGGAATGCGGGAATGTCCGGTCGCTGAGGGAACGGCTGACGAGCGCATGGCGCGGGGCCAAAAAGACACGAACGGATGGGAGTGGGGGATGGGGAGGAGGTGGGAGGGCGGGCGAAGGAAGAAGGAGAAGAAGAAGAGAAATTCCGTGTGGATGGGGGAAAAAAGTTAAGTAGACAGAATAAAAGTTGAAGGGCATTTATCCGCGAAGACGGCAAAGGGTTGGTCGAAATAGCGTTCCTCTTTCGGAATGCGAAACAGAGCTACGTTTTGAAGACGACAAAATGACTGCATTGAAGGCAACATTCAACCGCCGCACCAGCGTCCGAAATAATTTTGTACTGGAATCGTAAACCGTTCCAAAAACGAAGTCAAATAGAGGATAATTGGGAAACTTTTCCCTCTGGCAGAGTAAAAACTCTTTTAAGGGTTATTTCTCATTTGATCCCTTAGTAATCCTCAGCCACTGGCGATTGTTCTTAAATTCCATTGTTCTAATCACAGCGTCTCGATAATACTTTTTTTTACTTTTTTTTTCAAGCAAATCTTCCAATTTTAATCTGCTATAAGCTTCTGATAGCTACTCTGCTAATTCATCACAGTAATAGAAATAATAGTTGTTTTCTCCGGCGTAACTTTATGGAATTTGCATAACATATTGTAATGAAATGAAATTACTGACTTTGTCATTCCACACATTTTTGTAATCCCACACGAAAGTGTGTGGAATTACAATGTCGATAATTTCATTTCATTTCAATAGTGATAGAAATAATATATTCAGAATATTAGCCGGGATTAATATTAGTGTCTGACTTGTACTCAAGGACTGGCATATAGTATATTAACGATTGGGGGCATTGTTGTTTCTTTTGATTAATTATACATATTATTTCAGCAAGACATCCCAAACCTTACGATTCAATCAGTGGAAAATATAGTTAAATTTTATGCTACAGTTAATGCGCACATCACATGTTTTAATTTAATTTGCCCGAAATAATTCCATAGCCACATTAAGGAATATATATTTCAAGGTACATCCTCCTAATAAGACTTAATATGCAATACATTTAAATACTATTTATATTAATTGACTATATGACAAACATTTGTCATTAAACATTTTTTTTGTGTTGCGCGTTCTTGTGGTGGTGGAATTTCCCCTTGATACTTACTAGAATTTGGCTTGCGCTTTCTTGGATGAATTTCTTGCTGCATCTCAAGGTGCAATTATTTGTTATAATTAAGCATATGCACTTGCATTCTTGTGAAGTGAAGGGAGATAGGTGTGTATTTGAATGCGTGTAAAATGGTAGGATGTTTCTATGAATGTATTAACTACTGTGGATTTGGGTTTGCATGATGTGTTAGTTTTGAATTCGGTTTTTCTATGTTCCTTTTTTTTTGGGTGGTGACCTAACACCCCCCCGTCACACGCCCTTGCGGCGGCTTGCGGGGTATTATGTAGACCTAGATCTAAACATGCCTACAAAAAAACTAGGTGAAGTCTGTTGTTCAAAATCAATCTGAATTTGGGATCCCAGATTCAATTTATTTTGAAATAGCTCTTTTATGTTCATGAACTGCGCAATTGTATTGCCTTATATATTATTAATTTTCTGAACTTTGTATTACCTAGACGTACTTAGCCCTCATTCAATGCAATACATGCATCAATTCCCATATATTTCTCAAGAAGATCAGTGCAGTGATATTCATTCTCTTTCAATTAGTTCAAGTCACGAGGAGAAAACAACGTTGCAGTAGGTAATGGGAGTATCCAAATCGAAAAAGTAACGTTGAACTGCATTCTAATGTGAAGTTAACAAAAAAACTGAAAGTGTTTCTCAATGAAGGCCACAAATAAGTGCGTTGAAGCGAAGGAAAATTAATAGGTAGGAATTTAGAGAAGCATCGTAATTAGCACTAGTAATTGTCCATAAGATTGATTTATTGCAGCAATCCATTATACTATTTCAATCGATCTCTACAAATCGCTCATATTTTCTTTTGACATTACTGTTTTTACTTTCAGTCCCGTGTAGTTCTGCTGTCACAGATCACATTCGACTCGCTTTTTTGTGTCTTTTAGTTCAATAATATAAACAATGTTTAGATATTTTTGGGTGGGCAAGGAAGAATATCTTTAATTGGTCTGCTTTTTATCATTCATCGACGATTCGCTTCCCCTCCAGTATCCTCAGTAATACTGCAAACAGATCACTGCAATTGATCGCACGAAGCGCTATTTTTTATAAGGCAAGCCTTCCATACATTTTTCATTTAATTAAACGATAAAATTATCATTTACCTGATTGCGATGAAATTAACTAAAATATTTCAAGGCACTATAGATTTCAAAAAAAGTTTTTTTTTATGTTTACATTGAAAAAGTAATAACTAATTTTATATTTATTTTGATGATTAGGACAATCAACCCCCATGGATGGTGAACGAATTTAACACTAGATTGATTTGTTTAGCTGTTTTGAAGCAGTCTTTTGAAATACTTAAAATTGATGAGTATAAAAAAAAGAACATTTCTTAATTGGAATTATCGGGTTTCATGGCTTTTAATTGCATATTTTAGTTGAAAATGTTGAATTTTATGCCTCATTATTAAAATAAATTGGCAAAACCGTAGGTAAATAATATTAGGTAACTCCAAAAACCAATATAATGATGTAGTTTTAAATCTAGCCAAGGTCATTTTGCATCAGCCCATTATTCTGCTAACCGGTTAGGCTTCGGACACAAATAGACAAAAGCAATGGGAAATGCGAACAGTTACGATGATCCGTTGAACAAAGCGGAAAAATATATCTAAGAGAATTCTGATTTTAAGTAATGATGTCCCAAACGAAAATCTTAATATCAAGTTGTAAGCATGCGTTAAGTCTTTATGTGATAGTTTACGTAAAACGAAGTCGTTGTGTATATTGGCTCATGTCGTAGTAAATATATTTTCATGAAAATTTCAAGCATATAAATACTGTGAATTCATTTCACTTCTCTTTCACCTGTAATGGCATGTTAAATAGTTGATACAATTGTTCTGACGTTTACTTAATTACTTTTTATTATTAATAAAAATTCTAAATCACTGTGCATTCTAGTTATATTATGCTTTAATATGATTAAAATTTTTCAATCATTCTAAATAATATGTTAACGTTTAACAAAAAATAAAAATAATAATTATTAACGTAATTTAACTTACGATTATTCGCCAAATTCTTAACTTAATTAGCCCGTAACCTCTATGGAATTTAACGTGATTGATATAAAAAGTAATATTAATTTTCTCGCTCATTGGCAGGCTTTATAAACAATAAATTCATTGAATCATTCATAATATAATTATTAAATGTAGAATATTAGAGATTTCTAACAGTAAAAGTGGCTTCATCTCTTCCTGTCAGCTTTCTAAGTTGATTATCCTCTTCTTTCAAGGGGGACTTCTTGACATGGACGCCTTAAATGTTCGACGTAAGCTCTTTACGGTGCCCTTGATTCATATACAGTCTTCGCTTTCTATTTCCCAGCTCAGTCATCGTGGTCAAATTAGCATTTTTCCTTCTCCTTCTTCCTTGCCTCACCCAGCTTCTATCAATCTATGTTTCGATGAAATTAATTTTTGTCGCCATCCGAACCGCCTTTTCCTCTTAACTCTGCCCCCTCCCTTCATCAGTCTCTCCCTCCCATCCCCCCCCCAACGCTTTACCGCTTCACTTCTTCTCCTTTTCTCCGCCCCTTCCTTATTCTATCTATCTCCTCCAGTGCCTCTCTTCATCACCCGCTCCTTCTCGGTTCCTACCTCCGTGCGTCTCTTTCCGTCATTCATCTCTTCTCCCGCCTCAACTCCGCTTCACCTCTTGAAAGCACAAACATCCAGGTGCCATCCTGACGTAAGCTCCACTTTGAAGGCGCCTCAGCAGTCCTTTTTATTCAAACCTATTTTAAACAGGCATTGTGTTTCTGAAAATCTAATTGAAGTTCTATCTCTCTTTTTGACTACTCATCAAATTCAATACCCTCCAAAATAGTTTCCTTCGTTTCCAACTATTAATTTTTAAATTAAAGAATATTATAGTTATGTTTCTTTTCGGAGATTAAAAAATAACATTAATTTAATGATGTGATTACATGTTATATATATATATATATATATATATATATATATATATATATATATATATATATAAAACACAGTAATCAACCCAAAGGTCGGTTTAGTACGTGATGGTAGAGCTCACCCATGTACCAAGCCCGACGGCGTGTGAATATTCACGCATCAGGGTAGGGGGGCCAGTTCCTTTCCCTGTGCCGGTTATGGTTTCCCAGGAAGATCTGGTACCCGAAAAATCAACTAGCTTGGGTGGAGCTGCAGGTGCCCAAAGTGACTTGCCCGGGAATCGAACCCGGGACCCTCCGGTCAGTAGTCCAACGCTCTATCCGCTAGACCACCGCGACCCGCTTATATATATATTTATATACATACATACATACATATATATATATATATATATATATATATATATATATATATATATATATATATATATATATATATATATACATAGATGATGCGGAAGTACTCACGGGAGCAATATAACTTTTGCACGGCACAGTAGAACACAGAATAAAACAGATAACACTTAAAAGGAGACTCACACTGCAGATTATTTGAGCTTTCGGCCTACTCCGAGGCCTTTTTCAGGTCAGTCTGACCTGAAGAAGGTCTCGTATATATATGAAATACGAATTTTTTGACTTAACGGGTAATGTTCTTAACTACCTTCCATTCCTGTGTTTGTCTTTTATGTGTGCTCCTATTCCCTTTCCTTATATCTACAGACCTATGAATGAATATGCGTTCGTGATTTGGCGGGTCATCTTGTTCGAGTACTCATTGCAGTACTTTTTGTTTGTAAGTAGAATTTATTGTTGAAGTTAAGGACGCGTTGAGTCAGTTATCCAATGGCCGCATAATAGTAACACACTCCCTCCTACACCCTTGCCCATTCTCTATCCGTTTCTTACCACACTTCCCCCCCTCTCACCGCCGTACACGCATCATCTCCACTCTTCCCCCGAGAACGGTATTCTTAAGATGACGGCCGTGCCGTAGAAATATCAAAGCTAGATACCGAACTGAACTAGAACTATCTAATCTATCTAACTAATAAATATTTTGATCAAAGTTTTTATAAATTTGTTTTGACACTGAGGAGCGTTTTTTTTTCAATGATGCATATTCCCTCTTAAAAGGTACAGTGACTTAAACAGGATTCTACTAAAATATAGTTCACTAATAAAAATTCTTGCAATTCGACCGAGGTTTCCATCCCCGGAATAATACGATGCAGTTTGGCCAACAGGTTGTGACACTTGGGAAGCCGCCACTAAACATCTCTTTATTTCTCGCCAATCTATTTCAATGCTTTTGCGCAGTACTATGATAAATTTAAAGTTTAATACTAAATGACCAGAAACTGAATACATCGCTAAAGGGAAATATATTACGTTGCTACCGAAATAAAATAAAATACAATAAGTTTTCTCTTATAATGTTGAGATTGAAGTGTTATTGTCGAATAAAGTTAGTTGTCTGATGTCAACTTTCCTTCTATGCCCCAAAAAATTATCATATAAAAGCTGCGGTCGATTTCGATTTTATCTGTAGAATTGAATATTAAACAACACTCGAGATTTTCAGGCTGAATTGTTTCAAAGTTGCAGTTATAGTCGGTGAGTAGTGTATCGTGACTAAGCTGCAAATTCTACGTTTGCCTGAGATCCGTGTAATAAAAAGTTTCTCTGCCGTCGATGTTAAATGTTATACATTTCGCTTCCTTAAAGATAAAATCAGTGTTTAACTTCATTTTTAACTTATATTAATCTTAAGCTTCGTACTTGAATAATGTTTATATAATTGATAAGGTTTGATGTGTTTGTTCACATGTGATCTTGGAAACTCAGGGGTGTGGGCAGGAATCTGTCAAAGGGGGGTGTAATAAAATGAAAGGGTCTATCCTATCCACAAAAGTTAAGGGACAATCAAATCCTGGGACAAATAAAAATGTTTATTGATGAAATATGATGCTCTTAAGCAAAATTGGGACGGATTGACAAAGGATTTATTTATTTTTCAACTTATACTGAATTTTAATAAAATCACAATTATTATCATGCATCATTCAAAACCGAAATCGGAAGTTCGAATATTCATATATCTGTTCCTTCTGAACTGTGCACCAATATTGGGTATTTAAATTAAGTGCAGTCACTTTGCAACACCGACAAAAAAAATAAACTCGAGGAAGAAAAAGATGTTCTCATATTTTTACGCGATGGATCGGGCGAAAGTGGACACGCAACTTAAAATCACACGGACCTTGCCCAACTCTTAAGTCCCTCGAGGCTATTATTATATAAGACGCGTTGAGAATATCCCAACTGAATTCGTCAGAAACATAGACGGGGCATTTCCTCGACTTTTTTTTTAAGAAATTCCGTTGCAAAACTCAATCCTCATAACCCCTAAAGATGACAGCATTATTTTTGTGAGTAATAAGATGCCATTTGGGAAAGATTTTTAGTTGAAGCAGAAATTATAATAATAGATGATAAATAGAAAAATAAAAAGTCATCAATATCACGTGTGACGCTCTGCGTTTCTTCTTATATTATTATGCAATGAGATAAAAGGTGGCTGCGGAAAAACTTATCGACTGGTAGTTTCTAAAATATCGGGCCACCAGAAAATGCGGTCACAGAAGTCATTATATCATTTACAATTCGCTGTGAGGGGAAAGCAGAGGGATATTAATATTTGAAGTAACCTGAAAATTCAATTATTTTTGTAAATATATATATTCCATTATGGCATCTTTGGTACTTTTACTCAAATAATGGATTAATACTACCTACCTAAATATTTCTTTTAGGATCTCTTTTCATGGGTAAATACTTCCTCAAATTAGTAGCCATTAAAATTCTTTTACTAGCTGTCCAACAACGGCCAGGTACTCTTCGAAGCCTGATGGTGCAATTCTTCCAATATGATGGACGCAATTTCGTGATTTTCGATTTATAAAATTGGCAGTGGTCAGTTTGGAATGCTTTTTACCATTGATCTCATATTTATTCTCAAAAGATCAATTTACTATAACTCGACGTTTTCTCCTCTCCTGATGGTCGCCTAAATTGTGCTGATCGTTTTAAAGACCAATAGCGATGTGCTATCAGCTACAAGGATGATCTGAGAAGTTTCCGACCTAACAAATATACAAGACATTTTTTCTGAAATTTTCTGAGGTCGGAAACTATTCAGACCAACCACGTATTAAAAAAAATTAAAAGATAATAACAATAGTAATTGGTGATTTTCAAAGCAGCTGAGTTTAAAGCGTTTTAGCTTTCGTTTTCTCGAAAAATACGTCTGCTTAAACAAGTATTTACGCGTAAGTTATTAGCGAGCTTCATAACTTGCTTATGGTTCAGCCTTACGCGTATTAAGATTCTTTTCAATGGGATATATTCTCCTCTTACATAAGACGGAAAGCGTAAAATACACGCATGTAATTAACTTTTCATTGACAATTTTTGTCATCGAACGTTATATATGTAAACAACTAAACGTAGTAAAATACAAAAGCAGGATCGACCTTACATCCTTAAAAGTTGTTAAATGATGAAGCATTTTGATAAAGAGTGAGTATACGCATTAATCTCAACCCGATAAATAACATCACGTAATAATTGAACGTTTAAACATTTGGTTATCATTACCTCACCAAAATTAAAAATATTTCGATTTTACTTTTTTAACTGGGTTTAGCAGGGCATTCAAAAAAAATTAAAAATGAATTAATATATTTGGTAGTTCCTGAAATACTTACCAACCCGACGAAAGCTCCCGGCGGTTTTCGATCTAGACTTCGATCTCCTGGATGCTCATCTATTTTTATCTCTTGAATATACATTTTCGATATGCATGATAAAATTTATGCTGTCCAAAAAAATAAACACTTAAAGTCAGCCCAGAAACGTATTCCAACGTCTTAAGGCGTTCGCGACAAAATAAAGATGCTTGATTATGCGCTGGAATAGAAATATCAAGCGAGCGTCCTTATCCTGGTTTATTTCGCTGCTTTTATGTCTCCGTTCATCTTTCCACCACGCTGCATAAACCAAGTGATCTCCAGAGAATGCTGAATTTTATCTTCTTCCTCCGACTCCACTCACGTGATCCCACTCACGTCTTTTCTCGCCTTCACGTAATCTCCATGTCACCCTTTCCTGCTCCTCTCTCCTTCCCTCTTTTTCTCCGTTAGTCTAGGAACTCCTTACCTCACCTCACACTCCTTCGCACCGCCTATAACTAAATTTTGTCTTTGCTTCCTCCAGCTTGACAAACTATGCCTAGATACTACGGCATTTCCCCATCCTCTTCCATCTCCCCAAGTCTTCATTCCCCCATCACGTTTGCTCTCGCCTATCGCGATCCCTCTCTATCTTTATCACGCTCCGATTTCAGAATTTCAATTATCTGGCCCTTCTTTTCCTATTCCAAAATACTACCCCCATCACATTTTCCATCCCTACACTCCATTCCATGCGTACCTACACTCTTCCTGCCTGAATTTTATCCATCCGGTACCTGTACCATCAATATCATAATCTCCCCCAAAACCACTACCTGACTTTTGGAATTGGTTGAATTTCTTTTTTTATCCCACTTTCCATCCATTCCGCTCATCCTAACGACATATATTTCCCTCCCCCTCTCCCATTACCCAACCTTCTCTTTGGCCCTCCTTTGAAGACTGCACGTCATCCGTTGGACTTATCCGTGCCACCATAATTTCCCCCCTGAAGTAAGAGTAGGTATGTATGTATGTGTATACACACATACATATGTATATATATATATATGTATGAACATATGTGTGCATATATGTACACATACACATAGACACAAGTACATGCGAGTACAGATATATGCGCCTTTATATACAATTACATATTTATGTGCGTACGCACATAAACATGCGTGCTATAGAGGGAGATGGGAGAATGCTAAGACGTTCGGAGGGGAGGTTGGGAGCACTCAAGAGTTTGACCTTCGACGGCGCTCGCAATTCGGGCCACGCCCTTCCTTCCATCCGCGCCAGCCACGCCAAGGGAGGGATGGAGGGAGGAGGGAATCGTGGGGATGGGTGGGGAGGTTGCGCTGGGCGGAGGACCAGCCAGCGCACGTTAAGGACGAGCTGCTCACCAAAGCCAACGGCGCGAAAAGGAATGGGTGAAACGAAGTCAGCACGGTGCAAACGTAGGAAGTATGATCAAGGAATGCGGAGATGAAGTAAAGGGTTCAATGGAGAGGCATTTTTGAGGAATGAAATGAGTGGTAATTAAGGGGAGTGAAGATGAGCAAATGCTACGAATCGACTGAGCTAAACTAAGGGAAATGAAGGGAATCAAGCATGAGGACCATGGTTATTGAGTGAATCACGTGTATATTGAAACTTTTGTCCCCAATTACCCTTTGCTATATTTAATAGTTAAAATATAGATGTAATAATGAAGCATTAATACGTGATCATTGTTATTTTACTTAATTAGGATCACTTAAGCAAGAAACCAACTTGTAAATTGACTTTAGAGATGCTCAATAAATAGTTAAGAGTCACTGTTTTTATGTTTACAGATTTTATATATCATCCTAATTGTAAAGGAAATGTTTATATTTCCTAAAAAGTGTTGCAAATTTATAAATAAATTATCAAAAATCGAGTAGTTACACCTCTAGGAAGAATATTTATATTTTATTACCGAGTACGAGTCAAAAAGTGGCGTGTTGCTTATATATTTATGGTTTGATTTATTTTTGCATTTGTGGAATATGTTAGGCCATGCTAATGTCTCACTACTCAAGTAATCGTTATTTTATAAAATTAAGCATTGTGCCTAATCTTTTAAGAAATAATTCATAATAATTTTCTCGATTAGATTTATAGTTCGTATACGTATGTAGATTAAAAAATTATCCGCCAATGCTAAGAAAGTGCATCCATTTTTCTCTGATATCAATTCCACATATACTACACCAAATGTATGCTAATAAAGCTTAAGTCTGAACTGTTACTGCTTGGCATAATGGTGTTATTTTTACCAAAAAGACAACTCAGAAAAGTCAGCAAAGTATATCGCACCTTAGTTTAGATGAATTTGCTAAATGCAGGAGGTATTACTTGGCTAAAGTATTGTTGATTTTCATTGATATTTTCGTTTCAGCAGTTTTCCACAAAACTGAAATGTCTAAGAATTAAACAGGATAAATTACCATAAAAATATAAAATATCAACTCATTATAAATGTCTTATACTTTTTTATTTAACTAACCCACAACCTATCTCTTTGGGTACCTAACTGGTAATGGGCGTTTCGGCATACCTAATTAAATTCTCGTCACTTTAGTATCCCTCATCGTTCTCACGTTTCGTCACTACCAAAACACTCTCTTTTTCTCTGTTTCTTAAAACAAATAATCTGCATTTTTACATCCAATGCGTTTCAAATGTCACTCACTGGACGCATCCGACTCGCTCGCTGCTGATGACGTCAAATGGGAGACTTCAACGGCCGACAAAACCTCTCTTTTCTTAGCTCTTTTGACTCTGCAATCCTAATTACCCAGCGACCCGAGGCCTTCTCGTGTCCCCTTTCTCCAGAAGTTCAAATTTATCAAATATTACCTCGCTTCTACACATAAAAGCCTTAATTTGTCGATGGGGATTTTCTCAGTTTCTCCTAAGAAATGAATGTACCATGCTGTTGTAATTGCTCGCCAAGATGCTATTTGGATTATGCGAGAAATACCTTCCATCCTCACTAACTTTCCTCATAAATTATAAATTGGAATATAAATATTTACACAAAACAGCATACTGAGTGAATATTATAAAAAAATTTATATTAATTGATGAAAACCTTTAGGTGACAATGTTTGTCTCAGTGCTTGTTCTAATGGTTCCTGCTTCCAGAGAGAAACAGACATCTATTAATAGTTCGTATTTTCGTAACTTTAATCACTCCATAATCTAGCAGCGAGCGCCTTGGAAAAGGAAGGCCTTTTCTTTATGGGTGAGATGGGGTGTAATAGAAATTAAACGTGGTTTTCTGTCTATTAAACCAAAATAAAAACATAAAGTGTGATAAAATTATTAATTACCCTATTTCACCCAAACTCTACGATATTTCCAGCAACAATCACTGAAAGCTCCAGGTTAAGCATTATTTACATTATTTCAAGTCTTACTTCTACGTTTTCAAGATACATTTTTTAGATTTTAGGGGCCAATTATTATGTAATTGCAAAGCAACAATGTCAGAGTGTAAAAGTCATTCGTCTTGATTGGAATTCGAACCCAAATCCCTCGATGTACGACCGAGTGATTTAACCATTTATGCTACAAATGCGGTCTCTTTCACTATGAGGTTTTGGTGGCTTTAAAGGAACAGGATGTTTTGACGAAATAACGTACATACGAGGCATCGTACAATGCCGCAGGCATTCGTAGTCGTGCACATTGCGCCATTGTCCACGAGGTTAAAGATAACTTTTAAACACTCTGGGTATTTTACCTTTGACAAATTCCACTCTGAACTTATTGCATTGCAAAGCATATTTTGCGGATGACTTCGTTAAAAGTTACTGTCGTGGCATCTCGTACAGTTTCTTGGAATTATGTATTTGAATGAAAAAATTTAAATGTTGATTTGATTATTGTTTGCACGTTTTGGAAATATTCAAATGTTAGGGCGCGGAATGAAAGTAAAAGAGTGTAGATTAAAGTGCACAACAATAAAATGTAATTCAGAGTAAGACAAAGAAAGGTAAATACACTTGTTTTAGATTCACAAATTTTACGAGTAAGCCTTACATAGTTTCCTCACGAAAAGTTGAATTAACACATTTAATGACTCGCTTACCAAACTTCAGCAAAGGGATATACTGTGCTTATTTGAAAACACCATTCATTTCTCTTATGTACGTATTTAGTTGATATAAATTAATTTGGAAATATCAGGGTGAAACGAATGGCTATCTATAATTTATGATCTTAGGTTGCTTATTTTTATCCTTGGGGGGACAGAAAATCTCAAATAGTTAACCGTAGAGTTCGAAGTAAAACTTTTTACCATTCAATTGCATAACTATTATTTCAGTGAACTGAAAAATGTTCTTTTCCCTAAAGACGAAATAATTCCAAAACACTATTCTACCTTTCATGTATAAAAATTACAGCTATTCAAAAGTATCTATTTCTTGACCGAAGAAGATTAACAGCTATTCAAAAGTATCTATTTCTTGACCGAAGAAGATTAGACAAAGTGCATTCATTCCACGTACGAATGAATAATTGTAATTCAGCTGGATTTCATATTTCACACGGACTAATCACGGAAGTGAAACCATATTGCACAAAGGTGTGGAGGAGAATAGATTCAAGAAAATGACATTCAGTGACAGAATAAAGTGAAAGAGCAAGCTGACAATTACAGATGCCTACGATAAAGCAGGTATGGAAAAGTCCCACAACATCCTTTGAGGAGTGATTTATGAGCCATTATGAAGATCATATGCGCTATGCTCAAGTACACTCGCTGGATAACCAAGCGGCTAAGAACGGCAGGAAAAGAATGAGGAGGAGGGCCCTATAATGACAGCTCGAGACTATTTCAATATATAACGCAGCAGAAAATGGCATCATATGCATACCCATGTACAAAATACCATGAAAAGGATTTAATCGAAGCAGTTTATTAAAGCATTCCCTTTTGTTTCGGAAATGCCTACAGCTCTCATATTTTCACTTTGGTGTCATTACTTTTTGCCTTCAAATATTGAATTCGTTTATGATGAATGCTTTGATTGCGGTCTAGAGGTTTTCCTGTCCTACTATGTTTCTAATACAGTAATTATTTGTTTTGAAATGCCTGAAAATTGGAGCATTTCAAAGACGAATTCCGAATTACTCTTTGAAACTACAATCAATAATACTCGATTACAAATATATGCTACGTATATGTTTAAAGTGAACCTTATAGTTAGTAAAACCCCGTCGAAATTGCTGAGCACTGCCTTATGAAACATTCCTTAGCTACTGATTGAAAAAAATACACATCGATTTTTTTCTATCACCTAGGTATTTGCACTTGCCCGATTTGATCACTCTATTACCCTAAAATGCTATTTACGCAAATAACCATTATTTAAAATTTTATCGCCTCTAAACTCTACAGTAAATTGGCGTTATGGCTAAGGGACTTAAATGGAAGAGAAAGTAATTCGGGGCGGTAGCATACTGGAGGCGGAGCAATTGCGGCTGCGCTGTGGTCGTAAACTCAGCCATCTGGAAGACTAGGAAGCGTCTCTTTTCGAAACGTATCGTTACTATGCTTTTAGACATGAACCAGAAGTTTGATTGGTTGAGGGTATTGGGAGTGTTTTCAGATTTTATTGAAAGTGCTTATAATCCACTTTCAGTTGTCAAGCTTATAAAATGAATCTTACTCATTTTCAGTATTACGTCAGTCCGTTCTTGAGTCAATTAACATATATCGGTGATGTACAGTAGTCAATTGGTGAGTATGAAAGGACTAAATTTATTACATTTCTCTGCATGTGGTTATCCAAATACTCTCTTTGGGAATATGACAATATATTATTAATTTTTTAAAAAATTAATTTTAATATTATTTCTCTGCTACTAGTTTGATTACTCTGCTTATGGCCCATTCAAACTAATTTTGAATATCTACCTGAACATAACAGAGACTCTTTTATGTCAAAAGACAAAACGGATACGCAACTATCGCGTCTCTTTAGCAAACATGATTTAATGCGAGTGAAAAACCGAGAGAATGGCTGATAATAAGAAAATCAAGTTAATTTTTTACTCAGAGCTTGCAGGAAAATGCTAAAATTACGAGGCGTATTCTTAAAGTAAGTACCGTTTGCTTATATTTAAACATTGGCGCTTCAAAACACAGTTTTGCTCCTGCAGCGTCATCTACTGATTCATTAAGAAGCTATAGCAGCATTTGTTTTGTTTCAGAAGTCGTTTGCTTGTCCGCGCATGCAAACAACAATGTCCGCAATCGCATGCAAACAACAATCGTTGATCCCGCCAGCTGTGAAGTGCGTTCTGTCATACGATTCTTGTATGCAAAAGGATTGTCGGCTGCTGAAATTCATCGGGAATTATGCCTAGTTTATAAACCTACAGTTATGAGTGAAGGAAAGGTTAGACAATGGTGCTGTGATTTTAAAAATGGACGAACAAATGTCCATGACGAAGAGCGAAGTGGTAGGCCCAGTATTCTGACCGATGAAATTGTTTCGCAAGTGGAACAAAAACTGCGATGTGATCGTCGATTGACAATTAATGGCCTGGCTGAACAATTTCCTCAACTTGGACGCACTACTGTCTACAATATTGTTACGGAAAACCTCGGATACCACACATTGCGTGCAAGGTGGGTACCGAAAATGCTCACCGACCACCACAAAGAGCAAAGAATGTCCAGTGGACGAGAGTTTTTGGGTCGTTAGGAACTCTTTAAACCACCCACCGTACAGTCCTGACCTTACACCCAGCGACTACTTCCTCTTATTGCACTTGAAACAGTGGTTCGGTGGACAACGTTTCGAAACCGAAGAGGAACTCAAGAATGGCGTTGTCGATTGGTTCAACCCTAAGGCGGCGAGTTTCTATGCAGAGGGGTTAAAGAAGCTGGTGCAGCGGTACGAAAAATGCTTAGAAGTGAACGGCGATTATGTAGATAAGTGAAGTAGGTTTGTAGCTAATTAAAAGTGCCAATAAAATGTGTTTCATATGAGTATATTTTTTCCTGTGACCAAACGGGCCTTACTTTATGAACACGCCTCGTATTAATGAATGCCAAGTCATTAAACTTTGTAATTGGGGACAGGCAAATGATATGGTAAAAATCTTAGATGAAACAAGTTATAAAAAATTACCTTCCTAAAATAAAATGCACTTAAGAGGGTTCCTACGTAATTTTTCTGAACACACTAAAAGGTGATGCGTTAAAATTTCTTGCTCTAACTTAATTCAAGTTTGAAGAGCTGAAGTTGAGGGTGATAGAGTCATTTCACTTCCAAAAGCTGCCGCCGTAGCCAAGGATATTTCAGATGCAGCAAGCAGCTTAGACGGTGGTTGCTCGCTCGTGCCCTCGGACCTAATCCTTCCACGCCTCTCAGCCGAACATCCTCCCACCTCACTCACTTGTCAGACTTCAACCTCACCTTATCCCCCCTTCACCAAAGTCCTCGGCTTTACTTCACCTACACCCACGTCTCACGCCTTCCGCAGACTACGGCGCCACAGAGTTCCAGCGCTAGGGAATGAGGTTTTGGGTCTGACACCCCAGGACTCAACAATGGAATATGCTCCAAGTGGTAATTTTTTCAACCAAGTTATTTAGCTAAAGGCTTCGTCATGTGATATTATAATGTGAAAAACGTAAAAAAATCGGAATTCTATTTACATCAATATGGATAATTATTGTCGGTACTTCGTCTCTCTTCCCGATCGACTGACGGCATGCGTGCGTCTATATAATTTCTCCAGATCGGAGTTATTATCAACCTCAAACCATACGATGACGATGGGTGAAAAAATACTTCTTGGTTTTAGGGAAGTTAATATTTGGAAGAGGTTGTCATTATGGACTCGGTTGTAACTATATCTTCTATAACTTGTCATAAAAAATATTTCATTTTAGAGCACTATTTTTTTAAAGCAATATTTAGAGATTGGTCAACTTTACACAAAAATTTTAAGGTAACTAACAGAAAATATTCGTGTTCTTCTCAAACTTTGTTACGAATTATCCCAATACAATAGTCCCTGGGTGCAAATCGACTTTCCTTTGCCCGCAAAAAGTTTAAATAGAACATCTGCAAATATGCATCTCGGCCTTTTTCATCGGTACAATGGGCCGGCCCTGACATTTTCACCCATCGGCTGGCAACTTTTTGCTCCATTTTCAGCGGCCGCCACCGCTCTCTTGGCCGCTTAGCCCTCCGACCATTTCATTCCCCTCCTTTTCCCCGCGCAAACTCTTCAGCCTCTCCCTCATCTCGAGCCACCCCACTTTCGCTCTTACCTCCCCCGCTTGGTTTTTAAGCCGCCTGATCACCAGTTTCTTTTTAAAGCGAGCTTAAGCGACGATTAGGGCACCACTCACGAAGGAAGGCCTCACGAGAGGCGCGACAGCCCATCCACGATAATGACTTCCTAACGCACTGTTATCCTCTTTGCTCCCTGCACTCGACTCCTTCACTCGCGCCCCCTTGCAGCTCCTCCCCCTCGTCTTCTCTTCCTCGTCAACCCCTAAGAGAACAACATGCCTGTCCACCCAATCCTCTCTCTTTTTTATCCTCCATTGTTTTCCACGGCCATGCTTTCTTCTTTGGGGACTATTTATAGGGTCGTTTATGTTCTGCAAACTGGATATTATGAGGAGATCGTCAAACACAATTATCAGTGGATTTAGTTATGTCTTCCAAATTATCCTTTGCTGTCAAAACTCATAACTGTACTTCTAACACTAACAATTGAGGCTGAGATTGTGAATTGTCATGCTATTTGTTCATTAACTTCCGATTGAAAAATTATCCCCATGAATTCCATTATGAGTCGAGATTCAATGCTTTTTTAGCATCGTATAAGAAGAGTGAGTCTCAAGAGGAGGCCGAAAGACCATTACTTAGGTCAGATAAAGAGGAATGTTGAACGAAACAGCTTTCACGGGATTGAAATTAGAAAGGGAATAATGGAAGGCTGTAGTCAACCTATCATTGGTCTGGAACACTTACGTCTACTCGGCTCAATATAGTACCCAAATGCAAAGATTTCTAGCCGCTATTTATCGAAATTTATCGTAAGAATAAACATATATAATAATTGTTTATACATCATCGGACAATTTAAATAACTTGAATAATTAAACAGGATATTTTATGAGAGTCATTGCAATCATTGCCGTATGCTTAAATTTTAAATGTTATGACCGTATAATCTGATCATGGGGGATAAACTATTTCTTTATTTGCATTATGAAACTTCACACTCATTTGACTTTCTTTCGGGAATTTCACTCATGGTGCTTTCAGGAACTTCACTCAGGAAAAACTCGTGGTTACTGTTTACAATATGTTATTCTGAGCAAGATATATTTTTGTGCTCAAATATACTCACCCAGTGGTGCATTGCATATCACGGAGATTGCATAGGCATTTATTGATGAAATGAGGACGATTGTATTGGAGATAAAATTGGATTGTGTTGCATAAAGGGAAAATATAATTTTTGTATGCCCTTTTTACACTAAGTAGGTACTATATTTACGGAGAAATAAAGTTTTTCAGAATAGGTGAGAAAGAGTCACCCTCCACTCGCTCAAAAAATGTATAGGCTAAAATGAACATGCACATCTATTCATGTTCATTTTAACCCATAACCAGCACCAATGACATTCAATATTAAAATAAGTACAAATTATGATGTTTCAGGCTTCCGAGGCTTCCGTCGTTTCATGTTTTTAAGGAAAGTACAGCGAAAACCTCTGTTGTGAGAATAATCAGAAGTTGCCATGGAATCAGTGATAAGTATTTCTACAGGTCGTGAAGCCTAGTTATCTACCTTCGAGCTGAATAACATATATTTGCATTTTATGCCGTATCCATTGAACTAATCAACCTGTAAGTGACAATAAAATGCTCAGGTCAGAGACCTGTACTTGTCGAGTCGTGTTTGGTCATGCCATTCAAAACGTAGTAGCTATTCCTAAAAGTTGTCAATCGCTAAAAGAACAATGGCGCGGAAGTTTAGAGCTGCGGCCGGCGAAAAGGTCCAAACCCGGGCGCGGCGAAAACAATGCTGCAACACTTCGCCTTCCTCGGAGCAACCCCTACTTCCCCGACATTTCATTCCACCTTCGACAATGCCGCAAAGACGTCGAAGACTGAGAGGGTCCCGGCCAGTCTCCCCTCTTCAGTCTTCGAGGAAAAAACATTGAGGCCCGTTTGGGTTAGTTAGCGGAGGGAAAAAGGACAAGGTGGGAATAGGAGTAGGGACAAGGTTGAGGGTCCCTCGGAGGGATAAATAGGAGTGGATGGGCCCTCAGGTAGATGAGAGGAGGCAGACCGCAGCGGGAGCGTTGGGAGGGAAGGCGGGGGAGTTGGGATGTGTGGGTATGCTGTGCTGAGGGATGGAAGGTGTGGGAGAAGGAGTTGAGGGAGAGTGAAGAGGAGGCTAGGGGAGGGCAGAGAGGGAGGGTTGGGACGACGACATGAGAAATAGTTGGGAGGGTGCGAGGGAGAAAGGTCGGCTCTCTTGCGAGGCGAGAGTGGTAAAAGGGGGGACGAGTGGGAAGGAGGACAAAGGGAGAAGGGGGAAAGGAAAGGGACGGGCGATGAGCCAAGGCAAAAGAGAGCGAGGAAAAGGGAGTGGGGGGTGGCCGAGTAGTAAATGAGGGGTGGAAGGGGAAGAGTGCGAGGGTAGAGGTAAATTTGTGGGTCCACCGAGGGACACCAAGTATACCTTGCGGGTGTCGAGGTGGCGGAGGGAAAGGCAAGAGGTCAGGGAAGATTGAAAAAAGCGAATGCTCCGGAAAAATGATGAGCGGAGGGAAAGGCGGGAGGGATTGAGACGGGACGCCACTTTTTTTTTGCGGTGGAGAGTGGAAGAGGGTTGGGATTGTCAGAGAGAGTGGTGGTTAGCTCGGTCGATGCGACGAGATGGTCAACTGCGGATGAACATGAGGCTGGTATTGTTTACCTTGGGTTGTAAGATTTCCTCTGGAGGAGAAATGAAATATAACGAAAATTCTAAATGAGAGGTATAGATATTTATATCTTGTGCCGCTAACCTCTCAGACTATCAAATTAAAACCGTAGTATTGTATTTAGATCTCCATTCATTTCCGGTATCAGGGTTTTGACTTGATGATTAATCACGCCAATCACCCAATCAACAAAGTTCAAGTGAATGAAATTCATGAGAATCATTATAGTTAACCATTTTTTTCTCAAATACGGGTGGTGCCCCCCGCCACACCCCCTTGTGGTGGCTCGCTGGGTATTAAGTAGATGTAGAGAAAAAAACTTGAGCCAATTTATTCGCGCACGCATATTATATAATAATGGAAATAGATGTATGCAACGCATGTATGGCACCATACCATCTACCCTCACATTTGATCGGGCACTCAAGCCATTCTGCTGGATAATTTGAATAGAGGGCCTTATTACAAACTTTCAAAAACATACATATTCTCAATTATTCAACTATTACTAAAAATGTGCTGTTCCTTTTACGCTTGAAACTAAATGGTTTAACTTGATTTAATGTTTATCTTCTATCTACAGTTCCCTTCTCTTTCTTGTTCTGCATAATTCACTTCCTGTTCTTTTCATGATTTGCGAAGGTATCTACGTTTTTCGCTTTGGAATATATTGCCTTCTATTGAAATAATATGAAATTATTGGCTTCGTAATCCCGCACACTTGATTTAAAAACATTTCCCAGGTTTCGACGTTGAACCTCATCATCAGGCGATGATGTGAGTGGAATTACGAAGTCAATAATTTCATTTCATTTCAATATGTTATGCAAATTCCATAAAGTTTCGCCGGATAAAACAGATTAGATTTCCTTCCTTTATACTTGTGTTTCTTAATGAATAATTGTACTGACCTCGTACTTAAAATTACTTAATGAATTTTTCTTTATTCAATCTATCACGTGAACAGATCACACTCATTAAAGTGCTTTCTTCAGGGACAACTTTTAAAAATTATGGTTAATAAATATATATTGCTCGTACAGAGATATTTTTTACAAAAGTTCAGAGAAATGATTCTTCTTCAAAATTCTGTTATATTCTCTATGCAACATAGTCTGCTCCTAGTTTTTCGCGTCAGCCAATTTGGATCCTTGTGATCAAAATATTCTAAGGTCCCATACGACACCAGGTGCAACTCAGTCAAGCAAGGTCCGACCGAAAAGTTTCATAATTAGGTGTCAAAGCATGGCGTGGTCCAGCCACCCACGCACAATTCACTGAAATACGCTCCGTGTTGCCACGTTTTCCACTCGAGAGGCCATCTTATCCTAATTATGAGCCGGGATTGGAGTTTTTTTTCCTTCTATGAGGGGGTTGTAAAAAGCATACCGGATGTGACCTGCAGAACGCCGTCCTCATCCGCTGGGAGGAGGCGGGCGGCATTGGGGTGGTGGAGAGAGAAATAGCGTGGCGGGAAGTAAGTGTTCGTGGAAGAGTTAAGGGAGGCGTTGTTGGAGAGGAGGATGTTGCATTGCGTACGTGGGCGTCGGATGGGTGGGAGTGGCTTATTCGGATTAGGTGGAGAGGGCGAGAGAGAGGGGAGGGAGGGAGAATGAGAGGGTGAGGGGAAGATTGAAAGAGGCGGCGGGCAATGAGACGGTGGGTGGGTGTGAATGAAGAAAAAAGGCTGAGGGGGAATAAATAGGGGGAGTCGGAGAAAGTGCGGGATAGTGGACAACGATTGGCCATTACTTCTCTGGGATGATGTGCCCATTTGTCAACGTCGAAAACGAGAGCATTGCGTAAACTTTAATGATAGAGCGAGGGGAGATCGTAAGGTGACATGCAGATCGGCTACCTTTAATTATCTTCAGAAACATTTTTCGTCTCCATTGCAATAGCTATAGTGCTGGGCATGGCACCATTCTCAGTCGTCAGAACTATTGCTTTTCTTCAGCCTTGTTCTCTAAAGTCTGAATGTCATCGCCGGCGATAGGTCTTGGGGCTTTGCAAGTTCATGGTAAAACGCTCATGAGAAAGGGTAAGCTATTTAGAATCATCGTGCACATATCTTACATCAAATTGACACTCCGTTTAATTAATGATTATCTATCGTGTCAGGCTAAATTAAAGCATCAATAGGGACAAAGGTAAATTTGTCTAACTAGGTTTGTCATGAGCAAGCTATATTAAATTATCGACAATTCTTTTTTGAAATTATTGGAAAAAATTGATGACGTGATAATCTAGTAGATAGGATGGTGGGACACTGACTGGACAGCCCGGGTTCGATTCCACGTGACGCATGTGAGCACTATCCGCTACACTCAAGCTGTCTCATTTTTTGGGTACCTGATCTTCCTCGAAAACCATCGGTAGGGAAATCATCGGCTCAGGGAAATTTATCCTAAAGTGTGAATTTCTGACGTTGTTGGGCTTACTACTAGGTGAACTTTACCAAATGGCATCGATAACGTCAATGAATGAGGATGCAGAAAGTCTAGTCGAATAAGGCGATAGTTGGCCGCAGGAGCGAATTCACACTACCAACCTTCTGCTACACGAAATGTATTTCGGCTATATAAGGTAAGACTCAGGATACACAAAAAATTAAAATCATTAGCCAAATCATGACACAGCACTGATGATCTGAGTCTAACCATCCATCCCCATCGCCTTCGATTAAGATAGCTATTATGCCAACCTACTTCGTTAATGGACCAAATGGACATTTCATTGTGATAGCCCTTAAATAGGTTTTTGCCTGAAACAACAGTTATGGTAGCTTAGAAAAAAACTCTATTCTATCATTTTCATTTTATTAACCTAGATAGCATATGATCTTCACATAAAAAATAAAGGATTTTTAATTAATAGTTCAATGCGTGAATTTGTGAAGTTGATTTGTTTTAGAAAGGAAACGAGCAAGTTGGAAATTCAACTATAAAATTTATTAAAACTGCTACCCATTTTTTGGCATGAAAATTTCAGGTTATGCCCGGTCCTTATGATAATATTACGGGTCGAAACTCGCATAGTGTTTAATAAATTTATGGCGAATTTACCAAGTTAATTTTTTCATTCAGAAGGATAAAACTGGTAGTTTGAAGGTGAAATAGAATGAGTGTCTTTCAACTGCTTCACAATTGAAGAGAAATTCACTTACAAAAAAATCGAAGAAATGGAATAAAATAAAACATTTCTTGAAACAGTTTTTTTATGGTACGATCATAAATATTTTCCACACTTACTATTCCCTGAAGTATTCAGTATATTTATTTCCAAAGTTTTCATATGTTAAAAACCATTATGTAGTATAATCAAGAAGAGTTTTGATGGAAAATTATGATAGCATACTCGGGATTACCTCCTCGTCCTTCTGAGCTCGGGATCGACATTTTTCCAGGATTGGAGGAGCAGAGGAGGACTGCAAAGATAATTGTGCACAAGGTATCCCCCGGCTCATCGTGAGACTATAGTTTAGGCGTAATTCGCTCAACCGAAACTGTCTCTCTTACTCTCCGACCAATCTTTCTAAAGTAATACCTCTGCAGATGGGCCGACGTAGCAAACAGTTGGAGAAATAATATCCTATCGTTGACGTATGTCGAGTGGGTTGACGATACGTGAGTGCACATGTAGCGAAAAAAAAATTTAACGAAGGCTAACTTTGCATGGCCACAAATACCATAGCTGGTGAATGATATGAGAGGTGATATCCTATCCTACCGTACACTGCAATCGGTTGGATTTTGGTCGAAGTTGGCAACAGTAATGATCCATGTTTTGCTATATTTCTTGGAATCTCTCTGTGAAATTATTGTAATTATCATTCATCAAATTACCTATGTTTATATTATAATTATATATTCAAGTTTATCTCCTTCATCAAGAAGCATGTTGGCTTAGTTTTTAGAGTGTCTGACTATTGATCGGAGGGCCCTGCTTCGATTCCGGGTGTCGCCTCTGATTATCTTCAGCTTCTGCTTAGCTGTAATATTACTTGGATAGCAGATCGTTCTAGGTTACTATAGGCTTCACATGGAAATGACTGTCCTAAATGCATAAAGTTAACATATTTTAGGATGCTTAGTAGGCAATGAGTTTTATTTTTGCTCACAACAGCCATCTTCGAGCTGAATGCCGGGGGTGTGGGGAGGGGTTATAATCTCTACCCCTGATTTATTATTTTATCCAAGAAATAAATTGTGTATGATCCGTATATTGTGTTTACGTTTCACTAGTTATTATACCTAATAATAATCAGAATAAAAATTATAGTTCTTTTCTTAATAAATAACAACATGTTATTACATACGTAGTTATTATCTAGTGATTATGGTAATATTGACATATCCTCATTGTCCTTATACACTATTATAAAAAGCGAATTTTAAGGAAAAAATATTTATATTAGCCTTTTTCTTCTTTGCTGCAAGATTAAAGTAATTATTTAGCAAAATGTCGGCATGTACAAGTATTACCGTATGTAAGTGTTGTTGAACTGATACGATTTTGTAAAATTAGTTCACAACACGATTTGACCAGTCTTCGGCGTTCCTTAAAACTCAAACACTCCCTAGGAGTACGGGATTTTCTAATTACGTGAAATAGTATTTGTTCTGTTTGCAGAAAAACCCAAGTCAAATTCTTCTTCAGCTTCTTCTGGCGAGCAGACATGATTTTTATCTATTTATCTCAGCAAAGTAAGTGAAGTAGACGACAAGCTTCAGAAAAATGTATTGTGTAATCCCTGTTCTCCTTTGAAGAATTTCCGTAGTGATCAACTAAGGTGTTCCGGGGAATTTTAAACCGTAAATAGAGAACATTGTTTACTCCTCTGGTGAAGTTGATTATAACCTACGATAACTGCTGACCCTACCCCCTATCTGAAAAAAGTTGAAGCGCTCGTTAAGTCCCTGTCGCATTCAATATTATTGCTTTCAAGAAAGTTCACTTTGCACAAATGTTTAGTGACGTGCAATCTTTGGAAGGATTTTGAAATAATTGATGTTTTTATGATAGGACGATATTAGGTTTCCAATATTGATTATAGACCTCCTTCGATTTCTTCGTGTAATATTTCGCATTGACAGGTTTTCGTTATATTTCCCGCCACTCGGCATCTGCTTCTGCATGGTGTTTGCGGCATACCTATAGAAGATGCAGCACACACGCACTCATCGCCATGAGCGTTAATTATTCCTTGGCCATTGACTTAAAAGGCGTATTCAAAGGAGGCGAGTTGCCCCTGAATGTAAATATCAAGTACCATTATGAAGTGCGTAGGCAATAAGAAAAGTTGCTTCTCAGACTTAAGAAAACAACAAATACACAGCGTTAATATGCTTTCCGTTTTGTATACATTTAGTGATTTTATTTTTAGACCTTGCTAAACAAATCAACCTGATAGTCATATCTAATTTAATCATAATGTAATGATCTAATGATATTCCATATTATTGGCAAAGTGTAGGTGTGAATGGATTCGATTAGTGTCTCAATCATGAAAGCCCATTTTTAACAAATGCTCTTTCCCGGTGTAAAATCTTAAAGGACTTATTTCGTCCTGACAACCAGTTTTGCTGCTTTTGAAAATCCATAAATCTTTAGATTCAAAATAAAGAAAGCAGTTGATACGCTAATTTACGCTGAGTCAAGCTTTATGGGAGTCGGAAATAAAATATATTTTTATAAAAAGAAATAAAAATTTTATTGTGACCTCGACACTCCTGACAGGACCATTCTAGTTCTTGATCATGCCCTCTTTTTTAAGCTTCTGTAGGACAATATTGTCCTTCATCGGCAGACACCCCGACATATTCACGTATATATAGATACACAGCTCATTCTTCGCGGAAGGAGTTCTCGAGCCCCCAAGATTTAGCGCGTCATGCTTCCATGAAAGTTGCTGGCGGCGAAGTCGGTGGCAGGGTTGCGAGAGGTGCTAGTGATAAACAGAAGCAGATTCGTGCTGCAACGAGGAGAAGGATGGAGAGATCGGGTTGTCAGAAGAGAGTACATGAGGAATAAATGACAGATGGAATATGAAAGTAAGAGTGAGGTTTCGAAATAGGAATGTGTGTAAATGCGTGTGATGGAGAGGGGAGAGAGACGAAGGGAAATCATTGAAATTGGTCAGACGTGGTTGAAATCGAATAATTCATGCATTGAGAAGATTTATAGAGCCAATGGACCACTACTTGAAATTTACTGCGAAGAAGTGCAAACAAAGAAATGATATTGGAATATTTGATTTTAGATGAATGTTATTTGCATTTCATTCATCATTCAGAGACCAAAATTTAGACAGCCTCAGCTTAAACCAAGATTTTTCACGGACTTTTTATATCTTTACTCTCATATAGTATCTCGAGTTTTTATTCCATTTTGTCAAGATTTGGCTTGAACCAAAGAAATTTTTAAACACTACTCTGCATAGAAGTTGACATTTTTTTAATATTCCTGTTTTTTGATATTCCTGACGTCGGTGTAGATCAAGATTACTGAACAATTAACTCATATTCTCCGATTAACCTTAATTTCGGCGGGCAATAATTGACTCTAGCTGAAGGATTAGGGAGAGTTTCGGAATCGGTGAATCCCAAGGGCCAGCCAATGTGAAGAGGGAGAGACTGCTTAGCACCGCGGTGGAGGGGGAGGGATTGGAAAAAGGAAATTGTGGACGCGCATAAAAAACTTATGAGAGATAAAAGGTAGGAGGGATGGGAGGGTGAAGTAGTGAAACAGATAGAGGAAGGAAATAAAGATGCGGGAGAGGCAGTTGTATTTTGGGCGAGAGGGACGGGCGAGTGGGAGAGAGTGGAGAGGGCAAATGTGGGAGGAGAATGACTGGGTGTGGGGGGAGAGTAGATGGCGATGAGAAGAGGGGAATGGGAGGGGTAGAAGGGCAGCGGGTCGAAAAAACGAGCAAGTGGACTCCCCGATGCCCTTCCATCTTCCAACCCTTCCTCTTTCTCTCTCCCCCCACACCCCTCCCACCAATCTCCGAATGCGGCCTCCCCATTCCGCCGCCGTTGGGAGACCCCGCCAACCCTTCCTCCGATCCCACAGCCACCACAGCCGCCTCTTCCTCCTCCGATGCTTGCTGGCCCTCCTGATGGCCTTACCTACCCACCTTCCTCCGCCGACTACTCCTACCCTTCCCCTCTAGCCGCCGTCTGCTGAGACAGCCCGGGGCCTATGTATCCCCTCTACGCAGGGCCCCGACTCTATTTCTTCCACTCTCCAGACGTCCCCCTACCACCTCCTCCATTTCGCCGCCCCCTCCCCCACCTCTCCCGCCCGCCCCCTTCATTTCCCGCCGCTTAATCCCGCAGCATCCCACCCTGCCCTCCCTCCGTCCCTTCTCTCGTCGCCACTAACTAAGCCGCCTCTTCCATGGACTCCTGCTCCTCCGGCTCCTCTGCCCTGCACCTTTTTACCAAACGCCCTTGTTAAAGCCCTTTCTGTTCCAAAGCCTCCGCATACCCCCACATTAGCTTAGCAAGAGCAGAGAAATCGATTGACCCGCTAATGAAACCGCGCTCCAATCCGCCCCCTCTCCTAACCCCTCATCTCGCCTCATGACTCCTCGGAGAACTGGCAACGCCGCCAGCCGATCTTAACCCGGTGAGAGGAAAAAGCCAAGAAAGACTAAAAGGCTTCTTCTATTTCTTTCGTTCGCTCTCTCTCTCTCTCTGTCTCTCCACATCCCCCCCGTCTCTTTTCCTTTGGAGAAGGGGAAAGTGAATAAGGAAAATCTCTTCGACTCACCACGCACCGCCAACCCCCTTCCCATTACCCCTTCCAGTTTCCCCTCCGTTCACCTTTTTCGTCCACCGTCCCTCGCCTCATCCTCAGAGTACCCGACATTAATACAACCCTTCGTAAAAGGTCCAACTTTTATTTATTTTTTCTCTCTCCAAAGTGACCGTTGTCTTCCATATAGACGTTTCTCGCCATCTCTCCCTCGCCTCTGCCATCCCCTCGCTCGACTTCTATCTCATCACAACTTCCCTTATCACATATGTATGCGCGCTTGTATGTACGTGAATATGTGTATCTCCTTGAATTTTCTCTCCGCGCCAAGTCCGCAACATATCCCCCCCCGCAACGTCATCTTCCCTCTTCCCACACTCACTCCGATGGCCGCACCACCACAAAACCAACGATGGTTAGCCAACCTCCACCTCTATTACCACGTCCTGCATGGCATCTTCTTCCTCCTTACCGGCCGGTCCTCCTCACTCCATTCTCGCATATCTTACCTCTCCCCCTCACCTCTGTTTTCTCCATCTACTACTACAGTCTCAACGAAGTCTTTTTCCTTCTATTCCTATATATATATATATATATATATATATATATATATATATATATATATATATGAATATTATATATTTTTATATAATATATATTCTTATAAAAAATATATATACATATATTTTTATATATAAATATATATATATATATACCTACTGACTCCGCGCCACCTTTAGAAATCTTCCCTTACCTCTGTTACCGACCTTCGCTTTCCCGCCGCTGTGATTCTCCTCCCCTCGCATTACTTACTCCTCCCCCCTTCCCACTCTCTCTCTCTCCGCTCGCCCTCCTCCCACAACACCCCCTCCAACCTTCTTCCCCCCGCCTCCCACCATCCTTCCCGGCTATCCTTTAACTCCCCTGCCTCCGCCTTCCCCTGCCCTACCCCTCCCATCTCCCTCCCTACTTCCTACTCACTTTCTCGGTCCCCCACACCCTCTCCCATTCCACACCACCTTTAACTCCTCAACTCCGAGCGTCCCACCAGAACGCCCACTCTGCCCTCATCGTCCTCTTACGCCCTCGAGCCAAAAAGCAAACTAGGAGTGTATGTGAGTGTGTGTATGCGTGAGGAAGAGAGAGAGAGAGAGAAAGAGAAGGAAAAGAGAGGGAGGGAGGGAGGTGGGGAATGAGAAGGAAAAAGGTTTTAACATGGTGGAGAGTAGAGGGAGAGGGGAGTGGAAGGGTGAGCGCGAAGGGATGGACGTCTTAGTGTGAAAGTATGGGAGTGGGAGGTGGGGCGTTGGGGAGTGAGAGAGGGAGGGGGGTTTTGTGGCGGCCGTCGTGGAGGAGAATGTATGCATATCTTTTGTGAGCGGATGGGATGGGAGGCTGGAAGGAGATGAGGACGGAGGGGAAGAAAGTCGGCGGAAAATATAGTGTGGAAGCCGGAGGGAGGGCGGAGTGGAAAGAGTGCGAAGCGGTTGGAAGGAATAGGGAGAGAGAGAGTCAAGGAAGGAGAGATGGAGAGTGGAGGGAGGCCTTGGGTGGAGAATCATAATGAAAGCGGGGAAATTATTAAAGTCGATGAGTTCAGAAAGAGGGGAATAGAAGATGGGAGAATGCAGTTTGGGGAAGAGGAGAAGGGAGAGACTTAGGGTCAGTGGTTATTGATAAAATGGATGGAAAATACTGGAGACTTCAACGGTCGACGGCAGGGAATGTGCACAGCGAATGACGAAGACGCATCCAGCACGTCCGTGTCATTATAAAAAAGAAATGACGCACGCCGCGTGAATATGAGTGCATGCCGATGAGTTTTAGGAATAATTCTAAGATATTATATTGATTGGTATGCTTAATAGTGAGAGCCAATGGATGTCCTTCCCCTTTCAACTCATTCTCCCTCTGGACCAAAAACGCATGCATAAAATGACCTTTGCCTTTTACCTTGTAAGTATGTCTCACTATGTTAACGCTACAAACGGGCGGCAAATGGACAATATCTTGATGTTTGAAAAGGAAAAGACGAAGTGGGAGAGGGAAAGAACTAAAGGGAAAATGGAATAGAGATGGCAAGTAATTAAGGGAAGTCGGGAAAACGATTAATTGAGGAAGGTAGAGAAATGGGTAACTGTGAATGTAAAGGTATTACGAATCGGAGTTAAGAAAGACAAGAAATAAGAGCAAAAGAAAGCCACCCCATCGAAAATTGATACATTTATGAAACGAAGGAATGCATTTACCGAGGAGGAATAGTACCGGTGAACACACTGCCAAAGAGGAAAATAACGACGAGTAACTGTTTTTGTTTCTTCACCAGCGGTATTTCGACTTTTCTACCGTACTTTTCCCTCTCCCTTCTTCATTTCAGTTGACCAACCTTTGCTCGTCCTTCCTTCTCTCCCCCGTCAGACCTTCCCTCTGAATTCTCCCTAGGATCCCTTCTATCTTAGAAGCCACAGGCCCTCGCCCCTTTTCCCTTTCCTCAATCCCCGTCCTCCCACTTCTTTCATTCCTCCCTTCCCTTTTCCACCCGCCACTCTCCGTCCCCTCCCCACCGCCTCCTCCTCCTCCACCACCGACCCTCCTCCCCCGACCGCGTCGCCGACCATACCCCGACGATGCGGAGAGCGTAGGAGGCACCTATCCGCATAGCCGTTGCCGCTGTTCCTCGGCTAAGGGGAGTTAGGACCTGGATATCGACGGAGGGAGTCGTGTTGTTGTTTCGCAGGGGAAAGAAAGAAAGGGGGCGCCCCTTACGAATGTGAAATAAGGATTCCACTGCCGTGGATCTCCCTCTGTCCTCTCCATCCGTGTATCGTGTTTCCCTCGTGAGATGGGGATGGTGTGTGTTTGTGTTTGAGAGTGCCGGGCGAGGGGGGCACTGGTGCAGAAGGGGGAGAGCCTTTATCGAAGGCGGCTGAGCAGGTGGGTGGGGAAGAGGCGGAGGAGTGAGGCAGAGCGGAGACTGCGCAGGAGATCTTTCTCGCAGGTGGTCCCGGAGACGGGAAGGGAGGCCGGCCACGCGAAGAGGGATATCGAAGTGGTGTTGAGCGGCCAGAGCGGTTGCGCGGGCTGCCAGGAGAACGCAGACCGCCGTTCTACTCCGGTTGTTCAGGTGCTATTGTTGTTGTCTGTGGTCCGGATCCGTCGGTGGGGGGGGAGAAATATTAAGGCCGCGGATTCGGTTGTGATGTGATAGTGACCGGAAAAAAGTGTGTTCACCCTCTCAACTCAAAACAGGAATTAACACGTGAGCAGTGAGAGTGAGACAGCCCCCTCGATCCTCCTGAGGCCAACGCGGTGAGTTCAACGGTGGAGTGTGAAAGTAAGACCGGATGTCTTGATAATGTGTCGCTTTAGGTATTAAAATGGGGTGGGAGGATCGCGACCCACACCCTGTTGCGTTTACCTGCTCCCGCCCGGTAACTCTTGCTCGGTTTTTTTTTGTTCATCAAGCAAGCCGGTAGTCGTGTATATGTTTGCTGATGATGATATTGCTGTTGTGTGGCTGAGGTCGAGTTCTAACTCCTCTTTTTCTTTGCTTTGCGTTAATACTTTCCCTCAACATGTTGAGCCAAAACGTTTAATTTTTCAATTTTAAAAGTTTTAAGAAAAAATAGCCAATCGAATACCGTCCACGAAAAGACTCTATCACGCGTGGGCGAGTGGCAACAACTTCAAGCACATCTTCGATTGCGTCGTAATGCAAGGTTCAGTGCTTACTGAAGTTTGTTTTTGCGTTTATATGGCTGTTTATAAGTTCCGGTGTGTTTTCTGCCTTAAGCACGTTTCATCCACCCTCCCGCTTACCCACTCTTTTCCCCTTCCCTCCATCTCCATGGCAACATGCGACCGTACCTTTCACCCAAGGAAAAAGGCAAGGCTATGCAATCTCTTGCGTGCATTCCGTCTCAAAAGTAACAAACTTGCGTTCTTCGACCGCGCGTGTTTGCGCGGTGACACTTCCATCGTGGTGCACACGAATTCAAGTCCATTGATCACGGAAGATTGCGCTTTGGCATGCGGTGCCGTTGAACTTCGCTCGAGTGCACGGACAAAACCTCCGGATTGCTTAAACAGCAGAAAAAATACATAATACCGTGAACGATACCATATTTTCATCCGCGCATCAAAAGTGCCGGTTTCCACTAATCTTACCTAGCGGACACACTTCTTGAAAAAAAAGGGGAGAGATAAGTGCAGTCTTGCGCCACTCTCGTTTTCATTCCGATAACCTTATTCCAGTGACTTCCAAACCCACACACCCTCGGGGGATGGACCTGATCTACCGCTCTCACGGGTTCCTCTCACTCATTCCCGTCCACTGTGCCCCCTCCTCCTCCTTCTCTCGTCACTCCTCTTAGCAGGTATCCCAGACGGTCCTCTTTTCCTCTCCCTCCGCCTGCCCATCCACCATCCAAGCCATCTACCCCTCTGCCCAGAGCCCGCCCACCCTCTCATCGCGCCAACCCCCTCATCCCATTCCCACACCTCCATAAACGACCTCTCTCCTTCACCCTTACAACCTCAAGTCCCTTCTTCATGCGGTTATAACTTTCCAGACCCCCTGATGGAATTGTTTCTCCTTCGCGGCCATACATCTGAGTAGGAAATTAAAAAAAATCCGGATGTTCCAATCTCCTTGTGGAGGTGTTTCTTCTCTTAGGTCATTGTAACCAGGTCTAAGTCTTGACATTGAACTTTTCTATTGAGTAACTAGAGATCATTTTGTACTCTTTCCTTCACGGTTATTTTGGTGAACAATGACTGGAACGTCCTTGGCAATGACTGAGGATAAAGGCTTGACAGATGGGACTACAAGGAGGGATTAAATTTTAATTGCAATTCCTTAAATAACCTCTTCCGGAAACAATAAATTTATTATGCTGAAACTATGGAATATAGTTTTTGCTTCCAAAACCATGGGAATAGGATTAGATCCACATGACTAAATATAAGTTATTGATTATTATTTAAAATGTACGCCGGCTAACAAAACTTTGTTTCCTTTCTAATGATTTGATATACTCTTATGCTTTTCATAGTATGTCAGGTTTATATCATCTCATGAACATTGTCTTACTTATCACTTTAGATCTTATAATTTAGAAAGAATCATATTTTTAAATAGAAACACTCATATTTTTTTCATATAAGAGCTACTACTTTTAATGTACTGCTGTCCATAACATGTTAAGTTTCTCCTGATTTAACTTAGAATTCTACACAGCTTTTGTCATCCATTTAGTCCCCGTGAATGTTTTCTTCACTAAAGTTAATGTTAATGCTGGAAAAACTTATTTGTTGAAATTATTATGAAATGAGCACTGGTTGGATATCAATACACATTATAACTCCTGAAACATTCTTAATTAATGTCGAATGTGATGAGGCTATTATTGATGCGCCTAAAATAGTTACCTCATGCGAAAGAATGAGTTCGTGTAAAAGACAACAAATTGAAGTATTCTGTCCAGGGTATGAATTATGTAAAGCATCGGTAGTTAGGCATTTTAGCGTAATAACAAACGCAAAAGATAAGTTACTATGAATCAGTCAGCATGGTAACTTACCTCCATAATCGTACCTCCGATTGTTACTTAATTTCAAAGTATAGTGTGGTAGTGGTGTTTCAAAGTATAAGTGGTAGCCTTGAAGTTTATCCTTAAATTTTTTAGATATGCTTGAAAGCAACTAAGAATTTACGGAAGATGTTTAATTTGAAAGAACTTCTACACTGTACTTTAATTCACTAAGGAAAATAATTGTTCGGGCTCTTTGTACATGCGTATACACTAAATTGGAAGTTCTTTTTAATCATTAAATAATGATTTGGTTATGCAAAAGTACCGAAAAATAATGCGCTGGAACGTTAAGTATACTGTACTATTTTCAAATTTCTTTCTGATTATATTAAAAAATATTGTGTAAAGTTATTGTCAGGTTCAATTTCTATGTGAAAAAATCATATTTAAATGTTATGCAAAACTGCAAAATCATGAATAATGAACACATTATTACAGTGCTGAAATGTTGGATCATATTTAGGGCACGAAATAGATAGAAGAAAATATTTTAATGGTCACCTTGTCACAAAAAAGTAGAGCTAACATTCAAATTTCAAATCATTAAATTTTAAGCAAGATTTCATTCAGAATTCATTGAATATCATTCAAAATTGATCCTTCTTCAGGTTAGACGTACAATATAAAATAAAGATAACGGATTGACATTAATATTTGAAGTATCTTTTATATTGATATATTGATAGCCTTATCCCTTGTCCTTCACTTTCCCACGTTTTTCCTATATTTATGTCTATTTCATATATATGTGCCTGCTATTTTCATACAGGTTACTGAGGGAACTTGGATAACATCTAGCTGAAGTTACATGATATTGCATTGGTTGCATCTTTCAATTCTTGTGCATACATTTATATCCACACCATTTATTATAGTATAACTTCCTTCAAAATTTCCTTGGGATGACGATGTCCTTCATACTAAATCATGATTTCGCGTAGCCTTTAGCATCCTCGTTATGTTTTATGTGTGTGAACCCGTTTTACACTTACTTTAAACTAGCAATGTGTTCGCACCTGCATTCAAAATCATCACAGATGGCATGAGAGCTATATTCAAGAAAAAAGAATATTTATTTAGAAATTTGAAGTAAAAAAATACTAATTCAGGGAAATTAGAAAATTACAAGATATAGAAGAAGTGTGTAATGATAACATATACGAATAAATATAACATTGGTGGTAAAGAATAAAAAAAAATTAGTGAAGCATCAAAGGGGTATTCAGTAAAAACATTGAAGTTATCTGAAGGAAGGTAAAAGATGAAGGAAAGTATTAAGGGAAAATGATGAGAATTAAATTCATTACGTTACGATTTCTGATGACAAATTTAAAGTTTTTGCTGTCGTAGAGGCTAACTTGTTCCGTATTATCGAAGTATATTACGTAACTAATATATCGGGGCTGATATATAAACCTCGATAAATAAAGACGTTTGATTTTCAGTAAAATATGAATTACATATTTTATTGAAAATCAATCTTCTTTACTTATCAGACAGGAATGATAATTGTATACATAAGACCCCCACTCTTTGCCTAAAAACTAACTTTTTTGTCTTGGAATGAAAAAGTGGAGAGAAAAAAATATTACAGACCCTTCTCAGAATAAATCTTGGAAATAGCCTTCGGAAATATCAACAGGACTGCCATTGACTTTTTAACAGTTAATTTTGTGGATGGCTATTTGATTTCATTTTTCTCTCTTTGAGGAAGTATTCTTTTAACAGTATATCGTACTTCGAAGTGAACAGGATTCCTCTAGGATACTAAATAAATATAACTGAAAGAGGACCTTTAAAAAATAACATCTAAATACTTTACGGTTTACCTATTATAGCTCATGCTTGTACGCTTTCGTAGACTTTGAATTTGTAATAAACTTTAAAGGAAAACTATTGTAACACATTTGAAAGAATTTTTAGATTTTACTTAACGTGAAGTACGTATAGGCAAATGAATGACGCAAGAAGGTAGGCAGTACAAATAAATTCCAGATAAATGGAGAAACTAATAATGATTTAGAAATCTAACTACCCCAAAAACTACCTAAATAAGTGAAATAACTTCTCAACTACGTGAAAGTATCTAACTACACAAATAAGTGTTATTGGGGGTTATCTGAGACTAAAATTGTAAATTTTGGAAAGAAAAAACATTTTCTTGAACAGTAATAAATTTTAGTAAAAATTTTATGATAATTTGAATAATAATTGCATACGTAGGTTGTATGCGTAATGTATATTTAAAAGCACGGTCTAAAAATTTTAATTTAGGTGAAAACTATTCCTGAAATAATACGATCCTAGAGAACACAGTTTTAAATATTCGGATTTCAATTCAGTATTATAATTTCTTACTTATTTTGACTGCTTTCAACACCATAAAAGCCGAAGTTAGTATGAAGATTTATGGTTTCAAGTCACTAGTGAGAGAACTCCATGTTATACGTTTGACTATGACTATTATTGATAGACAATTTTATTAAAATTCTGAAATAAAACATTTTGCACAGATATTAACTGAGTCAATGGGGTACGTTTAGTAACAATAAGCTAGATAATTCAGTCTTAAAAGAATACCATTCTCTTTGGTGTGAGTGGATTAGAATGATCTACCCACTCTTTCGTTAATGCATTCTATAGCTATATTTTACTCCTGGATTCAAAACGAAAGTCTGCGGTTTGAGTTTCTTCGTTTCTTGTGCCAGTAGCATTTATTGCTGTAATCGAAGAGGAATGGGATTTGTAGATTATTTCTATGAAATAGAATTCATCGGGCAGCAAGTTACGGCACTCTTTTTAAAGAAAAAGAATCTTAATTTAATCCCAAGAACATAATTACAAATATTTATTAGCCAATAGCTTTGTACAGTACCGAATCAGGTCAATAATCAAATCTTCGAACATAATGTCTATCTCTCATTGAATACGTGGATTTTTTTATTTTACTTTTTGGTAAATCGATGTTTTAATAAAACGTAAAAAAACATATTTCAAATTTCACGCTGTTAACCAATTTTTGAGGCAATTAAGATATAACCCAGTCAGTCATGCACATAACACGAGTGCTTCGCGTGTGCCGTTTAATTGAGTTTCGCGGTCAGATCAGACAGAGGTGGATAGATTTAGTGTTCATTGTCAAATATTTGCCTCACCTGCTTCTAGATATGAATTAAACGTGTGCCCCTAAACACACAGCCATGCGGCAGAAGTTGCAAAGCTCCATCCGTTAAAAAATATTCTAAAATCATCTTTACAGAAAAAATAAATAAAAATAGTCAAATTTCGTCAAATATTTTCCGATTTTAAATCATAAACAAAGCAAAGCCGTAGCAATGAAGTGAGTAACGTCATTTAGTTTGATACATGACGGCAAACCCCAATTGTGAGCGAAATTCCAATAATTTCAAATATAGATCCACACCTACTTAATACTCTACAAGCCGCTGTAAGGGTATGTGGCGGGGGGTGTTCGGTCACCACCCGTAAAAGAGAACCAAACCACATGCAAAGTCAACACATCCATGTAAACCTGCACCCAAAGTGGTGTAAATAACCTCGGGAATAACTATTCCCGAGGTTAATCTCACATTAATTATAATTACTGTGAGATTGGTTGTCGAATTTCAAAATTATTTAATTTTAAGAAGTAATACTTAGCGTGCCTTTAAATTGCTTTGTGATTCAAATGAGAAACATGTTAAGTCTATTCATTGGGAAATATGGGTTGGAATGGGAAGGAATACTTTTGTAAGAATAAAGAGTGAAATGAGAAATACGACTCGACTCTGCCATGTACTGTCCGTTATTTTCATCTACATCTACATAATACCCCTCAAGCCGCCGCAAGGGCGTGTGGCAGGGGTGTTAGGTCACCACCCAAAAGGAAAAAAAGAAATACCGCATTTAAAACCAACATACACATGCAAACCCCAATCCACAGCAGTGCACAAATTCATAGAAACATCCCATCATTCCACGTGCATGCAAACACACATCTACCTCCCTACACTCCACAGGCATGCAAGTACATACGCTTAACTACAACAAATAATCTTACCCCAGGGTGCAGCAAGAAATTTATCAGGAGCGTGCAAGCTAGATTTTAGTAAGTAGCTAGGCGAAATACCACCACCACAAGAACTTGCTACATAAAACTCTCTCCTACCCAAGGTGAGGAATCTGGCCCAACGCTGCAGGTAGGAGGGGGGCTCACCCACGGAGAGGGACAAGGGATGGAAGGGGAAATTTAGGGTACCAAAAGCAGAGCAAAAAATACTTTAAACAGCAATGCATTACTAAATGGCATTCTAATGTGGGCATGCGGGAAGGGTTTTGACACAACACACAGGAGGTTAGTGAAAGTGCATGCAATTGAGTACAACTAATCGTTACCATTTTAAATGTGACTTAAACTAGTTAGCACTAAACGAATTTGTGATTTCCTCGAAATTAATCAGTACCCGTGTGCGTGTGTTTTTGATTGTTCAAATGCTCTCTTTCTCAAGTGGAACTGTCTTCAGGCAGGTTTTAACTTATTGCCCTCATTCACACTCGATCCTGACCATCTTCCATTTTCAGGTGACCTTTGTCATCTCCTAACATATTTTGCAAGCCATATCCTTCTTCCTCTTCCACTCCCTCCTTCAAATTTTCCCTCTTCGAGTTTTCTCAGCAAGCAATTGCGGCGTAATATATACCCCAAAAGGATGTCTTTCTCTTTTTGACTTCTAGCAGCAACTTTCTTCCCTATTCCATTTTAATCATGACTTCCTCATTTCTCAATATACAGATGTTATCGGAATATTATCGTACAATGAAATCCACAACTCACCATAGAAATACGCCCCAAGGTTATTATGATAGAAGAGTGTAGAGGTTGCGAACCTCGGAGCACAAGGGGGTGTGAACTTTGCATCTCAGGGTATAGAGCTGACGATTTAACCGTTCCTTGGTTACCCAGGAAGATGTGGTACCCGAAAAATGACACAACTTGATGAACCTATGATTGCCCATTGGCGTCACCTGGAAATTAATCCTGACTCTTGAGCCCAGAATAGTACTCCTTGAGTTACCATGCCCTTCAGGAATTCCTTTAATTTTTACATCACCGCTAGGTTTCCGCGATATAAAATATATGAAATTATTATTTTCCTCTGGGCAACTTTGAGTTGAGTGGTGTTTTTTGAAAAATGGGAGTGCATCATTATTACGAAGTTCTCATTTCAAACCTGGAAGGGAAAATTTCCAACCTTGAAGTATAAGTGACTGATTCCTATTTATTCTAAGCAAATTAGCCTCTAAAGAGATTTAACTTTTCTTGCAAGCTTAACTTAGTTTTAGGTCTAATTGATCTAAAATCTCTTTACATTGACCGTCAAATGGTGTCTGCATAATGTACTTTGGAAATAAAAGTCATAGTTCTTCATTATAAAACTAAATTATACTTTGAAGGAAAGTGTAATGCGAGTTCTTCTCTACATATTTGAATCCAGTGAGCTAAAATTGATTTTGCAAGTCCCTATTTCACAGTGAATACGGATAATATCTTTAAGCGGTCTCGGAAACCAGGTGCTTTAAAGATTCGAGAGATAGGATTGGATTTTTGGAGATTAAGATTCGGTAGGATATTGAAATGATTATATTTAGGAAATTGACGAATTAAATGGGGAAGATACAAAGAAATATACGAGAGAGAGTTAGTTGAGGAAATTTAGATAAGATATAGCAGGTTGGTGGTGAGGTTTCAAACGATGTGTACTATTGAGACACTTGAATGGTAGCATAAAATTGAAAGAGCAAGTGACACAAGGTTTTCGAAAAGTCTGAATGTAAATGTGGAGGGGGGAAATTCTTTTTCTTGCCATGAGTTAAGCTTTGCGTAAGTAAACACAGTATCTAAATCCTCCAGCTGGAGGGTGTAGTAGTAATGGAGATAATTAAAGAAGTGGTATGCCAAGATGTCATGCAAAAAGGAGGCTTTCTCACTGAAGAAAACGCATTGAAACAATGTCATGGGAAAATTATCCAATATTACAATTTAAACAAACCTGCTGATAAAGATAATATTTGGCATGTGACCTATGAAAGTTTATATTTTTTGAAAGAAAACTGAAATCTAGAAAATCAATTAGGGTGAAATAATTTAAAATACCATGATCAATTGTTTTTAGAATATAAGAATTATAAAAACCTTAAATAATGGCTTATTTTGTGCAAGTACTTGCTCAACGAGTTACGGTTTTGATCTGAATACCTGTACAAATATTTACACCAATCCATCAAAGTTTTGACTGATATTCGTGATTTAATGAATCCACACAAATTCGAACTATGCCAATAAAAGGGTAATCTTTCTTTGAAAAATAGTAAATCAAGGCAATATAAGTTTTTGCACTATGGTCGATGACCAAAATTTACTTTGTTACTCAAAAAATGAAAATTTTCATAGGTAGCGTGCAAACTTTCTCGTTATTCTTTCTGTGGTTTATCTTGAGTTCTTCATGCTGAAATAAAATTTTGATTATTGCTTAAAGATCTTTAGCAGGGAAAATGTTAAAGGAAAACGTAATAAAGAGTAATGAAATTTCATTGATATAGTATGATTAGGGCAAAAAAAATTGTATTGTTTCAGTAACTATTTATGTTAGAAATATTACTTCGATCATACACGCACCTTTTAAGATATCTCGTGGTTGTAAATTCCAAAGTGACTCCTTAAAATATCATATATATCTTTTACGTTTTAATAGTGCTCTCTATAATGAACCAAAAAACGAATGCCTCCTGCTAAACTACTACTATTCCCCGTCACACGCTCTTGAGGCGGCTTACGGGGATGTGTATGTAAATGTAAAAAAAATTAAGATCGACGTATCTAGGTAGCATTAGGGTATATTATATTATCCAGCAGATGAATATGATGGTACGAATGATATTATATCATCTAAAACCTATGCTTCTCATAGGGCTGCAGTTTTTTTACATCATACTGGACATTTAAACACGCCATAATTTGTGGAACAGACGGTATTTTAGTCAACGAAATAACAAAAGAGGCATTTTGGATCAACAGAATATTTTCGATTCATAAAATTTACATTTTGCTACAGGAAAAAAGACAAAGGGATATATCCGTCGAATACGGACAGTACATTGAAATTTTGCTTTGAAGATAAGTATAGGCTTCTAAATATTAAGCAATATAATCAACAATAACACTCACTAAGTGTAATATTAGGAGCTGTAATGAAAAATTATCGTTCATTGAAATGTATTGAATGAATTTTCATTCCATTCAGTTTACAATTTTCTTTCCTCTACAAAATCTTTGTCCATGACATCATCCAACTAATTTAACAAATATTTTACATTTCAATTAAGAAAATTCAATATGCGTAAAGGTTGTATTGCTTATGCTACCCTGAAAACCCACTTGAATTTGCTGCCATTTTCTCGTTTTTATTGATATTTCACTGGGGTATTTGTACTCACTTCGTTGGATAAACGCATGTATTTATATACTATCGTGCTATATATAGATAGCCACAAAGGCACGCCATTAAAACTGAAACATAATAACCCGCAAATATTTGGGTTTATGAAGTTTGATCTTGGTGGATAGTGTTCGACAAAGACTGGCCAAAGGACGATGCAAATGCATACATGAGTCATAAAAATAGTACATTGATCTACATAACTGTAAACTCAAAATTCCGTTAAATCTAATTGCCTGAGCAACAATCGAAATTGGTATTTATGCCCAATAAAACTGCCTGAAGGTCGTGAAGTATGTTTAATATAAAAGTCCTTCAGAACTTTCTTGAGTCAATGCCTCTTTTCACGATGCGGTGATGACGTCATCATCTCTCGAATCATTGTTCAAAAGATACATTTTACCCGATGATCAATAACAGAAAATAATAGTACATTTTATTAAGGAAAAAGTTATCATTCATCGACTCTATGAATTAGCCTTTTCTGTTCCAAAACACTGATTCATATTATCCTTATGTTTATTATTATTTTGCCGGCCCCGGTGGCGGCGGGGTAACGTCCTCGTCTACCAACTGAGAGGTCACGGGTTCGATTCCCGTCTGGGTGGATTTTTCTCCATCCAGGGCTTGGCTGTATGTAATTGTCTTCAATGTAATGTATGTAATGTAAGGGTTAGGTGGAAGAAGGGACTATTTAGTTTCAACCTCGCCCAATTAAGTCGATAATAAATAAATAAATAAAAATTATTTAGCTATTCACCGTTCAGGGTAGCTTGAACCAGATCGCACACTCCTACATTTCTTGGCCTTGCCTAATAAGGCAAAGCCTGACACTACAATGAACTTTTTTTCATTCCACATACATTCTGTCTCCCTCATTCCTTCCATCATCCTTATTCATTTCCCAACTCCACCTCGTTTGCCTAACGTCATCCACTCTATCATGGTCCTAAACATTCCATCGCAATTCAAAATGGTTTGAATCCATCTTACCTGTCTCCTTCGAATTTCTCCCAACAACGATCTCTCCTCCCTCACCATGCCCAGTGTTTCTTTAATGGATTTCCAATTCTTTCCTTTTACCTTTTCCATCCTTATGTCCACACCTAAAAATTATCCTATAAACGTCTTTTATCTTGCTTCACTGTTGAAGTTCGCGAGCCATACAAAACCACGCTTTATAGAAAAGTGTTCTCTGGTTTCATCTTAACCTCCTTACTTAGCGTTCACATCATCGACTGCCTACATATTTTGAAAGCTTCTTTGCCAAACGCAATTCTCATTCTGTTATTCCTACAGTGACCATTTTGGTCTTAAACTCATTCAAGCTACGGAAATATTTCACACGCTCTAGTTGCTGCCTTCCTATTTTAACGTTTAACTTTACTTTCCTCTTCCTTGAAAACCTCATAACCTTGGGTTTTGTTTACTTTGGTTCTCATTCCTCAGTTATAATACTCATTTTCGAATGAGCTCAGCAATGACAGTAACCCCTGGGCTTACTGGATAACTAAAGCTGAATATTCCACAAACCTATCTTAGTTTATTTGATACCCCATCGACGTTCATTCCTCTTTTCGTTCTAATGGTATATTCACCAATATTTTCTTTTATTCTAGACATTACATTAAACTGTTTTGGGGTTGAAAAACTTTTCGTAAGTTCATTCTGTTAATAAAAATAATTTCTTCTGAAATACCTGAAAAATATGTATTCAGTTATCGGGTTTCAATAAAATAAAACCGCACGCGGTTTTATTTTATTGAAACCAGCGAAACTTATAATACACGCGAGAAGTTTGCATAAATGAATTCAAAACTCTTGCCAAAGTTCTTCTACTTCCAAAAATAATTGCACATCATGGTTGAGTCTGCAAGCGTAAAACTTCAAGCATGGTAGCATCCTACATTAAATCTCTGTTACCATTCACGATCGATAACCCCACTAAAATATCAATTTCCCTCCCGAAACAAGCAAATCGCCTAATGATGTAATAGTCGAACACTTCTTAGACATCAATTTAACTATCCTTCTCATTGATAATTTCAGGAAACCTCTGTGTGGACTTCGCTTGGGCTTGGAAAGGTGACATGAGAGCCTCCTAGACCGTATCTCAAGGCGGCAACGTCTTGGACATCAGTTGCGCTCACGGCTTGTGCGCGTGGTGTGTTTATAGCATCGAGTGAGTGTTGTAGCGCGGTGGCGAGGAATGGGACTCTCCCGCGCCATCCCGATGCCCTTCGCCCAACTTCCCGGAATCGTATTTTTCATTGTTTCCGAGTAGCCCACCCTTCGACTCATTTTGACTGCCTTTTAGTGCACCTCCAAAAGGGGCTGGCCACTCTCTCTTTCTGACCCATTCGACGCCCCCTTCTCCACCACAAACCCTCTAGCCCTCGTTAAAGTGGATTTTTACGGCGCCTCGAGAGGAGAAGCACCTGGGGCCTCCAGGGCGTCTGTGTTCGCCCGACGCGGCCGCTCCTCCACCGCCGAATAGCCAAAGGAACCGAAAACCGTCCGGCAGACACTTCGCGGTGCGTAACATTCAATCTTCCCTCCCTCGCCCTCGCCCCACGGTCGGCTGCATCCTTATTCGCTGACGTCAGCGCACCTTATTTCTCGCGCACACCCTCGCCCACGATATCCGTGTCGACTCCGGCGGGGGGCGAGAGGTGGACCCGGAGGCCCACCAACCGACGTCCCGCCTCCCTTTCCTGCGACCCTCCCGCATCCCGACTGACAACGCAAGACGCGACGCCCGGCAGCAACGAGCCCCCCTCCCGGATGGTTTGAACCGAGTTCCGGGAGGACCCCACAGGGTTTCGTAGGGCAGGAAGATTTGGAGATGCCTTCGAGGGGCGGGGGGGTCCGCCTCGCACGCCAGGCGCCCTCGTCTATGAGACCCCCAGCAGCTCTATCTTCCCGGTCGACTGTCTGCTCCTTGGCCGTCGAACCGTCGCCGTCCTCGGACTCCGGGAGTCCACAGCCGATGGTGGCCGGGTCACCGACGCCACCGCCACAGCATTCGGACCGCCGCTTGGCGGCCGCCCTCGCGGGCGAGGCAGACGAGACGCCGTCGGGGGGCCTCAAGGCTCCTCCTACGCGAACACCCCCCGACTCTCCCGCGGCCCGAGAACCAGCGAGTAACGGGATGACCAGGGGAACGGGAGCGGTCAATAAGGAAGAGCGCAGAGGGGTGGACGGGGGCGGGGCCCTGAAGACCCGGGAGGAGGACGGAGGAGCCGGTATGGATCTCAAGGATGCCCCGGAAGCCGTCCGCTTAGGGGACCCTGCTACTCCCAGGAGCCATACTGGTTATTCGAGTTTCAGCGGAGACGGGGGCGAAGGTGAGGTGGTGGGGGCCGACTCCGTGGTGGACGAGCAAGGCATGGTGGTGGAGCGAGTGGGTCCCGGCTCGGGGGCTGTGGGCGTAGAGGACCCGTGGGGTGAGGGAGGGGACACACCCCCCGGGGGTGAGGACAATCAGCTGACCACGCTGACTGCTGTGGACACGATGGACTGCACCCACGACGTCACTGTTGAGGGCGTGGCGTACGCCGCACGTGGTGACCCCGCCACTACAGACGGAGGAGTTGTGACCGCACCCGGGGGCCACTTCGTCGGCGGGGGCAGTGGCAGCGGCGGAGGCTCTGCGGGGGACCCCCCTTCAGTTCTCGTCATCGGTGGTGGAAGCGGGGACAACAGGAAGATCGTGGGACTTGAGGAGTTCATGCCAGATGAGGGGGACCCCCTAGACCAGCGGGGCCGCGTCCTCCCGGGTGGTGGCTATGTCCACATTGGGACGATGATGGCCGACGGTGGGGACGAGTTCATCTCGGGCGACGTCGGGGACGACAGTGTTGTGGTTGTCCTGGGTCCTGACGGACGTGTCACCGAGTCCATCCGCCTCGGGGACATGCAGAGGATGGGTCAGGAGGGGCCCCGGGACGCCGGGGGTGGAAGGTTGGGCACCCCGATGCAGGTTGGCGGTGGTCGCACCGGGAGACTCCCGAGCCTCGGGGGTCTCGGGGCTCACTCCTCCGTGGTGAGGAACGCGGCGGGTGTGGACGTCGGCAAGCAGTCTGCCGTTCGCCTGCCTCCCTTTGAGAGGACCGTCATCCAGAGGAGCAGCAATCAACAGCAGCAACTGTGCGACGCCTTGACCTTAGGTCAGGTGGAGGTGGACATCGCCATGGCCGACGGACTGGGATACGGGGGTCAGGGAGGGGGCGGTGTGCTGGTGTTGGGGGGCGGAGCCGACGGAACAGACGGTGGGGGCGTGCTGAGCGTGATGCACGGCGGAGGGGACCAGCAGATCGTGACTACGGTCCTCGTGCTCTCCGAGGAGGAGTTCAACCAGAGCTTGGGGTGAGTGGTTTTATACGGATCACGCGTTATAAGAGATTTCCCACGATTGGGAGATGGCGCTAAAATACAGGGATGGAGTCCGTTAGGCAGGGAATGGCTTCAGGATATGAGAAAATAACATGATATCGGGGAATTTCGAATAATTTGAGTATTTTCCTGGTGTTGTGCGAAACTGCAACATTGAAGCGCGTGATGGCTGTAATTATTCCATCAAAGTTTTTTGGGTCAAGTAATTCAAATGACAAAATTATCATAGGTATTAAGAAGAAGAGATATAGTTGCACGTAATTTGAAATTATTAACATCGCTGGAGCGTTTAAAGTTTTTACACTAAGTGTTTAACTATGGCATACTTACTCGTCGATTAGATCTATTACATTGGTCCGTTATCAGCATTATCAAATATAATGAAAGGGTAAATAAACGTTTCGGCTCATTGTGTGAAACGAGTGGTGAATAATTTTTACAATGGCGTTTTGGTTCAATAATCGAAATTATTGCTTTATTAAACGAATGGTATATTATTGTTATGCTTTGATAATGATAATCATTTGGGTCTCCATAAACGTCCGTGGTCACATGAAAAACAACGGGGAATCAAGAAACTCTCAACATTTTTAATCTTGGTAAATGGAACCCTATATAATAAAGTTCCTCTGTTTTATGTGTTACATTTGCTGATTTAAGTTTGCTGGTTTCCTGTTACTAAATATTTTCCGCATAAAACATCGGAACTAACATGCAATCGTCTCGTCACTGTTATAACAACAAGACGATTACATGCTTGCGTTAGGATGTTATCGTAGATTTGTATAATGACGATTTTATCAAAAAATCTAAAAGAGCGCTCCTTTTGATTAAATCACCATTGCAGCAGTGCAACTGTTTGTTTTGCGCAGAATTTTCTGTAGTATACCTGCATAATTTTGCGGTAAAATCATTGATTATACAAAGAGAACTTAGGGGTATTGGAAAGTGAAACATGACCGCCTGGATAGGGTAAAATTCCGCATTCTGCGATGATTTCACAGCTCCTGGATGCCCAATTCTCCATGTCCTCGAAGAATGACCGTAAAGACCGATACCGTTGTGGTCTATTCTTCCTTCCTCTTCCCCAGCGTGAATCTTTATTTGCCCCAAACAAACGGAAAGAAAACAAATCGAAAGACCCGAGCACGCTTCGGTATGCGGCGCCGGTATCCCCGCATCTCGTGTGTAACATTTCAATTTAAATAATCAACTTTCTCCCCGTTCACCGAAGTCGGTTTCTCCGTTACATAACTCAAAACCCTCCTATGACTCGACGATGACCAGCTAAAGCCGTTGCGGAGCGCCAATGAGTCGAGCATTATGGTTTTTCACGGCCGATTTGCCCCCTAGACGGATACCTAAGTGGGGAGAGTGGGCGAGCGGGAGCAAAGCGGAGCAACACCTTCTCCCCTTCTCTCGCTCTTCGGCGGGACGAGGAGCGTGCTCCTATTCTTTGCTCGTAACGTGCATTTTTTTTCATTCGCCGGCAGAAAGAGAGGTGAGGGGATGAGCGGCTGAGAAGGAGCAATAATCTTACGGAAATTGGGAGCCGTTGGGAGAAGCGCCAATAAGGAGCCGCCGGATCCATTGTCTTTTCTCCTTCTCGCGGGAGAACGTCTTGTTTAAGGAGGGCCCCTCCTCTCTCTCTCCCCCCCCCCTCCACGTCCTTTAGTGAGGGAGGATGGAAGACGAATAAACAATGGTTCGACCAATTCCTCGGGCAACTGCGGTGATTCATTTCCGCAGTAAACACCCGTTATTCGACACTGGATTTGAAGAGATGACGAGTAATCTGGACGCATCGTTACTGCCACTCGGCCGCACTTGCCAATTCCCTGGTTGCATTGCTTTTTAAGCGTTCGACTCAGCAATATTCGTTCGTGTTTTGTTCACGTGCTCGCACCATTAGTTGAAGATCAGCAGCACCTCGTCCCGCCTTTCATCCCGCCGCAGTACGCTTAGGATGTTAGGTAAACAGCGTTCTCTCCCAGAGTATGCAGCGAAATGACTGCCAATCCTCTATTGTTACTTCTGGTAGGTATCACAGAGTGTATCATAATTCGCTCACGTTTCTCTTTAAGGAAGATTGTGCACTTCCGGTGCATTAATCGATCGTAATTTCCCCACATTTTCTCAGCTTGCGCGGTTAGAAAATTCAGCATTAAGAGCGTAAGTTCAAACGCAGCATTTCTAGATAGTTCGTGCCTCAGGAAAATTTCTGATGTTTGCTCAAAACGGCTGCTCTCCTTATAAGTCCGGAATATATTTCTGGTTTCATTTTACGTTGAGTGAACAATCATGCCAACGATGTTGTCCTAGTTTAATATTAATATTGCTAATATGGTATGATTCATCTCCCTTGTATTAAAAATTTAGTAAAATAACGTGTTAAAAACCAAACCAATTAACCAGCCTTATTTGTTTCATGAGGTAAAACGGCAAGAAAAAACATCTGAGAGAGATTACCGTTTCCATTACTTTAAATTATTACATTATAAATGTACTTTACAAATTATTACATTTACACTATAAATTCCTATAATGCTCAGTACTCTCCTACGAATAAATGGACTCTCGTCCAATACTACGTAAATTCATTCTGAACTTTGCAGAATATTTCATCTATTTGTATGGTTTTCTTAATGTGTAACAGTTTTATTTCGTAAGGGTATTATCTCACGGGGAGAAATTTTTTATCGAATTAAATGTGTACTCCTGGCCACGAAACAAAAAAGCTACCCCCTTCCCGTATCACACCTTGTGGATGCAATCCCAGATTAAGATTATTATGTTGAACGCGGGGTAATAGTTTCTATGCAATGGTTTCAGTCAATTAAGCAGCATTAAAAAAACTTTAGTTTCCGATAAAACAAAGAATCACCTCTGCAAAATTAATTAAGGTGACAATAAAATCACACATACAATGGAAAAACTAACCGACTAAAATAGTGAATTTACTGGCGCTCAATCTGCTCAGTATTGGTATATACGAGCCTCGTACCTGTATCCTCGGTAGAATGACCTGTAAATAGATAAGATTGAGTATATGTGGTCGGGTGATAGCGTAAATGCTGATGAACATGGGTGAGGACAATGGAAAATTGGAAAAGGATTCAAGTAGCTTCGCTCATTGTTCAGCTTGTTTTCCCTCCTTCCGCTTCCCGTAAGAGAACCAGAACAGGATTCACGTGGGAAAAATGACAAGGGTCTGACGTGCATTGCATTCTTGTGAACATGGATGGGTATTTCCAACCGACTTTACGTGCTCTACGTGAAATGGGACGTTATTGACATTTAGAAATTTTCACTAGCACCAGCGGTGAAAACCTCAAACCAACTCTCAAAATTCTCGAGTTAATTTATTGGGATACTAACGTCACAAATTAATACGCTGTGGATTCCTAACTCAAGGTTTTTCGCCGGCTGCCGTTCTCAGGACGGAATTACTTATCGGAGATGTATGCGCATTAATTTGTGCGTCGGTAAGGAACAAAAAATACTTTCATCAAGGTTTTATTATCCATAAATAACGAAAAGATTGGAAAACGAGACGCATCGGAAGAAGGCGACTCGGGACCAGTGTCGGACCTCGCTGGGACGGCGTTGTGACGATGGCTACTTCATGGGACTATCGATGCCTCACCTCCGGCACTTAAACAAAAACGAGGTAAATAAAAAAAATGACGAGAAAACATTTAGGCGTCGCGAGACAACTGAGGCGGCCGTGGGGTGGGGAGGTGGCGAGGAGTGGCGATGGGTGGGCAGGCGGGTCGGCGGTTGAGGGGGAAAGTGGAGGGAGCGGGGTTTAAGGCAGGAGGAAAAGTTAGGAGCGAAAATGGATGACCGACCTTGAGTAGTTTCAATGTGGGCAGTAAATTGCGTGCCATTCTTGTACCTCGGCCACACTCTCCGACGTTCGCTGTACCCCCTCCTTTATATCCATCCTTCCTACTTCCCTTTTTACCATCTCTCTCTCTCCCGTCCTTCCATCCAGCCTCTTTTAACCTCCCCGAACTTCCCTCACTCCAAATTCATCCCCACAAAACCCCATCTCCCTACTCATCCACCTAACGTTTTCCGTATAAACACACGCAAGCGCACACGAACACAACTCTCCCTTACACTCGGAGTCAAGGCCCACGAGCCCGCGGAGCCGCGGCGTTAAGGGAATAGCGTACGCATGTAATTGCAAAAAGGTAGAGGCTCACCTCCCGCGACGGAGAAGTGGTGGTGGTGGCGATGGTGTGGGAAGGTGGGGGGAGTCAACTTGAGGGGAGGGTGGGTTTTGGGGGGGGAGGTTGATGGAGGAGGGGAGTGGTGGAAGGCCCGCCTTTATAGAACCTTGTCCTTGAGGAGAGAGGCGAGATCTGCCGCCCGGCGGAGCCAGCCTCTCTCAGCCACCCGATGGCTATCTTGATGCCCTGACGCCAACGCACGAATCGGCCCGACCCCCCGCCACCGATGGGTCCGCCAGCGGCGGCGTTGTGCACTCGGCAATGATTTCAATGGCTGAATGATCGCGTGATTCCGTGTGCTCTCTCTCTCTCTCTCGCAGCCACTCCCCACCCTCTTCCCCCTCCCTCCCCCCTCTCTCTCCCTCTATCTAACCTCCTTCAAAAATTGTACCTTCTATCCCACCAGGCTGAGCGAGTGGTACGTTATTCTCACCGCACGAGAACGTGGTGGTGGGGTGTCAGAACTTGAGCTCTCGAGATTCATCGGAGCTCTCCGCGGGGCCGTTCGCTTCAGTGCAGATGGATTTGCACAACCTATCGTCGCGCCGAGAGACGCGGTGATCGTTTAATCCGGGCGAACATTGGGGGAGAAATGCCTCCAACGAATGGAAACTTTACTCAAGCTGCGCGTCGATCATTGAGAGAAACATCGGTGACGTGTTCCCCATTGCGTGAGTTAGCCGTCTGTCGAAGAGAGCCCTGCACAAGTTCGTGGTGTAAGAGTTAGTCCGCTTAAGAAGAAGCTCTTGCCTCGAACGCCAATCCACAGTGTAGGGAAACACACGAGATGAGCTTGTTGTTTCGGTACAAATTGGCAATGGAAAACTTACCGGGATCAATAGTTGTACAATTAAAAACAGATTTGGGCGTTGTTCACCAAATGAAATAATGGGACTCCTGGCTCGTGAAAGAGCTACTGTTACGTCTACACATAATCGGCTATTAATCACATGAACGAGAATGCACGTATTTGAACAATATTATTCACTCATTTATTGGAGGTCGAAAAATTTCTCATTTATTTCTACGTAATAGGCACGTTCTAATCCCTGCAGACATTTCCTTTTGCTTGAGAAAAATAAAGCCTCATGGCATTCCAAATGACCATTTCTCATCGCCATCTCCAACATCGGCTTCAAAACATTTTTCTCGTCGTCTTAATTGCTTGCTTCTTTGTCCTTGGCTCTCCACGCGGGATATTCAGCGGGTGTTTTCATCCTTCATGTCTCCCGTCTCATTTTTCTCTTTGCTACTTTTATATTGCTTTTGGTAGGTGTGCGTTTAAAATGCACAGCTTTGGGACGTGGCTCAGAAGTAGACAATTTATGTATTCCTTGAAAGATAAGCACGTCTCTAAAGATATGAAACGGAAATTCTCAAACCTGGTCCCGAGGCAAAGTATTTACGATTCATGCGTCATTTCATCCACGCATGCAGAACGTTCTGTGAGAAGTGGGTGCGCTTCATCCGGAGCGTCATTCAGCCGAAGGTTGTTGAGCCACCCAAGAAGCGGACATGAGCGGAGGTGCGTCGATTTATATCGGAGCACTTTTTCATTAACGCGAACAAATTTGGCGTCTATCTCTAACTTACGAAAGAATGGGGAGTTCTTCCTTTCGGCGGTGGGACTTAATGACGAAAGGCTGTGTTATCCCACATGCATAAACATTCTCCATGCGCGTGCATATTTTTATCGGGCGTAGCGTGTGCACGGGCGCAGAGAGGTATTCCCCTTCAGCATCTCACCTTCCAAAAGCTCTTCCCTCCCCACCCTCCTCGCCCTTGCCGCTCCCTCCCTCCATTCACCTCCGGCCCATTCTCGTCCCATTTCCGTGCCCCGCCTCCCTTCATTTTCATATTTATGTCCTGGAGCTAATCTCTCGGATCCCAACGCCCCTTCACAGGTAGTCTAGCGCCATCCCCCTCTCTCCCGTGCTCCCGCTCTCTTCCCACCGTCCACCCAGGGGATCTCGTGTCGACTCCGGTTTGAGCAGTGTGGCGTCGGAATTTTCGGGGGTGGGATCCCTGTCTCTTGGTACCTTTCTTTTGGGGACGGGTTGGGCGAGGGAGTAAGCGCCGCCGTCTTCCTTTGCGTGCCGCGATCTAAGGGCCGATCAAAGGGCATCCACCCATCCCCTCGCTTCCTTCTCGTCGGGCTGCCCTCCCCCCTATACCCCCCTCATCATCTAGCCACTCGCCATCCGTTTGCCTCACCGCCCTCCGTCCCTGCTACCCCACCGCCGTGTTCTCCTCCGCCACAGCATCTCCCGCTCGCCACAGCGTGCCTCAGAAGCGGCCCATGATTTCTCTCTCCCTTCCCACCCCACGGGGAGCCTTCCTTCAAGCCTCCCTTCTTCCCCCTCTCGCCATACTCATATTTTAAACCCCACCACTTATCCTCCCTCTCTCACCTCATCCCCCTCCCCCGACCGTTCCTCCCCCTCCCCCCCCCCCCCCGAATCCCCCTTCTGCTGCCCCGTTCGGGACCCAATGTCGTGACTTTCACTTTCAGACCTCCTCCTCCTCCTCTTCGCCCACCCCCCTTCCTCCCGGACGCAAGCCTTCCTTCGAAGGGGCGCCCGCGGGTAATCGCTCCTCTCTGTGAGATGGAGAGAGACAGAGTAAGGGCGAAAGAAGGAAAAAAGGCGTCAGGATAAGGATGCGATTCCTTACGTCGGGAAGTGAAAAAAAATATGTGCATGAAAAAGACAAGCAGTCTTTCTTGTTCAAGATGGCCGGGGCGCGCAAGGCGGCAACGACGCGAGGGCGCGTCGCGTCGCTCCCCTTCCGCTGAGACCGCGTGTGCGTGGATTTGTGTGCGATCGTGCGGCTGTGAGTGTATTCCTCCTGACTGCTGCTCCCATCTCTCCATGGTCGCCGGCTTCTTCCCGTTAGGCGTGTCAGACGGCGATCGGCGTGCCGGTGGCGAAAGAGAGAGAAAAATTGAGAGACGGAGAGAGAGAAAGAACGGGAGACGGCTATAGGCGAGTGCGCGATTGAATCACCTCGTGTGTGGTGGTCACCGGCCGGGAGAACTGGTATATGCACACGGCGGTGAAAACAAAAGTGGTGCTCCTTGCGAAGGACTCTCTATCTTCCCGAGGGAGAAACCAGTTTCATTGGCTTTGAAAACGGACCGTTTATTGCAATACGAGGCAAGGAAAGAGGGATGAGGCGGGGGAATAACACCGAAAGGAGTGCTGACGTCGGGAGAGAACGCGGGGGAAGGGATTATGTGCGGGAAGATTGTTTTTGTTTGCACCTTGGTGCAGCGTAAAAGTGCACGGGCCGAACATTATAAGATGTGGATTTTTTTTTCGAGGGTTGCGAAGTTTTTTCGAGGGTTCCGAAAGTTGCACCGAAGAAACGAGCGAAGTGATCGTTAATGAGGCCACGGAACCTGTGACTACATTTTTTTATCAGAGCCAACCATGGCAGTCAGGTATATAATGGTACATCCTCCTAACACCCGAGGCTGGAAATCGAATCATGATACCTCTGGCGCGATTGTTTTTCTGTCTTAGTATAATTAAGCTATAGGTGTCGAATCAATTTGAAACGAAATATACCTCTGCTTCATTTTCGCAATTGCAATATACATTTAGTTTACATAATCCGCTGGCAGCGATCTTGTCTTATTGAGCTCGTTTAGCAACTCGGGTCGGTCTTTTCTAGACACTGATTTCAACAGAGGGTGCAGACAGTGATTTCTGGTTCGCTAATGAGATGTAAAGACTCATGATTCGCCTCACATCAGCATTAGCCTTTGGAATAGGATCAGAAGAAACACACTGCAAATAAAAAGTGGTATTTCTCAGTACAGAAAAGACGATAAGAAAGATATACTTTAAGCCTCGTGGCTGAGCTCCAAATTAATAGGTCCGAACTCCACATTTTGCTGTTCTGTGTCAAGGCCGTTATGGTTACGATATAGTCTCAACAGCACGACGGATCTCTCCTTGACTTAAATAGATGGTTCATTCATACGAATTTAATGTTTCGAGAGTTATCAGAAATCTTGTTTTTTTTTCACGCCCTTTTGTAACACTTTGCGCATACCAGGTGTAGCACATTCTTCGTCAATTTTCTAAAAAAGAGTCACGACCGGATCATATTTAAGTGGATAAGGCATCTGATGAAAATATCTTATAGAGATATTGCTCTTCTAGATAATCATTATCTTCTATAGTTTTCAGAATACATGGATACCAGGGAGCTGATAGATAAATAATCGAGTGAAATATTTATCATGGAGGAAATGACTTTCGCAATCTTTCCAACGAAATGCTCATTAAGTAATATTTTGCGAAGTAATGAACTGACTATTGGTAGAGTAACTTATCCAGACAATCAGTACGCACAAGAGGAGTCAAGGCCGGTCAAAATGTAACTAACTTGGAACAGTTGGCATGTACGTAAATAATGCCTAGCGGGAGAAAGTTCTGAGGGAAAAACCTTGCAGTTTAGCAATTGGTATCAAAGTGCAACTTATTTTAAATTGGATCTGCAAATTTTCCTCTCAGGCTTAAATTATTTCCTAACAAGGTAAGCATGGGTAGAGGATCTTGGTGATTGAGCTGGTGAAAGGCATAGTCACCAAATCATAACTAATAATTGACCGTTCTGAATAGGTTATGGGACTGTAAACTTCATTGAACACACCCCAGAAATCATAAGAAAATAATAGTAAGCTCCTTCACTACATTTTTAACGCTATCAAAACATCGCCGTATATGAATAATGACGACTCAAAGCTATTGAAAATCTATGTGGTACAAATCGCAAGGTGACATGAAAAAACTGTAATCTATTGAACAAATCGAGTTCGTTGGTAACGATTCTAGATCGTTGGTATCAAATCCAACCACCAAACGGGATTCCGTCGCAAGCAGGTACTTTAAAAAGAGGTGGAACCAGGAATTGCGCACTTCCTAGAAAAGATATACAATTAGTCCTTACTGGAAGGTAAAGCGCTTCAAGGCTAGAAAGCAGCCCACATTAATCCCATTAATAAAAAGTGAAGTAAACAAGACACAGGATATTAGCAGTCGATACTTAAGCATACAGCGTTTAAGAAAAAAAAACATATTTGTTGAATGTTAGCACTTCCTAGATTATTGGAGTATTTTCACTTTCATACAACACGGGTTTCTGGAGAGTAGATCTTTGGAAGCAAAACTCGATTTATTCATTCTTGGCATTATAGAATCGGAGGATTGACAAAACTGGTAGATTATTTATACTTAGACTTCAGGAAACCATTAGATTAGAGCCACACAATAAGCTCATATACCAGCTCCAATTATGTAGAATTAACTACAAAATGGCAAATTAGATTCGATCTTTTTTGTTTTTAACTAATATAAAAAAGTTGTAATTGACGAAATTATGTCTGACCTGGTGAAAGTAGCCTCTGGCGTCCCATAGGGAAGCGTGATCGGTTACCTCCTTTTTCTTATTCAAAGAGGTGTAATGAATGCCTAAATAAGTAGCGACAAAGGATTAAGTGCCGATGTTAAGGTCATTCGCCGTTATGTAAGAAATAAAATGGGCTATGATTGAGATCTTCATTGGCCAAAGTAATGCCACGGAGTTACACTGAAGTCAGACCTGAAATGAGGAAAACAACTTTGAACATTTTCAGCGCTATGTCTAAGGTACTTGCTTTCATAGAGAAAACAGTGGGTGGACAATGGAGAAAAAACATTAAGGTGGGATGGTATTTCGCGTTATTTGGATTTTATCTTCAATAGGCGAAAAGATTTTGGGACCCTGTTCAGGATCGAATTTTTGAATTTGGAAGCAGAGAAAACTATCCGGTTTGATAAAAAAATCTTGAACGACAAAAAGTGTATCCCTATGATTAGAAATCCTTGATTGACAGCCACTAGTATTACGAATATTTCATGCATGTTTTGACCAAATATACAGATTAAAACTTGTCTTATGAATTGGATGCTGACACTTGATTCTGGTCCAAATTTGAATTTCACGTGATTGAAACAAGAAATTCTGCAGCATTGACGTTTTTGATTGATGATAAACAAGGAGTGCTTTTCTCCCACCTTAATTTGCCGCCACAAAAATATAAAATAAGACGTATGATAATTTGAAAATTCTGTATTTGAAATATGCTGATTTTTTAAATATCATCGAATACTCTAGGCGGTGGTCTAACACCTTTTGTAACTCATAATTCTGAAGGCTTTGCAATGTAAGATTTAGACGCAGATGAATACATATAGTTATGTGCGTACCTATACTCTTTCCGTTGTCTCCTAGAGTTCATTCGATGACTACTGCTCCCTCTAAAAATACCAAATTTGCAACTCATTCATAGGCATGCAATTCCTGGATAGGCAGGTTTTTTTTACCTCATATAGTTTCTACCAAAGCTCTAATTTATTGAAAGGCCTACTTTTGTAAGCATCATAGCGGGAAAGAATAGTCAAAATTTCGATATTTAGGTACCCTGAGGGAACTGCTAGGGAGTGTGGCAAGGGATGAATACACATTAGACTAATTTTAACCCGATAATTACGCATTATGCGGTCGGAAAATGTTATTCTGAACCCTTATTATCCGTGGGAAAAATGAAATCTTAAATCCATATGTTCTGCACTTTATCTCTCTAACTTTATTGACATGAAATCTCCTATCGTAGTACGATGGGGGTAATAATGCATTTTCAACATCACTACTAAAGAGACATCCTTCCAATTTATACAAGAGATTTAATCTGTAGTGTAACCTTCGCTCCGTGAATGACTCTCGGCTTAGCTCCTCTAATAGTTTTGATACGCCACTCAGTTTATCATAAAAGCATCTTAAAAAACTGACTCCTCTACGCTGCACGCGATCCAATTCGGCAATCAATCCAACTTCGTGCGGATACTAGCAGCGTATTCTAAATGAGGCCCAACCAGCGAAAGATAACATTTCTCTTTGATCTTTTCATTACATTGACCAAGTACTCTTCTAATAAATCCTAATTTTTTGTTGGCTTGCCCACATATTCCCCGTTAGTATATCCCCCTGAGGAGATCGTGAGTGAGGTATTTAATTGAGTCTACACATTCCATTTCGGTGTTTCCGATGCAGTAAGTTTTCAGAAGGGAATTACTCTTTATCCAAATATTTATCTCTACACACTTTTTTAAGCTTGATAATAATTCCCAAGTGTTCCACCGCCTTTGTATAACATTAAGGTCATCTGATACAGCAACTGTCTCCTCAGAATTGCTGGTATTACGGTAAACCACTGCATCGTCTGCAAATAAACGTATCGTACAAGTGACTACGAATTCAATGCCGTTAACGTAAAGTAGGAATAAAAGAGGCCCAATAACACATTCCGGTGAACACTTGAAGTAAAATCTACTGCGGAGCTCACTACTGCATTTAGGCTATGACTACTCTTTGTACCCGGCCATTGAAAAACTCTTCAATCTATTTCCAGATATTTTTATCTATGCCATGTGCTTCTATGAGTAGTTTGTGAGTAGTTTACTTACTTTACTAAGGTGCTTTTTCAAAGGCTTTCTCAAAATCTAGAAAAACCGCGTCCACTGGAACATTGATCTCTCTCTCGAAGTAAAAATATCATAAGGAAAAAGTGTAATCTGTATCTCGCAGGATCTACACTTTCGGAAACCGTGGTGATTTTTCGTCAATAATTCATGGCTTTCGAGTTGTCTCACGTTCGATCCAATTACTATATGTTCCATAACTTTACATAAAATAGATGCGAGGGGAATAGGTCTCTAATTGCTCGGTTCCCCCTCGTGTCCGTTTGAAATATTAGTGTTATGTTAGCAGTTTTCCAATCTCTAGGAACCTTGTCTTCTGCTAGTTACTTCTTTAATATGATTTTTAATATGGTGCAATTTTCGACGCTAGTTCCTTAAATATACGTTCGAATCCGGAGGATTTATTAGGTTTAATATTTTTCAACAAACGTTCCATTCCGGTATATGAGATTTTAATTTTGGGCATCGGTTGGTCGGTACGATTTGGTAAACTATCGTAGACATTCGGTGAGGCATTGGTGAAGACGCTTTGAAAGAAGGAATTTAATAAGTTTTTAATAATCTTTCCAAAACTGCTGGATAACCTTTTTTCTTTATCAATTTTGAGTGAATTAGCTGTTGAACTATTTCCCTGAACCCCTCTGACGTACGACCGGAACACTTTTTGATTTTCTTTCAAAATTTCCGTTTATCTTTTTGGTTAGAAGACTCAAATGCTAAGCACTTATCAAATATTTTAAGGTGTTGAAAATCACATAAATAAAACACAAATAGTAGTACGAAATTCGGAAATATAATAAATCTAACTGAAATTGCAAAATAATTTTATTTACAAGCAGGTAACATGTTTCAGCGTCATAATTAAATATTGTGAAATTGTACGTATCTGTGATATCTCTTCTCAAATAAGATGGCATTCCACAAAATTAATTCCTCCACAGTAAACTTAAATACTTGTATTTGTTAAGACTGATTCGGTTAATATTATCTACGGCAATCTGACTGAACCCTTGTAGTTTTATAATGCCTGTGGCTATTATTGCAATCACTTCTTAAAAATAAATAAATCTGGGTCTCCGCGACAGCCACCGTTCGACGAAACTCAAGTGCTGCAGCATTTGGTCATATAAATCACGTCATCGGAGTGGATTCGTTGAATAATTAGATTCGGGGACGTGCAAGGGTAGAGAAAATAAGACGAGGGGGCGAAGGTGGGTCGAGGGGGAAAGTATCCGTGGGCAAGAGGATGTGGCTGAAAGAGGAGGAGGAGGTGTCCGATCGAAGGATAAGGTGCACAGCTGCGCGATGGAAGGAGCTGTGCAAAATCGCGATGCGGGAAAATGGCCGGCGTGTTTATGAGAGGGAACGGTGGGCTGCGGCGTTGCGTGGGCGATGGCCAGAGGTAAGGGTGCGAGGGAATCGGAAACGCTGACATGATTAGAAAGCACGCCACTGTAGGTAAATAACGAACACAAGTACTTGCGTAAAATAAGCTATGGGAAAACCGTGGCTATCATTTCTCATCCATTAATTCTCTGAAGAGGAAGAAACTAGACGTTTTAGTTTCAATGGAGTGATTCATTTGGAGTTTTTGATTTTCATTATCTAAGTATTGGAAAAAAGCAAGCATGTTCATGTGAAGCGGTGGGAAGATTCTATCAGCGTTTGCGTAGTCACTGTCAATATTACTTTCCTTTCAGGGGTCAGTGTAGACTTCGAGGAAAATATTGACCGTTTTGTGGAACCGGTTACGAATATATAACCAAACCTAAGAGCATTAAATCACAGGTAAACTGGAAAATATAAGGTGTACAGATTAGAGAAAATTTATTACTTTTTAAAAGTAAAAACGTATTTTCTTCTGTGGTAACTATTTTTAGTACGATTTTCACTCTCATTATCCGAGAAATACTTTGGCTGAAAACACGTGGGATTCTTTTTTAAGAAAGAATAAATAATTGCATGTATAAATTGGTGTGTTATCTTTTGTTGGTCTTGAAAAATTGTGGTGCATCATCATGGATTATTAGAGGATATAGATTGGGCTATAAGCACCCACGTGCCAAATGTTATATCAGTGCAATTCAAAGTTTTTAATGTTACAAAGGAGTTATAAACTGATTAAAATTGTTTCTGATGAAATGATAGAGGAAAATATGTGAATTCGTATTAATCTCGATATAACTTTATTTTTTATTGCTGTTTCATATCTGAAATAGTATCATCAATTATTGCTACGTTTGAAGAACGCGTATACCTCAAGTATTCAAAATTGTATTAATTTACAATTGATATTATTTTAAATAATGATACATAATGGAAGAAATATCCGTTAAATTATTGGGGGAAAGGCTACAGAGTAAGATATTAATAATGTTTTTAAAAAACAGATCTATGAATATACAAGTATATGTTTTGCTTGTATTTTGTTTGTATTTTGCGTGCGTTTTTGTGCATTTGCGTGTACGTGTTCAATGCTACTTATTAATATGATATCACCATGGCATACAGACAAAAAATGTCAATTTTCAACCAATAAAGATGAGGATTAGAGAAATATTTAATCTACGTTGTTTACTCTGACGAAGACGTTCTGGCAGCCAATATTCTTCAACTCTCCCGCTCCTCTTTCATGACGGAATCTTTCCCCACAGTGTCTCTTTTTACGCGCTTATCACACATTGCTCCCCGCGATTTTATTACATGACAGCTCAGGAAACAAGAAATGCTATTGGTGATATCGCGTCTTTATTTCCAGTAAATGTTGTTTTCAGCGACTATGCCGGTTAAATAGCCATCCTACGGAAAAGGAAAAACATGGAATAACTTGTGATAATAATTATATACATTTGTAGATTGGTTAATTAGTTCCGCCCACGCCACATTTAAATGAGTATCAACAAAAAACAGCACATTATTATGGAAAAACATCATAATTAAAAACAAGGTGAATGTGAACATTTTTCACTTGAAACGATATCGTTTCCTCCGTTTTGACAAGCACATAACGAAGAATACACGCTCTATTATAATGTAGATGAATGTTACATAACTCATTTGCTGGAGGACGAAATTTCTCTTCTCCAGAGGCGATATTTAACCTTTAGGAGGCTGGACGCACACTTAGAGATGTCGTGAGTGTTGCACTTAACCTCAACATGCAATAATGTCTCACTTCAATACGGTCTAGAATGGCACCATCCGCATTAAAGCTCTCCGTTTGATTGCATGCGGTCTCGGAACCATTATAATATAGTATAGTTTGGTTTCCCAAGAGATCATTGGAATGTGTAAGTATATATCCTCGTCAGTGCAAATGAAAGACATCTATTTTAAAATCACTTTGTCTCTCCAACTCAGAAGCGTGAATAATGAGATCGAATCTATAAACCTCCCAGAAATTGAATATCTACCGCGGAAATCACTGTCAAAACAAACAGCTACCCTTAAGGAGGAGCATGAAATAACAAACAGAAACATATTAAACGAGTGTAACACTATAAAATTATATGGTGAAATATTAATGTGACTATTTGAAAAAATTAAAATTTAGTTAATCATATTCATTTGATGCTACTTTATAATTCCATTTGATTCATTTACTAACTTAATAACAATATCATACTCTGAAGTACTCACAAAATAATTTTACATTGAATCGACTGAACGGAAACAAATATTTTGATTGAATAGCTAATCGCTTCAGAAAACCAACACTTACTCTTCCATTCAATTTATAAATGCTAATCTATTAGTGTTTTCTAAACTGTCCAACATTTGATCGTAAATATTTGATCGTAATCCCTTTAATCTCAAGTCTAATTTTAAAATTTCCTCAGAGTCCTCGAATTCAGACTCCTCGGTTCTATATGGCCTATGAGGGTATGTTGACAGGGGGGGAGTGATTTTTATTTTAATCGATGTAGTTGATCAGGTGTTGTGACACTTTTATATTTTGTGTTCGAGAGACACATTTTTCTCTCTCAGTGAGGTGAGAAAAAAATACTCACGTCCTACATTTCCGTTATTCAATCAATACAAGCTCCCCCCACTTCCCTTCTCTTACCCATTCCTCTTCCAGTCACAGGAAACGCCTACGTTTATTTTCAGCTACAAGATAGGCGGGTGCGAGTCCTCCACTTAACATTCATTGTGGAAATCGATCAGCAGAACTGGTACACAGAACTCGGGCCCCCCAGTGAATTACACCTCTGGACGCCAAACTCCCTTGTTTTATGAGGAGTGGGGGGGGAAGTCGATTTCGAATTACCTCCCAGTAATTCTTCGCTGCTATTCGCAAGTGAAACGCCACTGAAGGGGAAAGCTAATAATCATTGACTCTCGAGCAACTACGTTTCACGTTGAATGCGACGCGGTTAGTTAAAAAGCTTCGTCTTTTGACGTCACTGTCGACCAGATCAGTTCCGCGTCTCCGTCAGCCGCGAAAAGACTGAGTCCTCACTTTCGAATGCGGCGGCGTTTCTCTTCTAGTAATGTGAAGAAGAGCAAACGGGTAGTGTGCGAAACGTTGGCAGAATTGCATGTCATAATTTTGTTTAGGTTCAAAGCTTGTAGCCTCCTTGGATCAAGTGTCATCACCGAATTAGCAAAGTTGGATACAAGGGGCAGAAGATTCATGCGTTTTGAAAGGAGCTCTTTATATGGTCGACTACTGACCGGAGGACCTGGATTTTTTTATGAGTGAAACCTTCAGTTTCACCCAAGCTGAGTGCTTTTTCGGGTACCAGATCTGCTTCATAAACTTTGGGCAGTATAGGGATATGAAATGGCACCCCAACCCAGATGTATTTCCCAAGTCCTAGAGGGTTTCGTCGTAGGTAAGCTCTACCCTCACCAACGAAACCAACCTGTAGGTTTATCATTGGGGTTACTATATGTTTTTGTGAGAGATAAAGGGCCATAATGCCATTAAGCGATTCGTATAAGTATTAGATATCCCCCCCGCCACGACACGTAACTATGCATATAGGGTGCGTGCCAGAAGTAATGCAATTATTTTTTTTAAGTAATTTATTGAACAAATTTTCACAAACACTTGAAATTCTTCAAATTACTGTCCTTGGGCCTCTGTACATTTTTACCAACGAATCTGCCGTGACCGGTACGCGCCCTGGAAAGAGTCTGGGGACCTCTCGTAAGGTCTTCCTTAGGAGTTGATTGAAATTTGGATGCTAGAAAGATCTTTTTTAACCCAAGTAGTAAGATTTTTCGTTGGGTGATAAAACGCAGACAACACCGGTGTTGTTCTGTTAGCCCCTCTCCCTCTCATCTCTTTCCTAGGTTGGCTAACTTCCCATTTTGTTAAGCATGTCGAAAAATGATGTATGGGGGTGCGCGATTTGAACAGCCTTGAACTTACATCGGTGTCTAAATGTGAGAGATGATTATTACCTCATGATACCTTATGAGATATTGTTACCTTATGATATATATCTTATTACATATATTACCTTATAGCATATAAATTATATTTTATTATATATATTTTATATAAAATTTTATTATATTTTTTATATATATTATGTAAAAAAATAAATTATATTTTTACTATCAATTACATTGTATAAATTTCATAGGCATTTCTAAATAGGAATATTTTTACTTCACAAAGTTATTGATTAAAATCACATTTAAAAAGTAATGAATATCTTACATAACCCCTGTATTGTTCCTAAGGCATCAATTAGCATGTTTCTTCCCACGAGTAAGAATTATCCGCAAGTGTCGGCGCGAGCTTGTGTTTAAGTCATTCGCTCCTGCATTGAATTATGAACATGGTTAGCTATCCTCTCTAAATTCCTCTTATAAAATGAAGTATTTTAGACCAAGCTCGTGGATGATCTTATTCGTTTGTTTACATTGGTTAGCACCAAAATCTAATTATGGAAAACATATTGCTTTCGGAAAATATTTTATATCTTCAATTCTCTGTGTGTTTAGAAATTAAAAAAATCATGATTGCCTAATAGTAGTAACGATTGATACAGAAATTTTAGTTTGACGTGGAAGATCTATATACCTCCAAGAAATAATTGCTTTATGACGAAAAAAGATGCGTCAAAACAACTCATTTGGATGATTTTCGTTGCGTAGTGTATGACAGTTGTAATTTAATTATTCCATGCCTTTCATCGATAAAATGTTGTCTTACAGTCTGTGAGTATTCATTATTCACCAATTTAAGTACGCCGTTTAAAAATTTATAAAGTCACATCCATTTTGCAAAGGCACCGAGTCGAGATTCGACTCATGATGAAAAGTTGACCCATTATTTACTTAAATGACCACAGAATCAAGGACCACTGACCACTACTTAATATTTACACATCTATGTAAAACCAAATGACCTTAGCTAATGATAGTTCATTGATGTCCAGCAATTATGCCAGTTTAGTTTATTTTTATGGCCGTTGATGTCTCTTGCTGAATAAATTAACTGCAAAAATGTGTACATTGTAATTATATTACCAGTTAGCTCTTTAGATTAAGTATTATAGGTACCTCTGTTACACATTCAATGCTACAGTTTCAGTAATATCAAGGATGTAAGAAGGTAACCATTCCCTCGGCATCTCCAGCACTGTTGATAGCACATTCACTAGTAATCAACTTTCCCTTTTCTTAAATCCGGGCAGTGAGGCAACCGGTCACAACACTCTACACGGGGTGTTGAGTTTTGCAGTCAGGTGTGTGTAAATGTGTGTACGTGAGTGAACGGGTTCTTTTGTGCTCATAATCTCCTAATATCATCTTCCTGTCCCTTACTTTAATGCGATTACATACTACTGATAATGATTTACTTTTCCGTTTCAACAGTTTTTCATTTTTACCAGAATGAAAATTCATCACAAAAAACTGTCTAACAACCACAAACAAAACATTTGTCTACCACTACAGAGCGTGGTAGTCTAGTGGGTAGACAGTTTGGGCTACGATGACCGAAGTCCCGGGTTCAAATTTCGGTGGCTCTGAATACCCTCCAAGCTTCATCCTGTTTAATTTTTCGGATACATATATGAAAAAGGAGCTGTCCAACCCTGATGTGTGAGTTAAGCGCGCCATGTAAGGGAGGGCGTAGCACCCCGTGAGTTCCATCTTCAACTATCTAATTCCCGGTGTGATTATTTGCTATGACATCAATCTCAGGGAGCCAATTAAACACATTCATTAATTACAAAAAAAACTACGGAATCATAGTTATTGACATATTGTCGATCAGCAGTGGGGGTTTCCGAGATCAGGAGAATCTATTATAAATCTCGTAGAATTTGAGATAATAGAATCTAGTATACACTACCATGTATATCTCGTGTATGATCCTTGCTCTAAACATAGACTTAAGAAAGATGCTATAACCCAGTGTTTCCCAAACTTTTTCGAGTCCCCTTGGATCCATAAACCTATACTCAACCCACAATTTATCCAAAATTTACCCAAAATACCTCAATTTTGTTCAAATAAAATTTAATATATGTTAACTAAATAGAATACACGAATGAGTTAATGATAAGACGTGGATTCAATATTTAAGTGGTTGCTTTTTAAAATAAAATTACTAATAATCATATGAAAAATATCAAAACAAAATATTTATGCAATAAATTTTGCTAGCGGCATAATTTAAAATATATATATATGGCTGAATCTATGTATTTGTTCCACGTACCTGGTATAAAACAGGATTTATTTGCATGTTATTTTGCTCTTGAACGGTAGAAGTTTTACTGCAGTAAAAATATTGATACAGTTTATTAATCATATGTGTGTGTGTATATATATATATATATATATATATATATATATATATATATATATATATATATATATATATATATATATATATATATATATATATATACACACTTTCCCTCTTTTGTGTGTTTTGGTTTCTGTGTTTGTTATGACTATCAGTGAATTTATATATATATATATATATATATATATATATATATATATATATATATATATATATATATATATATACACACACACATATGATTAATAAACTGTATCAATATTTTTACTGCAGTAAAACTTCTACCGTTCAAGAGCAAAATAACATGCAAATAAATCCTGTTTTATACCAGGTACGTGGAACAAATACATAGATTCAGCCATATATATATATATGGTGGGTGGTGGTTTGTGCCAAATGCCTGTACATGCGCCTTTGGCATCTTCTATACCGAAACCAAACTCCCGGCTGCAAAGTAAGCTCCTCTCAAATTCGATTTATAATACTGGTCTAGTCAATTGAGGGTGAATTAATATTTCTTTGGCTCATATTCTGTCGTTAATGATCCTATCAGTCGATGTAATTCCCTAAATTGTATTCATAAGAAAGGCAGTTCAAGGGACTGTTGCGGTGAAATTGGCTTTGGTTCAAAGTTTTCATACTTGTGTGTGCGTTGGTTTAACTAAACTTTATTTCATAGTAAGACCTCCTTATCATTTGATGGTATATTATTAAGAGGACTTTAGAGAAGAAGTACGTTTACTGCTCAATTTACTCGTAAAGGCGAAATATTTCCAGTTTTCCCTTTTTTTTCAAAGAATTATTGTGAATATTACCCATTGTTTTGAAAAAAGCTATGCTTCAAGGAAATGCCCAATCGCAGCAAAAACGTGACTTAGATCCGTGAACCAGGATTTATTTCATGGATATCTAGCCGGCAAAGGGAAAGTTCAATCATATATATATACGAAGTATCAGATAAAAGGTCCTCTTTTTGAACTATCTATTAGAATTTCATGAAAACAGAAGCAACACACAGGCCGTTTAGTTTCGTAATGTACTTCGCAGTCATAAAATAATACAAAAAAGTATATAATAGTACTATCACAATATTGATATCATTCAATAAATGAAAAATAACTTGCCAATATAGTCTTGAAAATATCGTTGGAACCGAATGGTTTGGAAAATTATTATCTAGGTTAATATTTAATGTAAAAACACCGAATCTAATTATCAGATAAGCTGAGGCCTCTCCGGATTCATACCGTTTTATTCACACCAAATCTTAGTGCCGAAGTATTAATGTCGTGCAGTTGTGCCAACGATAAACCAAATAAGTTTATACCCCTTCAAAAGTTTCCCTCGTGAGAGAAAGGCTTGGAAATATTTTTCATTCGTTCCTATCGTACTTTAAAATGTAAGTAAACGCGTGGTTTAAATTACTCCCAGATGCAGGAAACAATGCAAACTTTAAACACGAAGAATGAATACAGAGACAAAAGGAAGGTTACTGAGCCTTCGCAAATGTCACATTGTCAGGAGCCTCCAGCCTCTTTGCCACCTTGCCTCTTTTCGCCACCACAGACTAGAGCACTGCCCCACGGGGAGTGGTATCGCTTACTTTAGGAACCACTGCTATAACCGATCAAAATATGACATCATGAGAGTGAGATATCGAAAGATGTGGCGAAAGGGTCTTTTGGTCAATGAGAAAAAAGGGAAAAATATTAAGTATGACCTTAAGAGTAGTTTTGAGTAGTGTATTAAGATGTAATGAGAGTAGAAACTGCTAGGAGCTGGAGGAAGATAAGATAAGTAGTGTACTGAACACAATATAAGTTCGAAACCTCTGCAGTGTTAATGAAGTTCTATGAAATTCCACGACGGTGTACAATATTTATAAGAATCATTCCAATTCCCACCTCTGTTCTGTAGACTATCTACATTGCAATATTGAATTAGCTGCCTGTATCTTGAATAAGAAATTACCTCCATGGACGACCCGAGAAACAGTCCAACGAGGGTGGCAGATGGATTGAGAACTAACTGCAGTCATTTGGGCAGGAAACGTATTAATTTAATCCTGACTTAAGATTACAATATTTTTCCTCATATTAAAATAGTAAAATGTATAGATTCTTAAATAGAATGAATAATTTAATCCCTGCAACATGATGGTCCACCCTCAGAGTCCATTTCATCGAAGAGAGAAATATGCTTAAGGGATGGGATGGAGGAAGAAGAAGGGGATTGAGCGACCCTCTCCGCTCCCACTTCCTCCTAGATATCTCAACGTCTGCGCCAAAAAACCCCGCCGTTCTTAATTGCGCATGCGTACTGAGACGCCAAAAGGACGGTTTGAAAAAGAGGCGCGGGGATTGAATGAGAGCCGTAATCATAGTCTCGCTGCTCGTGAAGTGCCCCGTCATCGGGCGGAGAAGAACCCCAACGGGGCGGCGTGTTTGGGAGGACGTGGTGGGGGCCAAGGGTAGGAGGTGGCGGGGGAAGCGGGGGTGGGGTCCGCGGGGCTTGTTGGAGGAGGGTGGAGAGCAAGGCATTGACTTTGCATGGCGACGACGCATCCCCCTACCCCATCCCCGACCCCCCTTCCGTTCGACTGTTTAGGGGCCCTCAGCTGCCCACGCAAAGGAATGAAAGGGAGACCCATTACAGTCGGGCCGCATTCGTCCATCTTCGGTAACCTCGTGAGAACCGGCACAGCGCAAACAAAAAATGAAGAGCTTCTTCTTAGTCTTCGTTTGTTTTTTGCCCGTGGACAATGCATGCTCTCACCCCCTTTCATATCCCCACCCCACACCACCTCGACCCCCAACCCCCTCGTCGCTCATCCCCCCCCCACCGCCTTATCCCTCCCTTCCTCTTCCTTCTTTCTCTCTCTTTCTTTCCCGTGGCTTAATGGGCCATCCGAGGTTTTCAGATGATTTGTCTTGGAAGTTGAGGGGGAAAAAATATGAAAAAAATAAGACCGCGAAATATTGGTATTAGAGACAATTCGGTGCCGTTAACTATTTCGGCACATACCGGCCAACCAAAACTCTGTGATCGTAAAAAAGGCCCGGAAGTTAAGTCCGCGCTACATGTGACCGAGTCACGTTTTTCTTTGTTTGCCCACTTCTCAGCACTCTGTAAGAGGGTACACATTACGCGTGTTTGCCCGGTGTAATGCAAATCTGAACCTGTGAGAGGAATGCCGGAGTCCAGTGCCACGAGTATTTCAATGTCATTGCCAACGTGGTTTCTTTATTCGAATGCACGGGTGGTAGAGTGGACTGTCGAAAGCAGTGACAAGATATGTTATTTGTTTTCGTCATCCATTCTAAGTTAAAATTCATCGCATTTTTCTCTCTTATCGAACGAATTTTGGCGCTCACGTTAGATGCAGTGACTGGTAAATGTGTTCATACCTCACTTCGTCCGGTGATTGCTAAACATTTCTGCGATAAAATTGTTTCCTTTGCAGATTTTCAATTCCTAAGCCACTTTAACGTGTTTCTAATCTTAATTGGATTTATTTATAATACAAAGATGGAGATGTAAATGTAATTTACAATCCTAAAATCGAGCAACATTAAATCGTCGAGCAAAGAATGAGAAGTCGTTCGAAGGAATTGAGCGTTTCTATACAAATGACTGCACTTGAATGCAAGAGCTGGGCAGACATTTTACTCATTCATTAATTCATTAATTTAATTTAAAATTATAACATTTCCATTCCCATCTGCCATACTCCATCGATCTAAAAGAAAACATTATGTGCTGAGGGAGTTGGTAAAATATGTTTGGGAAAACGGATCGTCGATTAGCAAGGAGAAATATGTAGGAACGAAGGAGGATGACACGAAGACAAACTGCAATGAGCCCCAGCGGAGAGCGCAAGGTCACATCGGACGAAAAGGAATGAGAGGGAGAGGAGAATGAAATATGGAATGAAAAAGTTCGAAGAGAGGCATGGATATCGAAGGAACAAGCGGACTCTATAAGTGGTTGCCTTAGAGGGTTTCTTTATCTTCTCCGAGACTAATTACTTCAAACGTATGGGAAAAAAGAGCCCAATAGAAAGTGCTGATTAATTAGCATGGGAGGTCACGCACGGGCATTAATTTTTGACATGACTCATTCCTGAATAAAAAAAACATTCGGTTAATACTTGATTGCCCATCAGATGGAATCTATGATTAATCAAATATACATTAATTATATTATTAGATACCAGTGACTTTGATCTGTTCAAGTAAATCATATGAACTGAAAATAATAAACGTAGATATGTTTTCTTATGGAAAACTTGAGCCGACTAGATAGTGACTAAGTGAAAACTATACTACCATAATGGCCAAATTGCTATGCAGTGGTACTTCTCTTGTTAGATGCACTAAACAGCTTCTCTTGAGAATTCAATTCTTAATCATTTTTATGAATTTTCTCTGCTTTTGAATGGCTTTTAGATCGGTTGTTGAAGGTAGAGAGCAAGATAAATCGGCCATATCATCAATCATACGTATATATTTTGTCTTAGGCAATGCAAATAATAAATACCTACTGCATAAAGTATTGGAAAATTTAACTTTAAGTTTATTAAAAATTATTTTAAAATATCAAAGAACGTTATCTCCGTCTGTTCAGTGCATTGAATTAAAAAGGTTGAATATATCTATAAAATCGATCATGTTGTGAGACTCTCATTATAGTGTGCCTAATTTACTTTGACCTGGAAGCTGATTTGGGAGAGACTATCTACATAATAAGGGAAAAATGACTGTCTCAATGGCCTGCGGATTAAAAGAAGTTAATCCAGACAAAAATACACTAAAACTGAGTTTTGATTTTTATAATTTCGGAATTTCAACATTCAGTCCTTCTTTTATTATTTACTGACGTTTTTATAAATCTAACCACTTTGCATTTCCACATAAACTTGGCAAAGTGGTTTGATTTATAAAAACGTCAATATGAAGATTGTCCACCAAGTTACGCCAGAAACTGTTTTTTTTATTTCTTACTTCAGTACTCAAAGTTTTCATAGCAATGTTTCTTTAATTAATTTTTCTTCGAATTGAATTGAACAAGATGTTTTCGGTGACACTATAATTGTGAATGGAATATTCATTCACCTCTGGAACACTCCAAATGAAAAATGAAGCCAGTAATATTCATTGAAAACTTGTAACCTTTTTAAGGGTTTTTAAAACCCTGAAATAACATTTTTTTCGTTAATTTTGGATATGTCTGGGCTAAGTGAATATATATTTAAATGCTTTATTAATTTCGTGAAAAAAATCCACCACTTCATCATTCAATGTTGTAATTGACTGCAATTCTGCAGTTCATCTTCTAAGATCGCAACAAAGTAATCTAGTTCGTAATCAAGTTTGACAAGACATGACCTACTGCGATTCATTGAAATCCCATTAGTCAAGCATTATGACTTCTGGCATCAAGCTTATCCAATGAACCATTCGGAATGTGCATAGAAGCTACAGAGTTGATAGGTGAGATTGAATAATTCAACTATTCAGTTATAGACGACAGGTCAATCAGGTAGAGATGAATATCTCGTTAGTTATTCAATCTGATAATTTATTACAAGGTATTCTTTCAGATATTTGGAAATGCACGTGTCTACAGTCCCCTTCAATTTCAACGGTTCCGTCAAAATTGATTAATAGTTACGACCGTCCTCTTCTTTTCAGTGAATTTCTTCCCCGTCTCAAATGATTGTCCAATTATGGAAAACAATTCCGTTTTTAATTATTAATTTCATGCGAGGCGTGGAAAGTGAGAGTGAAGAAATTCTTGGAGGTTACCCACCGTCGGCCAGTTATGAAAGCGCTTGCCCATAAACAAGGACATACAAGGGCGAGTTCAAGATGGTGCATTAATTTCTGGACTAATTAAAGATGCATTTGTAATCACGAAGTCAATTCCGTTTTGTCTCGCGCAGTTTCATCTTATTACGAGCAGCACTAATCTCCGTCTGCCGTTCCTCCCTCCCTTCACCATTGTGCCGCTTAATGGAGGACGCATGACTCGGCTTAAGCTCGTTTGGCGCCATCAGTGGGTTTGTGGCTAACAAAGGAAACACCTCAATGGGTGAAAAAAACAACTCCTCACATTGCAGTGGTTGTTATGAAAAATATAAACCAAGCGTGATTCATTAGGCTCTGTGCGGCTGTACGCTGCTGATGGAAAATGGATACGAGGGGGATCGTAGGCGTCGAAGCTAAAATTGATGAGTGAGTGTCCGTCTGCGCGTTGGAGACGTCATTAAGAGTGAAAACACCTTGTAAGCCGCGTACGCGTATTATCGTAAACTGATGGGGCAGTTAGAATCCAATGTGCTTCATAGTTATGAACGAGACATTATTAGATTTTTGTTGAGAATATACTTCTAAGATGATACCAACATCCTTCCTTTGTGGACTGCTTTCGTGGCGTAAGAAGGTCTATAGACGTTCTTGACATTCGTGACGAAGCAGCATATATATTTATTTAGAATTTTTCCTCCTTTTCATGAATGAAGCGACCGGTTGGACGAGGTAGGGGATCATCAGGTGGTCTCTGGATCCCCCTGACGATAGCCGTATCAGCTAAAAACCGGTTTTACCATTAATTTAAAGTGGAAAAAAATTTCAAAACACCCGTTTTGTGCATACAATAGTATAACTGAAATCTTGGAAGGGAAAAAAACCATGTAGAGTAGGAGAATGAGTTTCGCAAGCGCTGTTGTGTAGTCTATATCAATTTGCAAATCATTTCGGATATTCACATTTGTTGGCGTTTGACGAATTATTCGCCGAAATCAGGGGGAAAAATCTATCGTATTTTAGATAAAGGAAGGTTAATTGGTGCAATAGCTGAGTAATCTTATGCTTCTTTTTGTTTTCGTTAACCTGTAGTGTCTTCGGATAAAACTTCATTATTTTATAAACAATCAAAATCGCGCCTGAGCTATTTCTGAACATTACGTTAAAATTTCGCAAAATTCTACTTCGTGGCTTGCGTTATTTCATTTGTTGCAAAAATTTTATGCGCAAAAATAATTAAATCTTGTGCGATTTTCTGTTCATAAGGGTGAACTCTTCTGTTGAGGGGTGAAAACCAAGGGTTTTCTTCAAAATTTACTTTCAGAAATTGAAATGAATGGGCAAGGTACATTGGCTGTTGAGGACGATTAGGAAAATACCGATCGTTGAAGAAAACTTCCCTTAGGTGAGTGGGTACTTTAATAGTCACAGCTTTTCTTAATCTGAAGCTAGTGCGAGACGAATATGAAGAAACGAGGGGTAGTAAAGGAGTGGTCAATAACGGCAGTAATTAATCCAAATGCGTGGGTAAAATAATGATTATATTTTTGTCATTTTTCTGGGGTTAAAGGAAAGGTATTTTCCCATGGGAATTTATAAATGAGAGTGTAAAGATTAAATAGCTAATCAATAGTCGTAAATTTGACTTACTAGGGTCTCTCTTGTTCTGCATTCTTAATTCAGATAATTGTATTGCTTTCGATAATTGGATACTCGGTGAGTTTGATGCTATAACATACGTCATCCTGTTTTATTCTTGCATGCAAAAGCAAAAAGATTTTTCGGAACTAATTGAGAAAAATTAACCACTAATTCTTCTTGGCTATGGTTAGTTATTCCGCTGTCGTCAAACGTCAGGGCACATTTAATGAGATTCTAATTGGAAATGACCAATGAAATGGCACTTTGTGCCTACATTAAACGGCACAAACCACGATAATAGATCAATTTCAAACGAAAAATGTCCTGTGTTCATCTGACTGCCATTCGAAGAATACTCAAAAAAAGATCCCACCTTACGAACACATATACCATGATCTTTCTTTGTCAAGGATGCAGGGATGTAGACTCTGGGTTTTTCAAGGAATTTTGGGATGTAAACCTTTTTATTAAGGGCAAAAATCAGTATAAAACTGCTAGAAGGTCACATGAATTGCCATCAGAAATTCAACTTAGCGTTAGCATGACTCAAATTTAGCGTAGGATTCGAAAGTTCAAATATTATCGTAGACCGATTATTATTGACCAAGTAATATTCAGTTCTTTCATTGCCAGTTGAAACAAATGTTGCCTATTTATTGTTTAGTGCGAATTATTTTGAGAAAATATTTGTTAATCACTAAAATTGAAATAGTAAGCAGAAATGGCCAAGGTAGAAAAGAATTCGCTAATAATCCAGCCCAATAATAACTTCTTCCTGAATATTAGTAAATAAATCTATTTTAAAGGCAAATTACAATCAGGTGTCGTTAGCGTTTGTTGTGTGCCATCGGTTCTAATTTGTGAAAACGAACTTTCCATATTTTTATCCATGCGTTTAGATTTAGACTTACGTCACCTTGGCATTAATAATTTTACAAACGTATTTTAGTTGAACTTTTTACTTAGAGTTGTGTTTATTTAAACGCCGGCGATTAAAAGAAATACTTCTTGGGTGGAATATTAACTGGAACTCATAGTACGTAAAAAGAGAAATAATTGACAATTTCATTTGGTCAATGCCACATTTCAACGGTGATTTTTCAAAATACTATCACCAGAGTAATCAAGGTCAACAACCCGAAGGTTGAGTTTGATAGGTGAGAGTAGTGATCACTTTTTGTGTCCGAGATAAGAAGTAAAGAAGCTAAGGAAAGCTCACGACGCTGAGCTATGATATTCATCGTGCCGCTCCGTAAGGTAAACTTCTTCCTTCTCGAAGTGCCAAGTGATCAGCAGGGAGTACTGAGAAGAGCGGAATGTAAAGGATTTAATAGAGTGAATTACTGCACAAGAGGGTTCGAGAGAGAGAGAGAGAGAGAGAGGAGGGAGTGGCCTCGCATAACACTCAATGCCGCGGCGCTCGCTCGAGAGAGTGTGAGAACGCGAGAGACAGGAGGTGGGTCATGGGAAGGAAGGGAAAGGTGCAGTGCATGATGGGATGGATGCCATGCGTCGTGCGATGAGATGATGCATTTATTCCCTATCACTCATCCCCCTTGACACGTGACCCCCAATTCACGATCCCCGCTCTTCTTGGGCAACCCGTGGCAAATTGCGACGAGGGGACGGGCTGAGAGGCGTGGGCGAGTCACTTGAGTGAAGAGGGGAGAGGGAAGGGAATCACTCGAGGTGAAAGGTTAAACGTTCTCTTTCGAGGATGCCTCGTATGATCGAAGAGGGAAGGCGAGAGTAGACTTTTTTTTACTCATTTCACCTAACTTTTTAACTTATATCTTACACCCACCTCCGCAAATGGAAATTCTCAGTCCGTGTGAGTTTACTCAAACAATTCCAAATTGCACTTATTTTTTTCATTTGGGGTCTATTTACCGGGCATAAGTTCCAATCCGGGCGAGGAAATATCGATTTCGTTCGATAGTCCCGGGGAGCGGTGGCTATATCTCGCGAGCGCTGTAGAATGAAAAAAAAACGCCTCCTCTATGGTTTTTACAGGAAATAACTTAAAATCGCATAAACAGGAAACCGCACGCATGGAAAATTGCTTTTTTTCAGTAGAATGGCGAGAACAAAAAATACTCGAAGAGATCCCCACGAGTATTTTCCCGTGAGATATGCATGGATAAAGAGGAAGTATTTACACTTCTTGTTGATGAGCACTCCGAAAATACTCTGAATGATTCAGCACAAGTTTTCTTTTACCCAGATGACGCCTTCATTTCATGCGGTTTGTCTCTTTGACGAGGTAACATTTTTTCTTGCGATGAAAATATCATTTTGTATATTTTCTCGCCACTGAGACAAAACACAAATGTGAATTCCTTTGTATCTGAACTTACTTCATGGATGCAGGCACAAGATTTGTGTGCTAACTTATGTTATTTGATGAACAATTACTTAATTATTCTTCCTTATGTACACCATAATATGCGTCACACTTACCTCTTCTTCTTGAATCACTGTCCATTTTTTCCCCTTGTATGGGTTTGTGAATAAGTTCTTGTCTCGTTAAAAATTTTAGCTTAGTCCTTTCTCATTTACTCAATTCAACCACAACGTTATTTTTTATATAATTTACCGATAGAAGTTCATTTGATTTTTACCTACCCAGCATTTAAATGGAGAAGAAAAGAAATTATAACTAGGTATTCTTAGAACAATCCCTTAAACCTAAATAATAAACGATGTACCGATACATAAGGATATTTAATTTAATCAGCAATATGAAAAATGTATTTTTTCTTTCCCCTGAACTATATTAATGTGTGAATATTTAGAGTAACGCCTTGTAAAAATCTTTTTTCCAGCTTATGTTTTGCATTTGATAAGCTTATTATTTTCATTATATCTAACGATTTGACGTGGAATTCGGTCCCATAATTTTCCATTTTGTTGCATTACTGTCCTCCAATCTCTATTTTGAAGTTAGATTTAAATGATTGCTAAATTGTGGAAATAGTTGGTCAAACGCTCACAGGTTTTTGCTCAATTTGAACTCGGATCAGATATCTTTTTCAGAAGGGGGTTGATAAAGATTTTCTAAAATTTTATTTATTTTTTATTTATTTATTTTAGTACCCTTCAAGCCATCACTTGAGTGTGCGGCATGGGGTGAATACAACAGACTAATTTTGAGCAGAATATGACCCTACCGCGGTTGGACAATGTAATTCTGACCCATATTCATTCGTGGAAAAAAAGACATCTCATATCTATCTGTTCTAAACTTAATTTCTCTAATTTTATTGAAGTGATCTCTTCTACCGCAGTACGATGGGAGTAATAATTCATTTTCAACATCACTGCTAAAGAGGCGTCCTTCCAATTTATCCAAGAGGTTTAATCTATAATTTAACCATCGCCCTGTGAGTGATTCTCAGCCTAGCTCCTCTAATATTTTGGATACGCAACCAAGTATTTCATAGCAATGTTTTACAGATCTAGCTCCTCTACGCTGCACGGGATCCAACTCGGGAATCAATCCGAATTCCTATCCCATGTACTTAAATCATATTCTAAATTAGGGCTAACCAGAGAAAGATAACATTTCTCTTTAACCATTGAATCATATTTACCCAGTACTCTTCTAATGCATCCTAATTTTTTGTTAGCTTGTCTAAATATCCCCCATATGTGTTTCACCTAGGAGATCGTAACTGAGGGTAATACCTAGGTATTTAATCGAGTCTACACACTCCATTTCGGTGTTCCCGATGCAGTAAGTGTTCAGGAGGGAATTACTCTTTTTCCAAAAATGTATCCCTACGAACTTTTTTAAGTTTAATTACAAATGTCAAGTGTTGCACCGGCGTTGTATCTACATTTGCATCTACTCAATTCCCCGGAAGCCGCCGCAAGGGCGTGTGGCGGGGGGTGTTAGGCCACCACCCGTAATTTCGAAAAAAAAATCGCATGCAGAAGCCACAAATTTATGGTCCACAAACCAAACATTGTAAACATTCATGCATGAACCCTTCCACCCCACATACATGCAAACCCACAATCTACCAACAACCATACACATGTACCTGCATTTAAACCTAATAACATATATCTTTTTATAGCATTATCTGATAAAGCTGTAGATTTCTATTGGATGTTTGGATGGGTGTTGTTTGGGTTTATTTTCTTAAGCCGGACGGAATCGGAATAGTGCTGGATGGATCGCGGAAGAGTTTGAAGGACGACGCTGGGATTTCCAATCAGCAGGTCAGCGTAGATTCCGGTAAAAGTTTAAGGCGTCTGTGACCTTGCTGACGTGGTTGATTCTAGGAGGAAGGAGACAAAGAGAGTCCTTTACTTAGTAACGAAAGCTTGCTATTGTTGGGAGACACGGACGAAAGGTTCACTACTTTGTTTTCGGCTTGAGGTGTGGGGTGTTGACTCGGTGCCTCTTTCGGTAGACGTCTGGGCAAAACGGGTGTTTTGCACGGAGGATAGGGTAGGTTGTATAGGGTGCGAACGTCCGGTTTTGAAAGAAAGAGGCGTGGAGGTTCGGGTGGGGGTTGTTTTAGAGGCAAGAAAAGTCCCACGTGGAAGAAATACTGAGTAAGAGGGGAGAGTTTTTACAGGAGGCCCTCACGTCTTCGAGTGAGATTTCGAATTGCCGAGGAAAGCATTTGGTTGAATGACACAATTAAGTGAGGGGCTGATTTGGATATGATTTTGGCGACGGACTGAAGGTTCCTTCGATGTTCACTATAAAGAAAGGTAGAAGGAGAGAACATCACGAGTGAGGTCGCGTGTTTGTTCGAACATGAAGGTGTGTATGTGCAGATGAAGACTTGGTGGGATACCAGAAAGGGTTATTATGGTTATAAAATCACACGGTATGATATCTAGGGATAATAATGAGGTGAAAAACTCGAAATGGCTAGCAAATTGGGCTACTTTAAGTGAATGTATGCGGAATTGGCGTAGCCATTACTGGAATTGGTAATGCTGATACATTGAAAATGACATTGATGGATAGAAAAAATGGAAATAAAGGAAAGAGTAATGAAGGAAGGAGAACATACTCTCGAAGACGATGTGACTTGGAAAACTTGGAAAATATGATCGCAAAAAAATTGACGGATTGACGCCATAAATGAATACTGCATTAGCCCCTAATCCACGGATGAACTCCGTTTTAAAAGTCTACTGCACTAGTTGACTCACCTGATATAAGAGTTACCTCTCAGAAGAAGGAAACGTAAATGGCGCACAAAAGTTCTCAAAGTTTCTTTTCGAAATAAAGTGTTTGGCATTTATTTTTGTCTCATCCACGATTTTTCTCCGTCTGTTTTCACCGACCGGATGAGATCGTATCCAAACTCCCTTTAACCCCATTCCATGCCGTTTCTTTCACCCTTTTCCGCCCATCTCCCGCCACCCACCCCACACTTTTAAGAACTCCAACCACTTCATTTTTTTCTTGAGCCCACTTCCAACACCAACCCCACATTCGCCCCCCTCTCCACCCACGACGACTGTGTGCTTCCTGAGACTTTCCACAAACCCTTCCCCCTCCCATCGCATCCTACCCGTCAGTGCAGCGTGCCCACGCACAGAAACAAAAGAATGGGTCGCTTCGTTACCGCTCTTCCTCGGTCCAACTCCTTCGCCCCATTAATGGACCTCCGAAAAAACCACCACCAAACCCATTAACAATCCCCCTTCAGCCAGGCTCCGTCTGATATTCCCACACAGCCACTACATCCCCTCCCAAACCCCGGACTCCCATACCCATCTCATCATGTTCCTCCCTCCTTACTCTCCGATCTGCTCCCGATCTCTTTCTTTCTCAGAATCTGTCGCGCAGCATCCATCCATCTAATCACCCAAGAGGCTCCCTCACCTTCCCCCCTCCACGTCCCGCCTTCACCGGGCGCACCCTCTCGATTCCACTCCCTTTGCCCGCGTTCCTCTTTCTCTCTCTCTCCGTCTCCTGCCTTATGGATTCCCAACAGTTTCTTCCGCCGACATCGGTAACATCCGACTGACGATTGAATCCGGGCACCGCGGCGTGATCGTGCTACCCGTTACGCCGCCGCTTGAGACGGGAGTTGCTAAGATCGAGGAACCTTTTAACCCTTCTATCCTTTGAGATGCGTCCCACGCCCCTTTACCGCGCCTCCCCCCCAATTTTTCCGAGGCTCATCATACCATTCTTCCCCCATGCCCCGCAACGCTCGTGGGGCAGACACGGCCTCTGCGCGCCGCTGCAGTCGCGCGGTAGTCCTCCCCATCCCCTTCTCCTCGCTCCATTAGTGATTAATCACCTTCAAGCGTATGTGCGCGTTCAGGGTTGCAGGAGGAGAGGAGAGAGAAAAGGATGGAAGGAATGGAGAGGGATGACGATCAAGTGAGGGAGGAAAGGGAAAAAGAGCTGTGGGCAGGATTTGAAAGAGGTATGGGAGCGGGGTGGGTGTGGGAGTGAGCCGCGTGTTTGAGAGGGGGGCGTCCGAAAGTTTGGGGGAGGGGATTGAGAGGTCCCTCCTTTATGCCCGGTACGAGAAGAGAGGAGGGTGCGTGGGGTGAGATGGCGGTTGGGGCTGGATGGCATGCTCACGTCGATGGGAGTAGGGGAGCGGTAAGTGGTGGATGACTTAAAACTTCGAACTCGGACAGATGATACGGCGATGGGAAAGAGGGAAGGGGAGGAGTTTAAAGGAATTAGGAGTCCGCCTCTCCCCCATTTTCGACGTGCAGAGTGATTACGATCGCATGAGTCGATGTTTCGAACGCGGCAGCAAGCGGAGCAGCTTTTAGCAGAAATAACCTCACGCTTCTTCGATTACGATTTCGAATATCGAAATAGTGATGTACGCTTCAAGTTTCATGTAGGTACGTAATTATGGTGTCGCAAGTCAAGAAATCTTAAAGAAGATCCCACAATTTTTTGGCAAAACGTATTTCTGTGGATGCGAAGTGCTGTTGAAGGAAAAAATATTGCAACGCTTCGTCTCTAATAAATATATACTCGTTTAAGGCGACTCACTTTTAGTCGTATTTCTTAATATATCCAATAAAGATTTTTGCATGTGAAAATTTTGAGACTATTTCCAATTGTGTGGTTAATGTTCAAGGTCAACAATCTCAAATATATAAATGGATTATCTCGCAATTTTTTATTTTAAAGACATCGTAAAAAGATGTACCTGTATGAGCACAAGGAATGATCTTAATTGTTTGGTTTGGAATGAAAACTTATTATTTTATACCATCTCATATTGTCTTGCTTTTTAAATGATTATGTATGAACTATATCCTGTGCAGTACTTAATTCTATAAATTATTAATGAAAGAATTATGGAGAAATTTTAGCGAGTTTTCAGTGTGTTAAATAAGTCACAACAACAGAGTTGCAAAGGCGCATACGAGTATACGAGGGGTATTCTTAAAGTAAGTACCGTTTGCTTATATTTAAATATTGGCGCTTCAGAACACAGTTTTGCTCCTGTAGCGTTATCTACTGATTCATTGAGAAGCTATAGCAGCATTTGTTTGGTTTCAGAAGTCGTTTGCTTGTCCGCGCATGCAAACAACAATGTCCGCGAAAATCGTTGATCTCTCCAGCTGTGAAGTGCGTTCTGTCATACGATTCTTGTATGCAAAAGGATTGTCGGCTGCTGAAATTCTTCGGGAATTATGCCTAGTTTATAAACCTACAGTTGTGAGTGAAGGAAAGGTTAGACAATGGTGCTGTGATTTTAAAAATGGACGAACAAATGTCCATGACGAAGAGCGAAGTGGTAGGCCCAGTATTCTGACCGATGAAATTGTTTCGCAAGTGGAACAAAAACTGCGATGTGATCGTCGATTGACAATTAATGGCCTGGCTGAACAATTTTCTCAACTTGGACGCACTACTGTCTACAATATTGTTACGTAAAACCTCGGATACCACACATTGCGTGCAAGGTGGGTACCGAAAATGCTCACCGACCACCACAAAGAGCAAAGAATGTCCAGTGGACGAGAGTTTTTGGGTCGTTGGGAACTCTTTAAACCGCCCACCGTACAGTCCTGACCTTACACCCAGCGACAACTTCCTCTTCTTGCACTTGAAACAGTGGTTCGGTGGACAAAGTTTCGAAACCGAAGAGGGACTCAAGAACGGCGTTGTCAATTGGTTCAACCCTCAGGCGGCGAGTTTCTATGCAGAGGGGTTAAAGAAGCTGGTGCAGCGGTACGAAAAATGCTTAGAAGTGAACGGCGATTATGTAGATAAGTGAAGTAGGTTTGTAGCTAATTAAAAGTGCCAATAAAATGTGTTTCATATGAGTATATTTTTTCCTTTGACCAAACGGGCCTTACTTTATGAACACGCCTCGTATTTTAAAATATTTTTTATTTTCGGTATTTCATGAAATTGGTTAAAGAAGACAGAGAATAGAAATAATCCTTTCACTCCTCTAAATAGAAGTGCACTTATCCGTCATTCATCAAATCGCTAGTGAATCAACATTACTTCAACAGTTGAATCAAACAACGTTCAGGTGAATTGAATGGCTTGAGGCGTCACTTAGTGGAAGCGATTCATGTAGGAAAAGAAAAGATTTTGTTCTTTCAAATATATTTTACTATGCACGACCTAGGTTTTGTCTTACTTGATGATGATTTTTTGAGTCGAAACCTAGGTCTTGCATAATAAAATATGAGTGGGAGAACTAAGTATTTTATTTTCTGAACTTTCAGGTGTCAAGAAGAATAATGAATGGTTACTTACTTTCTTTTCAGAGGGATTACCTTTCTGAAAAATTATGCATTATATTAATACACATATTTCACAGAATATTGTATTTTATTTTAGAATTCGTTAAAAATGCTCCAATAATCTTGTGTTAAAATCCTCCCACAAATGATTTTGGTTATCATACATCACTCTTAACCAAAATTCGTCAATTTCAATTCCAGCCTCAAATAATACATAGCCTAGAGATTATAATCATTAAATAATGCCAATTTAAATTTAACATATTTTCGCTTAATATGTTTGAATTAATAAGTATATTTAAAAATTTTCAGTACTTGTCTCCCTTGAGGTGACAGTGTTTTAAAAACGGTTCTATCGCCAATAAAAATCGTAATAATAATAATATATACATATATATCTATATATATATATGTGTATATATTGTCCATCAAGGTCTTATAAGTGTTATATATACATCTTATATGTGTTTCTGTGGTTTTTTTGCTAGTGTTTTCATTTTAGTTTTGGTGTACATTATTATTCACATCCGTGAGAATTTTATTTTTATTAATATGTGTACATATAAACATAGATATATGCATGTCTATATGTATATATATATATGTGTGTATATATTTATATATAGACATTTTTTATAATATATATATATATACATACATATATAGGAATCTCTATATAAGGAAATAGGATAGGAAAACACATAAAAGACGAACACAGAAAAGGTGGGGAAAGCGGATTTTAGCAGGTCACACGCCTTAAATTTTTTCCTTAACCGGGATATGAACAACGGACCTTCCACTTGCCGGGCGAATGCTCCACCAGTTAAGCTATTAAGGAAACCTATTTTATACTGGGATCTGCGATGTTTTAAAGCACCCATGTGCTCCAATTTCTTGGCCCAGAGATGGCGTTAGGGAGGTGTTTCACCCACCAAAGGAAAAATAGACAATACACACAAGAAGAAAGGACAGTAGGTTAGCAAGCATACAGCATCATAGAGAATAGGAACAGAACGGTACGTTTCATGGCACGAATAGCCAGAAGAAGAGACGAGCCACATTGGCTAAATACACATTCAAACACGAAGTACCACCATACGGCGAACAAATATTACTTCACACATAGAAGAAATGGGTATGAAAATCATTAAAAAATAGCTAAAAATAAGCCCTGAAAGCACCTTAGCACAAAATAAGCACCTTAAACTGACATTTTTGAGGAGGACGCAGCAGGAGTTGCGTATTTAATAAGATAGAATGGTGAAGGAAGGGCAGAGAAGATTTGAAAATGCAGTTTACCGCTAGGGTTGAACTAGAAAAAAGTGTAGGCTAGAACTTTGGAAAAGAGGTTGAATATTGGATAAATGCAATCGAAGAGAAATAGTAATGTCGTTCGCGCTGACTTTTGAGTCAGCAAGGGAATGAAATGTAAGGGAGATTTGACACATGAATAGGGAAAGAAAGAGAGAAAGAAAGAGAGAGAGGAAGGGAGAGGCTGGAAGACAGGCGTTGTGGAGGCAGAGGGGAGCAGAATGTGGGCTGAGACGTTCGCATTGGCATTCTTCGCAGCGAGGATCGCTTCTTTTGATCACCAACGTTCGCTTCTCCATTACGAGCAGATCAGAGGATGTGACTTGCATCGGTTATTGGAAAATAAGACCTCTCAAGAAATAGCGTGGGAGTGATAAATTTTCATTTTTAAAGCTCATTGAAATGGAGGCATCTGAAATAACGACCTAATTGGATGTGCGCTCTCTAGTGATTGATTGGACGTGGTTTTTCCGTGAATAGTGTAGGAGTAATAAAGCTCAGAATCCACTTGAGTACTTATGTTAGCCTACTTTCCAAAAATAGGAACGATGTCTCACAGCGTTATTCATTTTTTTTGGTTTTCCTTACATTTCCCTTTGGATGATGAATATGCAACTTTTAAAAACGCTCATCTGTAATTATTCTCGTTATAAATGATTTCGCGTCATTCCTTTTGAATTTAAAACGAAATAATAAAACATTTTTATCATAAAATGAATGATAAAGCACTTAGTAGAAAGTATTCAGTTGGTGAGAGTTGGTTTCAGTGGGACAGAAATGCGGCGAATTAATATTGGATTCTCAATCAAACTCGTTAACTTTGTTTTCAATTTAAAAAAAACCACAATAGATAAACTTCGCCACCGTTCAGAAACTGATGTAAATTTTTTCTCCCTTCATAAAAGCGATTACGTGTTTCAAAAATATTACTACTGACTAGTCTTTTAAGTAAAGTATTTTGGACAACAATTTCAGTAATATTTTTCGGCAAAATTCCACTTCCTTCTTACCACTAAATGAGTAAGCGTTGGAGTCAAATCATTCTTCAATGTCAACATTTTTGTTCGTCGGAATATAAGACGTAAAATTCTCTCCCAGTTTATGCTCCTACTTTAAATCTATCGCTTTTATTCTTCATATAAATTTTAGAGGGACAAAAAAATGTTCTTTTTTTGAGACGTGAGACGCGAGGTAACTCGAGAAGATGGACAAGGAAGCTAAAAACGAGTGGTCCAGATAAAAGAATAGGAGGGTTGGCTTGTCGGACTGAATCAATTCCAACAACCCCTCCCACCTCCCGCTCTCTCTCTCTCTCTCTCCTCTTCTCTCCTCTTTCTTGTTCACTTTCCCGATCTTCGCTCCACTCAAGCTCCAGTCTTACCGCTCTCATGCATGTATATAGTGCCAGCTGACCAGAGAGACTTTAACGAGCGACCAAGTTAGTACCACTTTCGCTCGGAGATGTTTCTCAAGAGTGTTTTGTGAATTAACGTTTTTCTTAATCCATCATTACTTCCCGCCTCGTTTTTATTTGCAAACGGCCTGTTTTATTCATTCGATCTTCAATTCCTTCCAGCTCGGGCAGAAGAAAACGGGGATGGAAGGGGACAGAATCCTCGGAGCTGAGAAAAATAATCGGTGGCCGTGAGCGTCCGGGATTCGTGTAGGGATTTTGGAGTGGAGAGAGGAGGAAACTCTAGGATTAAGATAAGGCGAGGAGGGGAGGAAGTTGGTCGCCGGGAGACAGGAGGGCTGATGAGGGAGGTGACCGAGGGCAAAGTGGGCTTCGCATGTTTGAGTGTGTGCGCGCGGGTGTGTGTGTGTGTCTGCGTGTGAAATAAAAGGAGAGTCGTGAAGGGCAGTAGACGGAGGGAATAGAAGAGGAAGAGGAGGGCAAAGGAAGGCAGAGATGTAAAGGTTTCTGTAAGGGGATGGTGAAAGAGAGAGAGGGAGAGACAGAGAGCGAGAAAGAGAGATAGAATTCAGAGATAAGGCTCGTAGGGAGTGTGGTGTGATGGGTGGAAAGGGGCTCTTGATTGATGGAGGCCCCGCGTAGCGGAATGGAGTTAAGGGTGGGGTGGGAGGATGGGTTTTAAGGACGAAGGACTAGGAAGGTTGGGCAAGAGAGAAGGAGAAGAAAGGGAAGTGGAGAATGAAATGAGATCTGAAAAAAGCCGAACGCTGCCGAAGAAAAAGGCGAAACGGGAATAAAGGTTTGAGCGAATGGAAGGAGTCGGAAATAATGAGGAAAGGCAAGAGGAAGAGAGTGAGGTGGGGTCACCTCCAAAATGGAGGCAGGGGAAGAAAAATTTTCCCAGAAGTGTCTTTAAAAATAAATGCTGATCCAGGTGGCCCAGAGTTTTTATTTATCCCTGTGACATAGAGTGCTCGTTATAGTGACTGTTACCGTTTCGAACTCTGTGCTTGAACTTGGTACGTTGTCCTCTATTGAGTGGTACGCAGTAAATAATTTATATGGGATAACAGCATATTTTTTTCATCCAACGTCATAATATTACTTTATATTACACTCCAAATAGTTGCACTCTTTAATTACAAGTGAGGTGTACTTATAAAGTGTAGCCTTCGTTGATAGAATTCGATGTATTAATTAGACAGCAAATGGATTACGTTTTTTGGAAGGCTGTAGTGACTTGAATAGAGATATGTGCTGCGTTTAAATATTTTATATTCCATCTTTATTAAGTAATATTCGATAATCTAGAATATTGATAAAATGACAAATGTTTATGTTTAACTACACATGTTTGTAAAAAACTAAAAATTTAACTATAAAAAGGGTTTATAGGATAATTAAAACGTTTCACCAATTGTTTGTAATTGTATTTATCTTTTCATGACGTATGAGATCCATAAATTGGTATTTAGATAAAAACAGTGGATTTTTAATTTCAAACACTTTGTATAATATAATATTTTCAAATTTGCCTTCAATTTTATATTAATCGTCCACGTGTGGCAATAAGTTACAAGTTACTCTAACGATTATTACAAAATAGTAGCTGTTAGCTATACTATTAGTTTATTAGTCTACAAGAGAATGTGCTCATAAAATCAAATATACTTATGTATATTCTTAGATCTGTTAAAAACTATTAAAATTTGCCGTATAAATTTCTTTCAATTGTTTCAAACTATTTTATTGGTAAAATCTTATGAATACCATTTGGATATTTGAATTTTAATTAGTTAAGACCTTTAGCCTCATTAATGAAACTCGTGACGATTTTTCACTACATAGTTACGTTAAAACCAATGAGAATAGGATCATTATTTCTTAGCCTGAAAGGTTTAAGGGTTTTAGTAAAAATATTTTTCAAAATAGTGGCAAATACCAAGTACGATTAAACTTGATTTTACGAGTTTATTGATAATTGTTTTTCCGGTTTTCCGCCTTTATTTTACTTTAAATGAAGATTTAACAATTCGTGTTTTTTCGAAAACATTATTCTTACATGTGGAATTACACATTTTTCATTTCACTTTACATCTGTAGAACTTTATCACGCATGGAATATGAATAATTGATCACGATAAGGTTTTCCCAAAAATGTGAGAAGTGAACTCAAACGATTTTTATCTCATCTCCACGTCTGCACTTGACCGAGGCATCGCCTCCACGTGCGATGCTCATCCGTTTCTGTGGCTCGCGTGCACGCACGCCTTTATAAACATATACGTTGGATGACGCAGTCCTTCAAGATGAATTACGTTTTCTTTCTTATGCATAATGACCGTTCCCACACGAAAACATGGTGAGGGAAGGAGGTGAGCGCCCGGGGAGCATCTATCACGGCACACCACGCGAAATGCTTCTCCCTGGGGTTGCGGATGGTGGAAGGTTGGCGGGGGGAGTGTAGTATGGGAATGCGTAGGGACGACCGATGCGGGAAAAGGTGTTGGGAGGTAAGATGAGAAATGGGCAGAGAAGCGAGGAGGGTTAGAGTGGAAGTTCTAAGACGGGGAAAAAAAAGAGGAAAGTAATGGGTCTCCTCTCTCTCTATCCTTGTAAGTCTCTATCCTCTTACACCTAAAAATATTTGATACCGGGGATGTGCGACCTTACACATGTTTATGATAGTATATTATTAATGAGGCGCAAGAAGAAGAACCAGTAATGTCCAAAACGGTGGGACCATGTCATTGGAATTATAGTTTGCATTAAGTAGGAAAGACAATTGAAGGAAATTTAATCGATAAAAGAGCACGAGAGAAATTTTAAAAACGGAAAATATTTAGAAATAGAACAAAAACGGGCTTAAAGTTTTACTTTTTTTTAAAATTAGTGATAGTGAATTTGGCTTTGATAGTCCTGTAAACATTAGATCCTGTAAACAAACATAGTTTATATTCAACAAGATATTTTATCTTCTACGCGTCTCAATCCTTTCTAAATATTTGACTTCGCAATGAAATATTTCAATAAAAATAAATTAAAATCTCATGATTGCCATCAGTTGCTAAGATATTATAAAATGCAACAGAAAACAGTATTGCCAGAGCGTTAGAAACAAAGTAAGCATTAAGGCACCAGTTAACTCGACCTTGGACTTATACTTAAGGGCTTGCGAAAGTACGTAATATATCCTCTTTAAAAATTGTTTATTTTGATCACTTACTACAGAACCGTAGTTAAATCTAAAATTCACTGACCCGGTATTAAAATTAAAGCTAAGGTATTGAATCCCATTTCTTAATTATTTGCATCCTCTAAACACATATCCGCCTGGTTAATGCATATTTTGAATCGTCTAGAAGATATAATTAGTGTTAGTTGATATTCTGAACGTTTTTCTTTCGGACTTTGCCATACACTTTTATAGTAACAAATATGGCGAAATTTCTAGCACAGTTTAGGTATTAAAATGCCACAGAAAGAAATATACGCGTAATTGAACTGAAATATCACGCTCAAATTTGGTCATTGTCTTTGAAAGACACGTGTCCTGGGAGAAAGAAATAGTGCACACTCTTTTTGCCCCCTCCTTTCATTGTGCTATCCTTTGTGTGGGCATGGCATTGTTGGGAAGACCACGACGGCGATAAAAAAAAGTCGAACCTCGGACGCGAGGAGTGAGTGCGAAAGGGTCCGTTGGCCGGGACAAGCAGTGGTGCCTCCGGGTAAAGTCATCCGGGTCACAAGCGCTGAAAAAGGAACCGCTTCTTCTCTTCACATAAACCCCTCCGGTCCCTTCCGTCTAATTCCTCCGCTCCTGTCAGCCACGTCTATTTCCTTCTTCTCGCCCCACACCCCTCTCTTCCTCGCTCCCCCTCAACCCCTCTTCGGGATGCAATTGCCCTTCCCTCCAATCACCACGTCTCTTCCCTGCCCTCGATCGCATCCAACCGTCGTATTCCCCCGCCGCACAATGATTGCGGCGAAATACGTAGGCACAGAGAGCGCAGGGCGCGACGGGCGAGTGCTCCCGTGCCCGTCGCCGATGGTTCCCAGAGGTAACCAAAAATAGGATTTTTCACTCCAAGGAGGACGTCGTGATCGGGAGCTTCGATGGGATTGGCATATGGTTGAAAATGTAGGTCGTGAAATATTTTTAAACGACATTTGCTCGTTGGTGCGGAAGAGAGGCTCTTTTTCGTTACAGATTATGCTTCAAAATAAATTATCCTGTGGGTAGGTCTGTGCTTCCTTGTAATGGTAAATGGAGAGGATTTAGAACATGTTATGTTCCCGAGAGTACTTTTCAAATGAAACTAGTAGCATCATGCAAGATGTAGCTGCTAGAACATTTGATCATGGCTAGGTATTCCAAGTAGCTCTGAGTGGCTTATACCACCCGCAGTGTATTAATGTTTTGACATCCTGAAGTAAATTAATGAATAATCAAATTTGCTTTGTGGTATTCCGATATTAAATTTACAAACACCTCCATATCCAATTGAAGGATTCAATATTAGCTTTAAGTAACTAGTTGGACAGCGGGTATCTCCAGGTAAAACGGTCCGGTGGAACATTTATTGTGCCCCTTCATCGAATCCAAAGGAATTAGTCAAATTAATTTGTGATAAATTCCTAGCAAACTTCAGAAGATATGCAACAATTTTGTCCTTCATTTCCATTTCATCAACATTTATTTCTAAAATTTATTTGATATCTCAAAGACGTTCTGTTATAGATTGAAAATTCAATGGAAATATTGAAACATAGTCATCACTTGTAGACATGCGTCACCCTTTTCCGTTATCAGCCGAAATTCTCCTTCGAAATATGTATTTTTCTTGGAACATATCCAATTGTTCCAACATGTAACTCATCGTTTCAGGTCTTTCCATTCAAATTATCCTATGAACCAGGGTTGATATGAATCCAGTCCTTGAGGGAGTAGGCCTTCAAATTTACGTCTACATAATGCCACGCAAGCCGTCGCAAGGTCGTGTGGTAGAGGGTGGTAGATCACTAGCCATTCTAAATAAATTCCATCTATTTTCTCATGCACATGGCACGCCGTGATCCACCAAAAATAGGGAAAGGGGACGACCGAACCCCAATAATGAAACATGCCTACACGCATGTCTATAATGAGTATTATATGGTTAGCAGCCATTCCATTGCCTACGAAAAAGAGGACAAAATAAATTTAACGAGGGCAGTAATTAGCAAACCAGGCAAATTTATCTGTGAGCATTCAAGTATTTTTAAATCTTATATTCAAATCGATGCCTTGCCACTTTAAGTTAAAAGGTTCATCATACCTTTAACAGTATTCACCTCACTATCGCTTATTATTTAAAACCATTATTATATAAAATAAACAAATAGCAAGAGAGTTATTCCTACGAGAAAAACACGTAATACTCTTTCATTACATGTTCGATTTCTCTTATCACTAAGTGCCAATCAAGTTTACGGTATCGGACTTTTTTTGTTTACACATCTTTGATTGCTGTGTTTTTTAGTTTTGGCATTTACGAACATTATTGGCATGTCGTAACTCAAGTGTTTCCAGAAAACTATATCATTTGGAATAAAATAGCATCGGAGATAGCCGCCCTTGACAAAGAGCTCATGCAAATAATGTATTCTGGTTTCTAGGAATGATCTCATCGTCCAGTTTCCCTTAACCTTGGCCCCTTAGTGCATTAAATATGGAAATGAGCGGAAGGTGGTTAACAATCCTGAAGTCAAGAAGGTACCTACGCTGTTCAACACTTTTTTGCTTTATTGGTAATAAGAATAACTAAGCATGCAATTGCTTCGGTAAATGCACACGTACATCAGACTCGGCACAATCAAGTTATCCATGAAAAAATAGGCATATCTTCAAAAAGCCATCCTCCGTTTGGGAGAACTGAAAATGCTCTCATTACTTCTCTGAATAGTCTTTTAGATTAGTAGACTAGTACGCACTAATCTTTAGCTCTTCGCTCTATTTTTATAAGAAAATAAACATGGGTATTCTAATAATTGTAGCTGGTGTTGTCATAATATAATTATAATGAATATTACCTGACAATCAGATGCGTAGATACCGGTGTGTTGGGTGATTTTTGAAAATATATTTTGGCATACTTTAGTTCTACCCAAAAAATGTGCAATAAATGCTGAAACTATGGGCTGAAACAAAAACAGAGTGAGTAGTTGGAAAGGTACCATTCCTTTCCGAATGAAACCCGTTCCAAAACCGACACTGGTAAAATCACCACTTCTCCGAATTTCTTACTTTTTGCACAATCCACGCGAATTTTACAGTTTACCTGGAATTTCCCCGACCCCCACCCAATGGCCGCATCGCAACTGAAAAAAAACCTCCCTCTCCCTCACTCCCCTCTCCGGACCCGCAGCCACCTTGATGCTTTGTATATACTCCGTAACCATCGTCCGCGTTTGGGCTTCCCTCATCCATCCGGTCATCCCGGAAGAACCCGGGTCCCCGCCATGGTGAAGTGTGCGTGAGAGTGGCATCAAAAAAGAATGAAAACACTGGGCCGGGCGGGAGAGAGGATGGGTGGAGGATGGCGGAGGAGAAGAAGGATATTTTACGGAAACCCCAAAACATACCGTAAATGCAACCGCCTACAAACAAAGGAGTCGTGGTAACAATGGGAATGCGTCGCTAACGTAAGGCAAAGATGGGGTTGGGCGACGGCATGGGGGCGGGGAAAATGATCGAAACAACCGAGGAGGAGGAGAAGAGGATAGAAAAAAATGGGCTGGGAAATGTGGCGTTTCGCAGGAGAAAAAGGGACTCGCTATGCATCTCGTGCCATTTTATTTTGTCTCCTCCCTCGCTCCTCCGCTTGGCAAGATTGTCCGTTGGCCATTTTCAAGGAGCACGTGCTCCCTCAATGTTTTTCGATTAGTCGGTCACGATTGGAAACATCGAGAGTCATGTTACGGCACACTCAGCCGAGGAAGTGCAGCGCTTCTGATCGTTCACCCATCGTGGTCGCTGTTCCCCTTCTGTTGCCTCCCGAAATGATCGGCTTGACGAGGCGGAAAGCAAATAATAGCAGGAAACGAATGGCACAAAAAGTATTATAAACGTAATTCATCCAATTTTTTTAAATATTTTTCTTTGGCTAACTTGGGCATTGTCTGTGAGAGGAATAAGACATTTTGTAGAATTTCCACTTTCCACTCCGACAGTTTTGCGTTCTTTTTCATATATACTATAAATCAATTATGCCAAACGGTTATATGTGATCTATGCTGGTGCATGGTATTATTTTCTATTATTCAAATGGCGATGTGTTTGCATTTATAAGGATATGTGTATATAGTTATGGATACTAGCGATAAGGTTAATTTATCTTTACGGTGGAAAATTTTCTCGAAAACTAGAAAAAAAACAAGGAATTTCCATTGATATTATTTTACCGATAGTTTGAAGTACTTCATTTGATCATATTAAAATATATCTGCACACTAAAGAAGAACTAAAACAATTTGAACAACAAACAATTCCAGTGTATTTCATTATGTAACCATGTGAAATCAGTTGGTTGAATATTTAAATAATTTCTTTACCCTAGGGAATCTTTCGGGTTTCCGTGTCTTCTACGATCCTAATAGATTTGAGCACGAGAAAGCTGATGATAAGCAAATAAGCGTTTGCTTATCATCAACTTTCCCGTGATCCGGATTGCTTGCATTAAGCACTTTATTTAATCAATCTGGAAATGACATCTATGTGAAATTTGTTGTGCTTTTAGTTCATCTTGAAAAAGTTTAACACAAATTAGGTTGTCATGAATAATTACTTGATTTTTTCAGGCACATTTAACATTATGAAAAATTGTGTTATTAGAGTAGACGCGTATGGCATTCTAGTTCTAAAGTATTAACGAATTAGATAAAAAACAAATGTATTAATTGTTTTGCAATTAATTGCTAGTACAAGAATAGTACATCGCGGTCTTTAAATTTTATTTAGAAAATCCTATAACTCAAAATCAAATTTATTATATCAAGTCCGAATGCTCATTAGAATTCCCAAGTAAGCCACCCTGTGCACATTTACTAAAAAATGCTTATTTTATGCTTCCTCCGATAGATTTATCAACACATTTCGATTTCATATCGTGTGGCTAAATTGGAAAAAAAATATTCTTTTTGTTCAAATAAATTGGAGGCCATTCTTCAACTTTCAAAATAGTTACTTAGAATTCAAAAATGTGCTAGTTGTTGAGGCGCAAACCGACGTTGAAGATTTTTTTTCCAATGGCAGAAAATGCTATTACACTATACACGTCAAATTACGTCTTCATCTAAAACAGCGAGAGATTAAGGATATTTTTTTAAACTTTGATCATGAATCCCCATCACATCATTCGGAATGTTTCCTTGTAGTCTCGGTCCTTAAGACCTAATTGTGAGGACTAACGGAACTCTTTGCCAGGGGAAAGGAAATTTTTGGTTGGAAAAAGACTGAGAAAAGCTATTGGGAACCCTCGAGGTCAAAGGGAAACACAGTATACCTTCCCCCAACCCCTCTACTCACCCACTCTGCCTCTCTCGGTAATGGTCCCCTACGTGGCATCATTACTCGCCACGACCGCCGCTAGAGGGCGCGCATTGGAGCGGAATGGAGGGAATGGGAAAGCGCGGCCACTTGCTGTTTTTTGAGAGGCAGTTATTGGCCGTGAATTGCGAGGGGATATTACCGGAAGGTCGAGAATGGGGCTGAAAGCATTGCCCCTTGGGCAATGCACCGAATGGAAGTCGCTCGCCGAGGAGTATCCAAAGTGCTGGGACGGATTCGGAAGTGGGTGCGGGAGATTTGAGGAAATAGCTCTCCGAATAATCCAGCGACTAATTTCAGGAAAAAGGTCAGCCCAATGGAAAGACTGGCGAATGCGTTCCTTCTTTTTTTCCGTTTCCTTTCTTCAAAAGGAAAAATTCTTGAGGAATCTCAAAGCGTACTACAAAGCGGAAGGTTAGTCACTTTGTAGGAATGAGGAAAGAATGTACGTTAGTAGATCATTAGATACTTTTTTGTTGAGACATTAACCATATGCCAATATTCTCGAGCACTTTTACTGTATTTCTTAAAGGACCACTCCGTTCCTCTTGCTTTTAAAATCTTAAGCTGTTTCAATAGCAAAGCTCACAGGATGTCGAACATAGGTTCATTTATTACAACCGGGGTTCAGTACGCTGTCCCGTGAAAAATCCCATGAGATCCGTTTTGATGAGAGTGATAGAGAAATAAGAGTTCCCATGCACCACTTAAGAGTTTTCATGCTAGAAGTATCATTACTAAAGAAGACCAAATGTCTAAGATTAAACATCGCAGAGGAATAATAAAATATCTTTCAAGTTTGAAAATTTTCAGGATCCAATTTATGCCTCTGAGATATTAAAATCTAACATATGACTTTTATAGCGTGTACTGCTTGATTTAGAGACTCGGCATATCTAAAATGTATGTTGAAAGTTCAAGTACTTGCTCTGAGATTGTAAAATGTTATTTTCATCTAAAAACTATATCTATACTACTAAAGGTTCACCCCAGTTAATGGACATCATTAGAATGCACGAAATGATAGAATTTATTTCTATGCAGTCTCCTTTTATTTCTTGGTAGTTAGACGATATGAATATTCATGATTTCAATTTTACCAAAACCTAGCAATTATTACGGGCATGCCGTATGCATATGTGTTCATGCGCATGTGTAAATATACCCGGTGAAGACATTGTCACATTTTAGCCATGTAGTGAATAGAGAGTTTTTGTAGAAATGTTTTGAACTTTTATTTTACCTAACGTTCATAAATCCCGCGAAGTAACGGCCAAGTTTGTCGATGACATTCACATGCACACACATATATACACACACAAACACATACACACACATACACAAACGTACACCAACATACATATTAGTGGAATTCAGTGACCAGGTCAGCGACTCCTTTGTGTTTATTATATATACGTATAACCTTCATCAGAGTATAAAAACTTCTTTTACCCCGATGAAAGTGGCTGAAATATCGAATTGGTTATATTTTTTATATACATATATATATATATATATATTTCATATTAATGTCTAAATGCACATTTATTTATTAACGACTGGTTCTTTAACATCACGGCATCACACGCTCGTGCAGAGGCTTGCGGGACGTCATATAAATGTAGGAAGGTGTATGCACCACAAACATACAACTTGAAGAGTGTGATATCAATTGAGAACCATTAATTGTACAAAATAATAAAATGAATCAATAAAACATCGAGTCCTCCGTTTAATTCTTCAAACCAATGCCCATAAACCACCCCAAGGCGTAGGGGGTCCTTCAAAAGTAGCATGTTTCCCTGCTTAACCTTGAGGGTACACATATTTGGAATAACACTACGTGAAATTTTAGTTCTAGTGCGTTAGGATACACTGTGTACAATGAATCAGTATTTTCTAATTGTCCTTTTTACACCGAAATTAATCAATTGAGGTCCCCAAAGAGAGTTGTTTTTATTTAGTCAGAAGATGTATCTATGCGAGTAATTGGTAAATTTCAAGGAAATATACGATAAGGAAATATTAGGAAATATACAGGAAATATTTTATTCTATGTCAACTCCAATCCCCTCCCGTTCCGTGACAAGCCCTTGAAAATAACAGCATGAATATTTCTGGACGCCCGTAAGGCTTACATTTAGGCACTACGAGCAATTTTCTGAAGCATAAAAATGCAAACTGGACCAAAGCTATTAATGCTGCAAAAAGGAATGTTAGAAATGCCATGAGATTGTTTCAGTTACTCCTTCAACTTTCAAAGCAATTTGTAGAGTTTAATGCCTCCTTTACCGGTAAAGAGTGCCATTAAAATATTGAAAATTACACGTTTTGATACTGATGGGGAGCCCAAGTGTGCCCATTCATGGCCTATTAGCAGTATACGGAGGAGCTCGATTGCGAAGAGTATGTTGCATAGTGTCGAAGCTGCTCCATTTATTTCAGTCACGAAAACCGGAAAGGTTTTTCAGATATACTATGCTCAAATTTCTTCAAAAAAGCTTCATAATAATGAGCCATAAATTCGTTTTCAGAAAATATTGGTTTGTATTCTTAGAAAAAATTATTTGAAACGACCATAATTTTCAAGCAAATTTTCATTTAAATATACTGAGTTTTAATTTGATGTATTGAATGATTGGATTACTTTTGCTTAGGAAATATGAATGTTAAAAAAGGCTGTCTGAAAATACGAAGACCGTGGAAGGAATTTGTAATGAGAACTTGGCACTTTCCCCTTTCAGGTGCGTAGTCTAGGAGACAGTCGAGATAATAATGGACATGTGCTATAAAATTAACTCTCCGTGGCAAACCTATCGCCTCATCAGAGTCCGTTTTTTTTTATTCCGTTACCACGAAGAGGGTAAAAAGGTTTTGCCCAGGCTTCACCCGTTCCTCGGTAGAAACTCTTTTAGGCAAGAGTACACAAGAATACTACATGTGCTGTGTATTCTTAAATAAGTACCATCAAAAAGATTTAATTAGAGTAACACACATGGATTAATAATCTGGCCAAGATTTTCACTTTTGTCGATGAAAATCTGTAATTATTTGTTCTGATGTCCTGCAAACCTATATTATTTAACCAGCTAGGCTACCTTTAAAATATGCTTTAATGTACTAAAAGAATGAACACAGAGTTAGTATTAATGATAAAAATTTGCGATGCAGCTCTGTCGCCTCCCATAATCTCTCGAGCTTACAAATTGCATGAAGGAACGTATGGAGCTATCCATGGAGTATTAAAACCCTTATACTCATAGTATCTTATAAGATTGTTGTGTGATCACTAGTATTAAGATTGAAAGTAATCCAGAATGAGAAAACCAGAACTCAAAGAATGAAAATTTATGTACGATGTCCCTTGGTGTAGGTTTTCGGAAAAATATATCTCCTGGGATCATTTTTTTTAATCTGTCCTGTTTGAAGGAGTGAACATCTGGATGAGGAGTCATGTTTGGAGGCCATGGAAACACTTCCCTTTTGAAACAAAGCTGGAGAACAAAACAACCCTATCCTCCCCCCCCCCAACCCCAATATCCCCTGGCGCACTGTTTTTTGCTTTCCCTCTCACTCACCAACCGATAATCCCATTACGCCTTTCCTCTTCTCTCCTACTCCTTCTCCCCACTCTCCCTCCCCCCCCAGTAAACTTCCCACGTGGAAAAAAGGGGCAGGTGCGTGAGTGAGCAAAGAATTTACGTGCAGAAAAGTCTCCTACTTTCGCTTCCTTTGATTGCCTTGCCTCCACATCTCCTCCTCCAACCAGGTCACCCGGGCAGTAAAAGCCCACCTTCCCCCCGATGCAATCTGGCCGGGCGGGTGGGAGGCAAGGGGAATTGAAAATATTCACACTCCGTAACAAAGCAATTCGGAGTTAAGTGATTCATGAACAAAGTAAAAGGTCATAGGTCATCCACCACTCACTTGCCACCACATTTATATATATATATATATATATAATATTATATTATATATATATATATATATTGTTCTGTTCCTAATTCCTCTTGAGAAAGGTGGTTGCACCACTGAAAATTCGAGAACCAGTGAGTCCCTCTTTTATGTGTTTTAGTTTCTGTGTTTGTGTCGACTAGTTAGTCCATTTACATTATATATATATATATATATATATATATATATATATATATATATATATATATATATATATATATATATAATACGATGATGTAGAAACACGAGTGCAACATAACATTTGGACGGCACAATAGAACACAAAAATATAAATAGAGAACACGTAAAAGGACACTCAGAAAGTTTAAAATCTTGAATAAAGATTGTTGAGATGGCTCCTGATAAGAAAAGATTCACATTACCAATGTTATCTTAAATGTATTTTCATTACAAGATCATCTGAAATATAATTTGCTGGAGACTGCGGATATTTATAGAACCAGACATACCTATATTATAAGCACAATAGTTTTTGTACATTAAAATTGTACATTGTACAGGTAACAATAAAATTAAAATTAAGGGATATAAGTTACGTTTTGAAAAGTTTTTCAATTTGCTTATATTGATTACGGATGAGTTTCACGAAGGGATTCATTGATCGTAGCTATGTTTGGGAATAAGACGAAGTACTTGCATTCACCGGTGAATTTTACGCTGTTCAACATCGTAAAATTTGGTACCATTGTACCAAACATCACAAATCCAGATGAAATTCAAGATTAGGTGATATTTTTCAGAGAATCTTGAGGACCTTCTCAAATCTTTAAGTTAAAAACCTTTCATGCCCTTCATTCACCCATGCGTGTATTTAATCTTCAATTTCCTCCCCTGTGATGCACTAATTGGTATTTTTAACCACATATTTTCCTCTTCGAGAACCGCCTTCATTCTTATTCCTTCACTTCTGTATTTCCCTCATCCCCCTCTCACCGATTCCCTTGACTCCTCCCTCGGCTTCCTCGAATGCGCAGGCGACAGTTGGAGGTAGCGAATCGGAGAGGGTCCCCTTTGGTTCCGAGACCCCATTTTATTCCATCCAATCCTTCCTGTCCCACGTCTCTCTCTCTCTCTTTTTATCCGTCGCAACCGGTTTTTGGAGGAAAGAAGCCTACATGAGAGAGGTAGAGAGATAAGACAGCACAGAGTGGAATGAGAGGAAAAAAATAAAAGGAAGAGGAGCAGTATACCCATTCTCTTTCTCCCTTTCTCATCTTTATGCAACGGAACACTAACGCCACCGCAATACGCATTTCCTTTGTCACATTTCAAGCACGTCCTCCTTACTCTTGCTTTACCCTCCCTCCTCCCCACTTTCGTCCCCTTTTCGACCCACTCCACAGTCCATCATCCCTTCATCCTCCTCGTCCTTTCCCGCCTATAAATACCCCCACCCTTTGCCCTTATCACATTCGCACTCCTCCCTGAACAGTTTGAGCACATCGCTTTGCATCCCACGGTACGGGGTGCGAAATATTCGCGATGCCTCTCTCTCTCTCCCCCGCCCCTTCCTTCACCTTCCCGCCCTGTCACGTAACGCTTTCATCGCGTCGTGTCGTTTGCATTATTCTCTGGCGCCGCACAGGAAAACTTGTCACTTACGTCAGCCTCGAGGGCGTCCGGCTTGATGTTAGATTTTTGGCATCTACGCCAAAGAGACGACTGCTCGGCCAGATGTCTTACCACTCACTGCTTGTCTACTTGATCTTGGCGGGTGAGGACGAAGAATAGGGGGAATTATGTCTATCTTAAGGGTGAAGTTATTCGTTTGTCTTCAAATTGTTTTTGAATATACCCATCGCCACCTTAGGTTTCTACATTTTTACGTGTTAGAAGAGGTACATGACCACAGTGAAATATACATTAAAACGAAATTCGACTCGTCAAAATTTTAACCCGTTCCCTGTATTAATTTTTCATTTAATATAAAGTGCGCATTCATAATGAATAACATTTGTCGCAGTTAATGATCCTAAGGCTTCTTTTGTGTTTTCCCTTAACGTTTTGCGAAAATTTGTCCGCAATTTTATAAATGATTTCAAAACATACTCCCGTAATACGTGAGGATAATATCTCATAATAATGTGAAGGAATACCTCAAGTACCTCTAACTTAAGTAGATAATACCTTAGGTAATATCTTACCTCAAATAAATTCTCCTATGCATCTTTATGCTTTGCTTAAACAACATTACTAGTCAAAAGATCCACAAACTTTTTCAGACGAGAAAATCGCCACTCATGATCGAGGTTAAATTTTCTGCCAAAGTTGTCTAAAAAAAAGGCTGATTTTTTTCTTCAACCTAAATAATCTAGTCATAAATCAACCAAAGGAATTTATTTTCATACGACTTAAATAGATACCATCTTGATGAATTACAAATAGTGACCGCGGAGACCCAAGATACAGCACATCTGCCTACGTCTCGGCGTCAACTCACCCTCCTCCGTTATTTTCTTGGTCTTCTCATCTTAATCAATCTCACACTTGTCTTTATAGATTCTCCTTTCACCCATCCGCGATCCTCTCTACACGTCTCCCCCGTGCCAATCTCGATCCTCCAACGTCTCCCGCAACAGCTCCCCCCCCCCGGGTCACCCTTTACTATCGAACACTGTACGCTTTCCCATGCATTCAGAGGCTGATCATTTTTTTATGAATTCGCAGAAGGTGGTGGGGTGGGACAAAAAAGTAACACAAAGCAAACATGCCTCGTGGTGCCCTCTCTCGGTTGACAGGCAACGCATAGTCATCACTCAACGAGGAGTCCTAGTTCCCTTCGGAAATAGACTCGGCTCTGGCCAGGTACCCCATCTGTCAACGGTGGAGTCGGAGGGAGGGATGGTCGGAGGAACGTGGACTTGAATAAATGTAGCTATTTAGGACCGTAGATCGATAATAATTAGAAGGGAAGTGTGTACGCAGCTGAGAAAATTATTGGTAAAATCTGATAATCCAATGAGATGTGCGGGAATATGGTTTTATACATTATGTGCCATTTAGTTGTTTGAGCTGCTACATCGTAGGTGTAAATAACTAATGCAAAGGTTAGATTCAATGCCGTTCATTCTAAAGAAAAATGTTGAATGCTTCAGAGTTTACTCGTTACCATCAAGGAATTGCGTTGTCCTCACTGGATGTGGAGGAAGGATTACTTTGAATTCGAAGGAGAACGCCGATTGCCGTATAAATCACCCATATGAATGGAAAATTGCGAGTAAATTCTATCGGATCGAATAACTGGGGTTTTTGAGCACTGAATAATGAACATAAATAGATATGGACTTGAATACAAAGTCACGATAATACATACGGAAATATGAATGAAAAATGATTTAAGACTGCGGGTTGGAAGTTTTCTATTGAAGTTACGGTCTAGCTATGACTACACCTTTTAGCATGCGTGATTAGATACTCAGCTTCGACTACCTTTGCCGTACGGCATTTAAATGTATTCATAAGGTTTCCGAATGCTTTTATTTGGTTTTGAAAACATTTTGTGTCCATTGGAAAGGTTGATATTGTTTCTCAATGGATCAAACCATAGATGACGGGGAAGGAAAGATCATGGGAAAGACACTTTGTGGAACAAAGAGGAAGACTGCGATAGTAGCTAAACAAGAGTGTAAAGAGACAGTGCTGGGACATGGAAGAAGAAAGGATGCAGTCACCGATCTTGTAAAGCGAAGGTGGACATCATTTATATTTTATCATTAATTATGAAAGGTATTCGTTAAGAGAAATAATTGAAATAGTTATTAACATAGAGCTCCATGGAGCTCTTTTCAGGAGATTTCAAAAGCATTCCTCGGGATACGGATGTGGCGAAAAAATAGATACTTGTTCATAACTATTACTTCTAATAAAGACATCTTTGTCCGATTGATATAGATTAGCATGGCATCCTTTCATTGTCGTTGAATGTCTCCGAAATAAGCATATATTAATCAGCGAATTCAACCTAAGGTCTTGAAAACAAATGGAAGTCTTGCCACAAAAACTTAGATATCAAAACCTTTCTAATGAAGACGGCCATTTATCATTTATCGAAGATGGTCAAATGTTATCTCTGTAAGAGTGAATAAATTCATTAGGCGTCGTTTCCTTAATCTTTTAAAATACAAATACATATGAAGTAATTAGAAACATTTCATAAAACAGATACTAAGAATAGTTGCCCACTGTAAAATGGAGTGCAGGGATGATCTGCATTGTAGTGCTCTACGTAGCGAATGACTCCGTTAAAAGTTACTGTTGCGGATCTCCCGCAGTTTCTTGAAATTTCTCTTAAGCGAACTTTATCGAAAATATTTAAGAACCGGCTGGTAGCAAAAGTTTCAAATAACTCCACGGGAACACTATTTGTAAATCAAATGTTAGCCCTATGCTATTACAGTAATTAATTCAGGTTGGCTAGATTTATTTATCGAATGCGTGACATTTTGCTATTCATTTCTGAGGGAAGAAAAATAATTTGTCGTAATTTTCGTTTGAAAAAGTGAAAGTTCACCAATTGCTGAATTGATCTATTCTTGTCAGAAGGCAAAAAGAAAGGCATAAACAGCAGAGCTTATCATTAGTTTTCGGTCAATCTCTTAGAATGTTTGTGAACTGCGAGCTAATTAATTTATTTTTTCGATAGAGGTAAATCAAGGCGAGCTCTAAAACGAAGCTGAGAATATTAGAGCATTTATTTTTTTAAATAATCTTCAGCAAAAAATATTCTTAATGCATCAGACTTCGTATTTTAAAAATATCAATGGCCTTGGGAATTATTTTTTCTCGGCAGCTGCTTTAACACTTATTTGAAAGGGCAACAAACTATAACGTCTTTTACCGCAACGAGGGAGCCGCGGGAGGCAACCTCGCATCACGTTTAAGACGGGTCTGGACGAAGCAAACCCTCAAACATGGGTGACTGAACACCCACACCGCATAGAAATGATTGAAAATAAAACGAATGATCCGACGGATCGCATACGAAGTGATGGGACGCGTGAAAATCACGAAGTACTCGTATATAAACGGAAGAAAGCGCAAAGCAAGGGAGATGAGCCAGAAACGGCGATTAGAACGAAAGATAGGGTAGGAGGAAAAGATTAGAAAAATAGAATGAAGAAAGAATGTGATTGAGATTGTAACTATAAAGAGAAGAGCGGCAGTGAACGTTGAGACTTGAGTGAGTAGTAGTAATAGTAAGGTGGGCGGGCGGTGTGAGGGGGGTGAGGTAGGAAGGTAAAAGAGGAGGGGATGATGTTGGTCGTATTTTTTTGCTCGCCTTTGCAGGGAGCGCCGAAACCCTACGACAGCGATGAGAAATAAGGTGTCCAATTGCATTAGCATTATAATCGGACGATAATTTCCCTTTGGCGGGGGAGAATGGGCGGAAGGTATGAAGGGAAGGAAGCTCCAGTACTCTCAGTCGCGACGGGTGGGGGTCGCTCACTGGGTGGCGAGGGGTGCGGAGGATAAGGGGGGGGGGTGGGGTGTCGGCCCCCGGGGAGGAAGGGGAGTGGATAAAAAGCGGGCCCAGAGGACGTTGAGGTTCAGGGGGTGGGCAGGGAGGAAAGGGTTGGGAGAGACACCGTCGACGGGGGACGAAAACGTTGTTGATTGTGAGTGCGCGCAGGGTGGATGTAGCACTACAGTTGCTGAGCTTCGAAACGGTGATGGTAACTGGAATACGAGTTGCTTGCTGAAGATGACTCGCACATTCCGATGCACATCAATCCTCAGTTTGATTAGAGTGAGCTGCCAAAAAAGTAACTCTTGAAACAAAACGAAGTCACGATGACGATTGGTGGGCGGTGGCAAGGAGCGCTCACGCCAATTCGAGGCGATGACAAGAACGTGATTATTCAGGCATTAATTAGTGAAGGACCCAACCCATCAGATTTTTAATGAGTAATAAAATCGTTTTCAAAATGGCAGGCCGACGTTGGAGGTGATCTTATGCAGATTTAACGACCCTAGAAACGCTTTAGCTGACGTTTTAAGAGTAGCCCAGATTTTGGTTAGAACGTAGCTTTTGAACTGCCGTAATAAATGTTTTAGATAAACATTAACCATCTTGGTCAGTGTCGACGTACCGATGGAATTCTAAGTGGAGGGTAACTATTAAGGTTACCTATAGTAGTCCACTTTGCTCTATTTTTATCATATATGTTGCCCTTATGAGAGAAGAAATCATGCGAACCTGGTTTTCACAGAAATATACTTCAAGCGACTTCATTTCCAGGATTTATTTAATTAATGCGATCCGATCATGCTCATTTTAGCCATAACGTGTATGTACTCTTTTGCTTAGAACATGTTTTTGCATTTCCGGATGGGGAGTTTCTATCGTTCCGCATTGACGTTTTCAGCGCCTCTAAAAGTTGTGGCTGGCTGTTCATAAATGTTCTCCGTCAGCAGGATTTTTTTCTCTATATTCAATTGTATGCAGATGAATTTAATTTAGTAAATGTAGCATAGTATTTGGTAAACATTAAAAATAGCAATTTGTCATTTCATAGCTACTTCAGCCGATTTTTTTAAATGACAACCAAAAAAAATGTCCATAAGACCGTATTTTTAATGGGTAAAAAGAAAAATAGTTAAGGTACAAGGTGGTCACTTAATGTCCACGACCAGTTAATCATCTTTCTCGCAATCTACACGCAAATTCAGGTATCAACTCCATAAGATTGAATTTTTTATACTTTCCTGTCTCTCTCCAGTGCACGTGAAACTTCCTTATGAAGTTATTAAAATATTTTTAACATGTTAGCCTCAGAAGTTCAGGTAATAACTAATAACAACATACATTCTCGTCCAATAATATCGGGCGACCGTAATTCTCCCCATTCGAACTTATGACTTTTCGTGGAATTCTCCGTGATTTTTTTTCTCTGTTCGAAAATGTAAAAAAAAGAAAACCAACTACATTATGCAAATAAATTATGGGTGTTGCTTAGTAAAAATTACTGGTGTCGAGTTCTGAGTGAAAGCTCGGCGCCGAGCACTTTATGAAACTCTCCTTGCAAAAAAAAATCAACCGTAGCGAAGGGAGCTCATACGACGGCGTAGATTTTTAAAGGTGCCAAAGGGATGAGCGGGACGGAAGGGGCGGAGGACGGCAGGAAAGGGTAATAGAGTATGCGGATGGGAGGGTGGTTTTCAGAGTTGGAGGGTGGGTTTCGAAGTGTTGGGTTACCCAAAAGGCGTTGGCCATGATTAGACAACTCCGTCGGAATGAGGGTGGGAAAAATCGGAGACGGGTGCATAGAGGCGTCGGGATTGAAACAGTACTGCCAACGAAACAGCTTTCTTACTCGATTGGGGGATGTTTTTTTTTAATTCTCACAGATAATTTTATTCCGACATGCATATAAATTGTCTATCTAAACCCTCGCTCGTGTTTTAGTGGTTCTATGGCTTATCCTCTATGAAACAAGATTCTTAATTGAAATTGCGTTGTACAATGTAATGACGGAGGACCGTGGGATATTTCAGATGACGTAAAAATTACGTAGTTATGTGGAAAAAGTATCCATTAGATGTATGCAATATTTTGGATTGACGAATCACAGCTTTAAGTGGCAAAAATTATTAAATATATTGAAATCTGAGGGAATATCTCTGTAAATTTATGACCAAGGTTTATTTAAATTTCATTTACTCTTTACATTTCTACATCCCTGGATTAATAGTTTCATTCGTAAAAACAAGGGTGAAGTTGACAGGCAGGATTAAACAGAATATAACGGCTTCAGAAAATTAAGTAGAGCTAATGACAACCTTAAAAAAGAGTAGGTTCATTCAGTAAAAGTCTTAAAATGCACCACAATTATGGAAATAATTAATGAAATCCAAATTGATTATCGAGAAATAAATATATTTTTTCCACTTGAGATTTCTTCTTTTATCTTATCACGTCAGATTTTCATTTATTAATCTTTTCAACATCTAACCGTTCAGGAAAATGTACGAGTGAAAGTAATTGACAGCGTTGTATATGTTGTTAATGCCGATCGTTACTATGCGATAAAAATAAATACAAGTATCTTTGATTTATACGAAAGAGTTGGACTGATATTCAATGGATTAATTAATACACTGGGTTGATTAATGTTTAATTAAAAATTTTGGATCAACTCACGCGTGCCATCGGACATTTGATCGGAAAAATCTCGAACGAACGGAAACGGAACTCACGTGGATGAGTTAGCCAAAATTGACATCCTCTGCCCTATTCATTAAACCTGAACGGTGTTTCAAAGAAAACACCGAAAGCAGAGGATATTTTAATGGAGATTAACCTCTGTTCCCAATTTTCCCGACTCTTTCTGAGGTTCCCTTTGGGTGGCATTTGAGTGATTCGTCTTGGGAACACCGAGGCGAAGGTTACCTCTGAGAAAGGTGGCGATAATTTTGGAATGCGGAGAGGAAAGAAGCCGAGACGGGAGGGAGGAGGAGGAATAGAGAAGTCGAGGGATTTCCTGTGCAGAAAGCCCACTGGGTTTGCAAGGAATGGAAGAGGGACGGGGAGAAAGCTAACCCTTCCGGAGAAATGGTTGAAGGGGGGTAAAAAGAGAGACTGGAGGGAACGGGAACAACATAATCTTTTATCTGAATGGCAATTTAAATTTCTCGGAGAATGAAACTTCTGGGAAAGAGTAATTTTCTTCCGTAATGCACGTTGGTGCCCGTGGTCTCGGAAATGGCTGAGACGCTTCTCGGCGAGGGAATGGGTCAGATCCGTACGCGAGACCTCTGGGAACGGTGAGGGGGGGAGGGGTGGGAGTCGAGGAGACGGGGTGTGCCGTAGCAGAAAGGGACCCGCAACGGAATATCAGGTCACAGGGAGAGGAGAAAGGGAGTGAGAGGATGGATAGTTGGCTGCGGGAAGGAAGGGGGGAGGGGGGAGGCAGGGCAAAGGAGAAAGATGAGTGTTTCGAGATTACGGAGGGGGTTAACATTACAACAGGGCCCAGCAGGAAGCGGTCGGCTGCTAATTTTTGGGAAGGAGAGTGGAAAAAATGGCAAGTGGGAGGGGTAGGTCGGTCGGGCGGTCGGGGGGATGATTGCGCGGGGAAGGGCCGGGGAAGGGAAATCTAGATGGGGTTATAGTGTTGAGAGAATAAAAAGGGTAGGGGATTTTTTTTAACGGGGTTGGCTCCATGCGCTTGTCTAAGGAACCGTAATTCGAGTAGGCAAAAAAGAAAAATCATGTATGAGGTCTCTTTCATTGTACATTCGCTACCGTAGCACTCATACCGAAAGGGATTTTATCGAGTGAGAGTTGAGAATACGGACCAATCTCCTCATGAATAGCTAAGATATTAAGATATTATTTTTGCATGATTCTTACGATATTTCTATACATATTATGGTTACTTACCTCATTCCTCTTTGACGCTAAAGCAAATTCTCCACTACATTCTATGGTGTTGGAGCACATGAATCAAAATGAAATATAAATATAGAAAGAATATTACAAGAAATAACAACTCCGCAGCTAAAATATTTATCCAACCTTGGGACAGCTATAAATAACCGCGGTTCAGGATTATGTTTCCGCCTTTGTTTCGGGAAAATCAGACTTTCAAAAGAAAGATGCTGACATTTTTAATATTTATGCGCTAGAAGTATGCTTATATATAGTCATTATTTTGTGATCATATTTTTATGAAAACACGAATTTTAGCATGAACTGGGAGAAGACATTTAAAAAAATTCATTTAATCAGTTTAGTTTATCTAAAATCGGTCACGCAAGTTAAAAACAACGATGGTTTTATAGAGTGAAACAAGATCATCTGAGTGAAAACCATTATACTCGTAATTATCCAAACTCTTTTTGCTCGTTCAACAAACAAAACATGTTTCACCACGGGGCTCATTTCGTAAACTTCTCGGTTCCTTGCTTTTTATATTTGCTTGCATCCGTTTGGTGGAGATGCAGGAGGAAGGGAAAGGAATATGACTTTGAGACCAAAGCGATATGTTTTTCTCACGAACTGATCCGTTAAAATGTTCAAATTTATCAACCGGTCCCAACCTGAATCTCAACTGAAAAACTACGTGATTATGGACGGTGGAGACCGCCATCGAGTTTCATTCTAATGATAGATGGAACAGAAAGAAATTCAGTATTAGTTTCTATTTTGGAAATTTGAGTAGTCTGTTCCCTTATTCTTAGTTGCTCGACAGCCAAAATTTATCACCTGCAATACTATAATAGGCACTTAATGAATAGGGAAAAGAAAGTAGAATGGAAGGAAAAATATCTATTCCGAAAAGAGGATCGTTGCTGGAAATTACGCACTTGCCTATGGCTCTCGCATTATCTGGAATGTCGGTCGCCCCCTCCGGTTTATCCCTTACCTTTAATACTCGTATACTTAATTGTATATTACATTTTCTTATGTCATTCCCAGGATTATATATGGGATAAGTTAGGAGTTACGCTTGTATGATTTCATGATCACTGGCCAATTTGTATATTGTGTCTAACCTGAAGAAAGCCTAAGAGAAAGGCCAAACTATATATATATATATATATATATATATATATATATATAAACACACAAACACTAGGTTAATAAATATTAAACATACAGAAACATAAAAGAAGGACACTTACAGTAGATATTTACGTTTCGACGGCACGGCCGTCGTCATCAGAATCTGATGACGACGGCCGTGCCGTCGAAACGTAAATATCTACTGTAAGTGTCCTTCTTTTATGTTTCTGTATGTTTAATATTTATTAACCTAGTGTTTGTGTGTTTGTGCGTCGCCGGAGTGCGTCATCTTCAAGATTATATATATATATATATATATATATATATATATATATATATATATATATATATGTGTTATATATATAATCTTGAATGTTATATATTATGTTTTAGGCCTCTGCGAGGTGAGATGGAAGGATAGCGGGGATTACTGGAGTGACAATTATAGAGTGATATACAGCGGCGTGGACGAGAGCCAACGAGGGGTTGCCGTAATTTTAAATAAAGGGGTAGGAAGAAGCGTAGTCAACATAGAGCAAGCGACAGATAGAATTTTACTCGTAGAGATTAAAGCAGAGCCGACGAACTTGGTCATTGTTCAGGTATACATGCCACCAAGCAACCACAAGGAGGAAGAAGTCGATAGGATGTATGATGAGTTAGAGGATATCATCGCGAGTGTTCCTGCAGGGAAACATTTGATAGTGATGGGGGATTGGAATGCGACGGTAGGCGAAGGAAGAGATGGTGGTGAGGGGGGACTATGGGTTAGGCACGAGGAATGAACGCGGGGAGAAAGCAATTGAAATCTGCAGGAGACAGGGGTTAGTCATCACTAACACATGGTTTAGGCACCACAAAAGGCGTAGGTATACATGGAAAATGCCAGGTGACTCAGAAAGGTATCAGTTAGATTATATTATGGTTAGGCACAGGTTTAGGAACAGTGTGATAAATTCGCACAGTTTCCCAGGAGCGGATGCGGACTCTGACCACAATTTAGTTGTTATGAAATGTAATGTTCGTTTCAAGAAGATACGGCAAGGGCGGCGGGTTAGGAAATGGAATTTAGAAGCAGTAAATGGATTAACGAGGAAGGAGTATCAGCAGGCTGTAGAAAAAATGATGGATGACGGTAAAGAACTGAGTACTATCGAGGAAAAATGGGAATGTATCAAGAAAGGGATATTGGAAGCCGCTAAAGACACTATAGGAACCGTTAACAGGAAAAGGATAAGGAAACCATGGGTAACGGATGAGATGATTGCAAAGATGGATGAGAGAAGAAGATGGAAAAATGTAAACACAGAGTTAGGCAAAATGAAATACAAAGAGTTAAACAATAAATTGAGAAGGTCCACAAATAAAGCAAAAGAAGAATGGTGGAAAACGCAATGCGAGGATATGGAAAGTTTACAGAAGGAGGGTGAAATTGGTGCTCTATACAGCAAGGTTAAGTTATTATCGGGAAGTAAGAAGGCAAGATCTGTGCTAACAGTTAAAGATAAATGGGGTAAGATAATAGTTGAACCAGGAAAAATCCAAGAGAGATGGAAGGAATATATAGAAACACTGTATGGTAAAGAACTTAGGCCGACAAGGTTAGACATAGAAAAGGAACATGACGTAGAAGAAGATAGCTTAGGTCCAGGCATACTCGACGATGAAATAGAAAGGGCATTAAAGGAGATGAAAGCAAATAAGGCTGTGGGAGTGGACAATATTCCTGTAGAAATGTTGAAATGGTTAGGGAAAGGTGGGAAGAAGGCCATATATGGACTGATTCGTAGTATCTATGAGGATGGAATCTGGCCGGAAGATTATGTGAGATCGGTGTTAGTTCCTATTCCAAAAAAGGCAAAGGCTTCGTCATGTGAGCATTACAGAACAATAAGTTTGATATCCCACGCAGCTAAAGTTATTTTCAGGATCATCAACAAAAGGATAGAGAGTAAGGCAAATGATTACTTAGGGGATGATCAGTTTGGGTTCAGGAAAGGAAGAGGTACGCGTGATGCCATTGCAGTAATGAGATCACTAATTGAGAGGAATATAGAATACAACCAGGATGTTTTTGCCTGTTTTTTAGATTTCGAAAAAGCGTTTGATAGAGTGAATTGGGAAAAATTAATGCGTGTATTGCAGAAAATAGGAATGGATTGGAGGGACAGGAGACTGATCCGCAACCTGCAAATGTCTCAAACTGCTCAGGTGCGAGTGGGGAACGGAGAGTCCGCATGGGCAGTGTTAGGAAGAGGTGTAAGGCAGGGTTGCCCATTGTCACCTGTACTGTTCAACGTATATGTAGAGGAAATGATTAAAGAGGCATGGGAAGAACTGGAGGTAGGAATGAAAGTCGGAGGGGAATTCGTAAAATCGGTTAGGTTTGCTGATGACCAAGCATTAGTTGCTCAGTCAGCCAAGGGGTTGCAAGCATTGTTGAGTGAATTGGAGGTTCAGTGCGATAAATATGGGATGAGAATCAATATTAATAAAACAAAGGTTATGCGATTTTCCAGAAAGAAAAAGGCTAAGCTAAATATTAAAATAGGCGGGGAAAAAATAGAGCAGGTAGAACAGTTTACATATCTCGGAAGTGTTTTGGACCAATACGGTCAAAGTGGTAGGGACGTAAGGAGAAGAATTGCGCTAGGCAAGGAGACTTTCTCAAGGAGGAGGGAGTTGATGACGGGGACGTTGAGCAGGGATGTTAAGACAAGACTCGTAAAAACTCTGATATGGAGCGTAGCTATGTACGGTGCGGAAACGTGGTCGCTGAAGCAGGAGGATAGACGTAGATTGGAGGCTTTTGAAATGTGGGTGTGGAGAAGAATGGAGAAGGTGAAATGGACCGAAAGGAAAACAAATGAGGAAGTACTAGAAATGGTGGGTGAGGAGAGGGGTTTGTTGAGAGAAATCCTATGGAGGCAGGAAAAATGGATGAAAGGCGTATTGAGCGGTAGTGGAATGTTGAAGAGGGTAATAGAGGGGAGAATGTTGGGCAAGCAAGGTAAGGGTAGGAACAGGATAGGGTTGTTGGACGGGATGAAGGGAGGAAAGAAGTACACCGAGATGAAGAGGGACCTGATATAGATTAGTTTGCTAGGTGGGGAGTCACAAAATGTTTATTTGATAGTTGTGTCCATCCAAAAACCTACCTTAACCGGTAGATTACCTAAAAAAATATATACTATATATATAATTCAAATACGAAATCCCCCCATACGGCGCACAAATATTCATTCAAACACATACGTATACCATAAACACAGTGTTCAACCCGAAGGTCGGTTTGCTAGGTGATGGTAGAGTTCACCCAGTACTAAGCCCGACGGCGTGTGAAATTCTACTAGTGTGATGGTCTACTGGTAGAGGGGCCAGTTCTTTTCCCTGTGCCGGCTATGGTTTCCCAGGTAGATCTGGTACCAGAAAAATCACATAGCTTGGGTGGAGCTGTGTCCAGAGTGGCTTGTCCGGGAATCGAACTGGGGCCCTCCGGTCAGTAGTCCAAAGCTCTACCCCCTATATATTTTTTTATACATTTATACTTATGTAAATTTGGTGGATCGATCTTTAGGAGTAAAAATAATTTCACGGTGTTTTTATTTATTTATAATAGATATGGAGGAAAGATAAAATGTAAAAATTATGGTGTCATCATTTTATCCTAAAAGAATAATAATGTTGTTCAAAACTGAAAATTGTTTAATAAACGACAATGCAAAGAATAAGGAAAAGTTGGTCCAAGTCTCGAGAGTTGAATGGAATTTTGTCTGGTAAGGGGTAAATGGACCACATGTTTGTCCTTTGGCGGGTGCTTGAGAATGCATGAATTTGCCAAAGAAACTATATTGTATGTTGCGTCTGGAAAGAAATGAAGGTTTTTGTGTAGGAATGTTTGGAAGTTTTAAGAGAGTGTGGTATGAATAGGCATTTATTCAACACTAAACCTATAAGGCATATGTGAAAATAGAATGGGAAAGTTAGAGTGAATAGAATCTTGAGTGACTGGTTTACCATGGTGTGATGAATGATACCTAATGCCATCACAGCGTTGAGAAATGGCTGCATGGACAAGATTGATGTAATGATTTGAGATGTAAATGTACCCGTCCTATGCGCCAACGATGTGATATTGTTCCTGAGAATCTATGTCGAATCCAATCCCTTTCATTCAAAAATTTTATTTGTTCTGTTTTGATTTTTTCTGTCATATGCCATTTATGACTTATGTTATAATAGAATTTAGGTTATAATAGAAAGTTTTAAAAAAATATTTAATGCTGTAAAAAATATTATTCTATAGCTATTACTACTCTTACTCCTAATAATTAAGTGTTATTTTAACCGTCATTTTTAAAAATTCATTTATAATAAATTCTGTTGATAGTACAAATGAAATTACGAGTCAAATTGATGTACCGTTAAAACTTTTATTTGCAAGTTTTTCGTTTATCAAAGTGACAGAATAATGTTCGAATCAAGTATCCTTTATCCAAAGCCATGCAATAGTGAAGCAGCTGACGAATCAAAATAGAACCGCATTTAAATACCGTATACTGCACCAACGACGCTTTGCCTAATGTAGTGAAACCAACAGATATCGTCACGCATCTTGGGCACATTCGGGGATGAATTTATCCTTTTACGGATTAAAAAGAAGTCGCTTCGGTTAAATGGTGGTGGTAACCTGAAATTTTCTCGTCATGCCCGACTTGGCAAACTTAAAGTTTGCTGACCCGCGCCCTGAATCATTCGTTTGATCTTTTTACCCAACGCCACATATCTTAGTTTTCAGTCATTGTCAGTCCCTTCATCCAGTGTCCCTGCTCTTGATTGCCTTGCTCTGCCGGTCTTGTCGACTCTTCCACCGCCGAATGACGACAGGCATTGGTGCTTTCACTTGGTGATTGACAGGACGATGAAGCGAGTAATCCACCTTAATGAAACCGTCAAAGTGGTCATTCTTGGCCCTATCTTGTTCGTTTCCTAAAACTACGCACTCGAATGCTAGACCTCATACATAGCCCAATGCTTTTCCGCTGACATGTCCTTCACTGTCCGTATTGCAAATACAGGCGGGTGCGTGCGTGTATGTATACAAATAGATACATACTCGTCACGCCGTTTCTGTCGAATAAGACAGTTCAAAAGTCTTAGTAAAAAAAATCATACTCCTTTTAGCAAACTTCTTCCCTAGTGCTTTTTCTTGCTTTAGTGTTTTTGATTTTTCTTTCCCCTCTGTTATTCACGAATAGTATCGTACATGCACTTCTGTATTTGAGAGCCTTAATATTCCTTGCCTTAAGAATATCTCTTCGGTTACATTCAACCATCAATTTCTCGGTAGAAAAAACTTCTTAAGCCATTTACTCTCCTCTCATATATCGTAGGTTTTCTCGGGAATTCTAACATAGAACATAATATTTTAATTATTTTTATTACTGGAATAAGTACCGTTACTAAATAATTTCATCACATACTCCATGCATAGTAATATGTTATATCATTCCAACTTCAATTGAACAAAATTAAAACCGCAACCAGAATAGTGCGATTTGGGCTCAACATAATATTTTTGCGAACCCATCAGAGCGATTATCTACTTATGTGAACCACAGTGAGTGAAAATTTCGGTGCCTAAAAAATAACTGCGACTCTAGTTGCATGTCTCAAAATGTTCATTCCTCTAAACGTTCATTGACAGTTATTATTGAGGGAGTATTTCGCAAGAAGAAGAAGCGTATGTATAATTAATGCGTCTGGAATATACCGCATCTATTCTATCTTCTTTTTGTGTCTAAGGTTTTCTTTTATGTCATACTCTTCAAGAACCCGTGGTATTCTAGCACTTTATTTCTCTTGCTCTTGAAACATTTTACTCTTTATCGACTTCTATGGCCGAATCGCAAAACATTTGTTCTGCACTGTTCCTGCTCAATACAAAGATTCATAGCCACACTGAACTAAGTTCTATTTTAAAGCCTTAAGCGTATATTTTTATAGCTATTACAAGAGCGTGAAACATTGATAAAAGTTAAAGTAAAGCACCATAACTATTAAAATGCAAACTGAAGGTATCTCGTGGGCAACGTTATCCAATTGGAGGCAAACCAAACGTCAGCACGATTTAGGATACAGGTATATTTAAAATCTTACTATTTCTCAAAGTTACCGTTACGATATCTCCCGTAGTTTCTTTGAATTCGTAACATATTCACGGGATAATTCGAGTACAGGGGAGCAATATTCACCTGATAGAAGGGTGTTATTTGATTTGAGTATTTATCTCACTAATTTGAAAATTTTAAATAACACTGTTAATGCTACGATAAGCATATTAAGGGTAGCCTCGTATGAATCGCAGTTTTTGCGGCGGTATTTCGATAATGCAGTATTTGTCCAAGTCTATTGAAGGAATATTGATGTCACCCTCAACTATAATGCCCTTTTTCGTTTTCTTGTAAATAAACTGCACTATTTGGTTGTTTAAAGCCTCTATCACATCTGAAGTAGAATCGGGTGGCCTGTAAAATGGCCGGATGATGCAAGGCCGGGACAACCGTTAACCAACTTTTTTGACGACAATATTGATCGTATGCGGTCCCTTGTCCTTACCGATCGTCGAAAAACTGTCCGAATGATAGCTGATGAACTGAATTTAGGAAAATCAAAAGTGTACACTATTTTAACCGTACGCGATGGATGGATCCTTCACCATGGCAATGCACGTGCGCATTCAACATTGATTTTTCGCCAGTTTTTGGCAAAAAATTCAATCACCATTCTTGATCATTTTTATTCACCATATTTCGCCCCCTGTGACTTTTTCTTATTCCCAAAAAGCAAAAATTTGATGAGGGGACCTCACTGGGAAGATGTGGACACAATAAAGCAAGACACGACGAGAAAACTAAAAAGCCTAGCTGCCGAGGACTTCCAAGGATGCTTTAAACAGTGGAAAAGAAGATATAATAAGTGCATAGCAACGAATGGAGAGTACTTTGAAGGGGACACAATCGATGTGTACTAAACTTCGCAAAATTTAGTTTTTTTATGGCCTCAGTTCGCGTATTTATTGGACAGACCTCGTACGTGTATTTTTTTCCTGGTTATTTCTCCCTATGGTGCACCAAGTGCTCTCAATCTGGTCATCAAATTTTTGCACATAGCTTTTAAAGTGTTTTTGAATGGCAATATATACCCCTCCTTTTCTGTTACCCCTGTCTTGTCTGTATCTACTGTAACCCAAAGGGAAAACTCCAGCTTCCTTAAAATCCTCGATGAGTCAACTTTTCGTTCCCTAAATTATGTCCGCGTCTAGATTTTTGAATATATGATGGACTTCAGCCATTTTGTTTTTAATACTACGGCCGTTAAGTATTATAATGTTCATATATTTCTCGACGTGTACATCTTTTACTGATTATTGATTTAACTTGTTCACCAAGTGGTGAACAAGTTATATATCTTAGTTATATAACAAGTTATATGTCGTTGAAATGCCCTCTTCCTACCTGCAGCGTTGGGTCAGATTCCTCACCTTGGTTAGGAGAGCGTTTTGTGTTGCACGTTCTTGTGGTGGTGGTATTTCGCCTTGCTACTTACTAAAATCTACCTTGCACGTTCTTGGATAAATTTCTTGCTGCATCCTAAGGTAAAATCATTTGTTTTATTAATCATATGTACTTGCACGCTTGTGGAGTGAAGGGAGGTAGATGTGTATTTGCATGCGTGTAAAATGATAGGATGTTTCTATGAATGTATGCACCACTGTGGATTTGGGTTTGCATGTGTGTGTTAGTTTCGAATGAGGTTTTTCTTTTTTCCTTTTTTTTTGGGTGGTGATCTAACACCCCCCGCCACACGCCCTTGCGGCAGCTTGCGGGGTATTATGTAGATGTAGATGAAAGGCAAGTGTTTATTTGTTCTGTTGTTTTTGGAATCTGAGAGTCATCTATACTTCCACCACCATTCCTAGTACAATCATGCAACAAGACTGGTATGTTTTTTGTTAAATATAGCCTCGACTACTTTAAATGTGTGTTCACATACATGCGTATACATCGATATACACACGCACAGGTGGAAACAAACGTTATCATATACTAAAATATGTGCACATACTGACACATACGAGTACACTTACACACCCACATATGGTTTTCTGCGTGATGATCTTTTTAATTCCTAATTGATTTGAGTAGCAGCTGTTACTGTCTCTAATTATTTTTGGAAAAAACATCTTCAGCCTATCCGTTCTACACTCGGTCTCTCTAATCTTGAATTAATTATTGTGTATTCCGTAGTAATTTGGGATATTTTATATGCGATTAATGTCTTCGGAAAACTGATATGTCTCAAATTTATATAAGAGATTCACTCTCAGACTTAATCTTCCTTGATCGAGGTGATTCAACCCCAAATCTTTTAGCAATCTTTTGTCACTCTACTGTTTGTTTCATTAACTGCTTTGAAAAATCTTGCTGCTCTACGCTGCACGCGATCCAACTGTTTTATTAAATCTGCATCATGATGATCCCAGATATTTGCTGCATAAAGATTATAGGTACACCTCACTTCATGATCTGCCCTACGGCGTAGGAAAATCTCGCATTTCTGATGGGAGATTCCATTTACTGTTGTGTTCCCTGAAAATGTTTAACTATCAGTAAATTACACATAATAGGTTATCTGGAAACGTCTGTAGGTAGAAGACCGATTTAAATCCGAGTCTCTGTGGTCGGTAGCCAACCACAAACTAACCCACTAACCCCCTCTGTAAGCGTAAACCATTAATTATAAAAAAAAACTGTATGAGTAAAGTGTAAAAGGGACTTAAATTAATTATTAGACTCAAAAGCGCAATCCGACTTAAGTATGAGGTTGATAATGGGGAAAACGGGTTTTTGCCCTTAGCAGGTATGATTCCGTTCATGTAAAAGTGTCAATAGAGTTTCTCTTTGGCTTAGGTGTAATTGATTCTGGATAAGTACCCCGTAAAACGATGACAATAATGTTCAACGGTTCGAAACGTAGAAAATGACCACGAGACTTGTCGAACCACAACCCATTCGGTCTAACTAGATTCCTACGTCTTAGGGTTAAACACAAGAAGGCGGAAGAGGCGGTAGGGAGCACGAGGGACGAAGGGCTGAAAGGCTGAGGAGTGAGGAAAGGGACGAGTGGAGGGGCAGTAGCAAACGGCAGATAATTGGAAGAGGGAGAATAGAGCAAGCCAAATGTCCCGAGGAAAACTCGAAGTGGGTGCGGAGGCGGACGTGGAAGGAGGCAGAGATAGTGTGGGACAAAAACAAAGGCGAAGGGAGATAAGAGTTCGGAAGAGTGATGGAGTATGGTTGGAAGAGGAGTGCGTGTGCAAGAAAGAGAAGGAGAAAGAGGGAAGAGAAAAAGAGAGAGACAAGGGAGGTAGTCGGAAAGGTGGGGGAGAGAACGAAATGGGTGGGGTTGAGAGTGCCAGAGGTAGGGTGAGGAGATGGATGAGAAGTCGAATCAGGTCACGAAAGTTTCAATAGAGGCAGGCAGGCCCACGGGCCGCACTTCTTCTTTCCACCCGGAGGAGTCAGTATTCCCTCTCCCTTCATTCTTCCTCTCTCGCTCCTCCTACAAACCGCGCCCCCACAGCGATCCGCCTCTCCCATACCCCTTCCGCTCCCGGCCTCCTCCCCCCACAACCTCAGGCACTCCTGTCGCACGGGGCCGCTGCCCATTGCACTCGCCGCGGACACGTCCCGTGAGCCGTGCGCGATCAGGCGTGGAGGTAGGTACTCGCGCGCGCTTATTTGTGGACGTGCGTGTGTGCTTCGAGGTTTTTGATAGTGGAAGGAATAACGGGGTCGATCGGGCGCGTTGCTGGATGGTGGCGATGAGCTAGGAGAGAGAATAAAAGCCGGAGGGCTAGTGCTCGGTTGATGCGGGAGACTCGCCCATATCGTATTGGTCGAGCTGCGTGCGCTCTCGAGTAGGACGAGGTTGGTCCGGGATGGAAGAGATGAAAATCTTTCAAAAAACTTACCGATTCAAATTCTCACTGCGTCCCAAACGAAAAAGCTGATGGGACCATGTGATGGTTCCAGTAATCGTGCTTGAAGAGGAGTTAATTCAATTTCATAAACAATCAATGCAAGACAGCAGGGCTTCCCTCCTCGAGGCGGGTTTCAAGTTAGTGACCCTCACATTTCGACGGTGAACATGCTACTCTTCGTTTTAGTCGAATATGCAGGAGGACCTTCAAGCTATTATCCGGGGTTTATGAGTATGTCAACCAATTCACCCAGTAGGTAATAATGGGTCCACTACCTGCAACATTCGGAATGAATTTCATAATGTCGGTCGTCATTGATCATTTTATTTTGCTTTCAATAACATTTTTATTATTACGAGTACAGTGAAACGACGTGGTCGGTGAATCTCTCTAAGTTTACCTAACAAGAGGTCAATTTTTTCTCGGCTCTAAGGGGTTTTGTCTTCTTACACGTATTGACTCATTCATAAAGTTGAATTCATGGTACAATATGAGCTCGGCGTTATGAGAATCTTAAAATTTTCACTGCTTTAGTAGGTTTAGAGTTCTTGAAAAGATCCCTGGCAATTAGGCGCGTAGTTATGACTCATTTGTCTACTTATTTTTAACTATGGTAATGAAATTTTATTTTAATAATAATCTGGCTAAGTATTGTAGTATGACTGTAAATTAAGAATATATTTATATATAGAAGTATTCTAACACCATTAAACCTGGGCAACCTTTGAACTTAACTCCTATCCAGTGATAAAAAAAACTTCATAGACACTAAGTAAAATAAGTTCAGTGAGCACATAACGTAGACACTATGATATTATTTTACGAATTAAACAGCAATATAAGTACAAACCAGAGTGGTAGTAAAAGTAAACAGAATAATGATATTTTTCATTTGAGGCATTTGATAGTGAAAATTCGGCTATTGCATTTAATTTCATTGTAACTTTGTCTTCTCATTATTTCCTGTTCTATCACTATTTTTTTAAATTTAAATTTCTGAGTACTGTAATTATTCCAAAAATACTTAGGGAATAATTATCACAAGACACTCGGAGCCAACAAATGGGCAGCAGTGACGCATTAGTTTTCGTATGCGATAAGATAATGCCACGCATTCATTATTTTCCACAGTGCAATAAAACCTTCACATCCGGGGAGGTTCGTTCGGTGACTGACTCTTTGATAAGCTGACGGGTGGCTAGTAAAACCGATTGTAATTTCAACAAAAATAACATGCCTTCGAGGAAAATTAGAATGTTATATGTGTGTATATACTTATACAGGGTTCGTCCGGAAAATAAGTGTACTGAGCTCAGGGAAAAAAATGTATTACACTTTTACATATCTTAAGCTAATATTCCTTAAAATAGGACCCTTGTGAGTCGATACACTTGTTCCAGCGGCGTTACCATTCCTGGAACGCTCCCGCGAAGGCATCATCGGGAACCTCTCGAAGACACGTCGTCGCGGCCTCTTTGACGGCGTCCAAAGTCCCGTATCGCGTTCCTTTCAAACTCCTCTTTATCTTCGGGAACAGAAAGAAGTCCGGTGGTGCCAAGTCCGGGCTGTAGGGCGGGTGCGGCAGCGTTGCCACGCCGTGCTTGGCCAAGAAGTCCGACACGACAAGTGCGGTGTGAGACGGCGCATTGTCGCTCAGGTTGTCAGTCATACGGTTGATCGTTGGCCGGACTCGGGCGCCTCGTTTTCGAAGCCTGTCGAGCACTTGGACGTAAAATGCAGCATTTACACTGAGATCATAAGATCGCAGACCACAGTGTAAATTAGGTTTCCTTATTAGCTTAACTGGTAGAGTATCCGCCCGGCAAGTGGACGGTCCGTGGCTCAAATCTCGGATAAGGAAATATTTTTACATTTGTTATCTGCTCAAATCCGCCTTCTCCATCTTTCCTGTGTTGTTCTTTATGTGTGGAATAATATTTGTTCGCCGTTTGGCGGGATTTCGTGTTATATATATATATATATATATATATATATATATATATATATATATATATTCAAACTTGAAAATCCCGCCATACGGCGCACAAATATTCATTCAAACAGTAATAGGTATAAGGAAAGGGGATAGGAAAACACATAAAAGGCGAACACAGGACATGTGGGGAAGGCGGTTTTTGAGCTGTTGTGGGTGGGTGGCTATTCGCTCCCACGGACGGCCAAAGCGCCACTGGCGTACCGTTGACCAGGCAGGGTTTTCCCCATTGCCAGGGAATCCCTTTGGGTGAACCCAAAGGGGCGTCCCTTGAGCCGCCGGGGAGTTCCCAGGATCCCACCCCCGCAAAACAATGCACCTGTGGGGAAGGGCTGCAGGTCATCGTACTCCTCCTGCCCAAGGCCAGGACGTCAAGAGCTCCCGGGCAGTTCTGAGAAACCTTGTGACGTCGGGAGGAACCGGAAAAAAGGGGCTAGCGCCCGGACCTGGGCAGATGGTCAGGGGCAGCAGACGAGGTTGGCCGGCTGAGAGGAGACTGCGGACGCGGATCTACGGCCTGTGTCGCGAATCGCGACACCACGATCTCCTACTCCTGGCTCTGGGCTTCCCTTCCCTTCCCGTACCGATCTCCGTCGGCAGAGTAAGTGCATACACCCAATAAATTACTAATCGGCCAATTCTGTGTTCCTTCCTTCCCCTTCATGTCACGACGACAGAGCAGATCACGAAGGTAAAAATATTTCGAAAGTAAAAATATTTCCTTATCCGGGATAAGGAAATATTTTTACTTTCGTGATCTGCTCAAAAACCGCCTTCCCCACATGTCCTGTGTTCGCCTTTTATGTGTTTTCCTATCCCCTTTCCTTATACCTATTTCTGTTTGAATGAATATATATATGTATATATATGTATGTATATATATATATATATATATATATATATTTATATTTATATCAAATACGTTTTTAATATATTTATATATTTTCACATTAACACAATTATCAATCCAAAAGTCGGTTTGGTGGGTGATGGTAGAGTTCACCCAGTCCACCCACTTCGCCCGACGGGTTGTGAAATTCACACATCAGGGTAAGGGAGCCAGTTCCTTTCCCTGTCATGGTTTCCCGGGGAGGTCTGGTACCCGAAAAATCATATTGCTTGGGTGGAGCTGCAGTTGCCCAAAGAGGCTTGCCCGGTATCGAACCTAGACCCTCCTGTCAGTAGTCAAACGCTCTACCCCTGGACTACCGCGACCCACACGTGTGTGTAAAACATCTAATCGGATTTACTTTAAACCTACTTCTGTGTCCGGAGAATTTTACCTGGTACCCGGGAGAACTCCAGTGCTCCCACGCAAATTACGCTCCAGAGAGCCGAACACCTTTTAGTCTCAATTCTCCACGCCAATGCCCCCCGAATGTTTTCAACCCCCACATGCCATTTCCCCTTTAAGCAGCTTTCATCTCCCTCCCACCCCAACGGGGCAGCCTTCACTCCGCCATCTCCTCTTGCTTGCTTCCTCACCCTCCCACTCAGCCCACCTCCATCGCTTTTTCGTGGCGTGTCGGCACAAATCCCCCGCCCCTCCTATTTCCACCTCGCCAAATATTCCACCTTGTCACTTTTGACCCTAATACCGGGACCGGGGAGGGGTCGACGCACTTACCGCCCCTCACCCTCCCCGGCGGCTGACGGCAGCGCATGAGGCGACGGCGCGCTGGCCTCTTGTGGTCAACGAAGGACGTGTGACGGGGGGCGGGAGGTGCCAGGGAAATGTGTGCTTCCCTCGGGCAAAAGGACGCATGCCACAGAGGCCTCTCTCATGCTCAACGACGCCCTCCAGGTTGACTTCTTTCGATTCTTATTCTTTTTAAAACATCGTGATTTTAATTCCCCCGTCCTGATCCCATGCCCCCCATTCCTCTCCCCAAATCTTTGTTTTTGCCTTCTGAAAGTAATAATGTCGCGCAAAAGGAAAGGAGAGACTTTTCCCGTCTTTACTTTTAATAAATCATTCGTATGTGATTTATCGCGGGGGTCAAAACTGGTGATCCCGGCTGGATGGGCCAAAGAGCCGGTTCGCTTTCCTACAGGACCCCACTCCATCTTGATTTCCCCTTCAGGAGTACACCCTCTTTCCTTTTTTTTCCCCGTCGGTTTTTGTACTAAGTCCTTGGTTGTATTTGACGCAAAGTGAGCTTATTTGGGTGCATACATATAAGTGCTGCCATTTACCCATCCGCCATCGAAATCGGCCCCTTTGATTCAAGTAAAAACATGGGTGGTGTGATTCTAGTGGGTTTTTAGTAGGCAGTAGTTTTGATACAAACCTGCTGTTTCAGACGCTTCCAATGTACCATCGGTCGAAAATCCTTAGAAACACAGATAAGCTGGAAAGTCATTCGTTAAAATCAATGTAATTCAACTAAGAAATTGCTCGGTCTTTAAGTTAAAAGTTAATTTAATTTCTGCAGTTTTTCCTTAAGGTTATAAATCATAAAAAGGAAAATATGTTACTTTCACGTTGAAACACATGTTTTTTACATCCCGAAAATATATTTCAAAACTGTATTTATTTATATAATTTAAGATTCTACCGTTTTTCTTCTTTTGGAATAAATGTCTGCAAATTTCGTCAGCTAAGAACTTTATCACTTTTCCTATTATGAACATACTCGGCTGTGATCGTATACCATACCAGACGTAGTGAACTGCAGTCCAAAGAGGTGGGCGGAGGCTTTCAGCGTAACTTACGAGTACGATTAAGTCAAATGGATAAACTCTTGTAGGACTACAAAGCTATTTTCCCATAAATACTTGCGGACTGCAATGATATTTTCAAATTACAGCTACATTAGGGCGTTCTTTAAAACAAAAATCTGATTTTCACTTTTAACGTGCAAGTATAAGGTATTAAAACCATAATAAATATATTCTTTAGTGATTAACAATTTATTCTGCTAGTATAACCTACTACAAATAATTGTGTGTCCAAAAATACCACTCGTAGTTGTGGACAATTTTATTCCCTGGAATATTCTACATATAGTTAAACGACGGCTGGGTTGTGAAACTAATAGTTTAGTGTGCATTATTTCACAAACAGGAAACGTTGGACGATAATATGCATAGCAGGCGCCGGAATCATATAAAAGTGTGGCTAAAATTATCTTAATTTCCGCAGCAATTAATGCTATGACTCACTGAAGAGGACTATTAATGTCACAATAAAATTATTTGACATGTAATTACGGAACCACAATCATAGGATTTTGATGTAGTAGCTCTAAGAACCCAATTGTTATTGACGCTCCGAATTCACAAAAAAAACCATTAAGAAATTTAACCGTTGGAAATGTGCCATTTTTTTTAAGGAACCTATTATTTTTTTTACTGCTCCAAAGCTCGCTCATTTTCAAAAAGAATTTCATTCGAATGTAAGTTCGAAAAATAAGGTAAGTTTTGCCATTTGGGTCGACGGCCTTTTCGAAACCACTCAAAAGGAGGGACATAAAACCTTCGATTGACTCAAACGGCAAAAATGCTCCGAAGGGATCCTTTTTTTTCGCCATTTAACTTCGCTTCAAGGGAGAGTTGGGGGCGGAAAACCTCGTCCTGTGGAGGGTGGTGCGGCTGGAGGGGGGGGGGTGGACGTGGGAGGGTTTGGAAGAATAAGGAAACTCAGGCACAACCCACGGTGGAGAGCGTCTCGAATGATTCTTTCTTTTCAGCAAAGCTCTTGTTTATGTGCGAGAGGCGGGCGGGAGAGGTCGATATTTGAGCTGCCCAATAGTAGTCCTCGACTCTATAATTCAACCAGCCTCCACATCTTGAAGACGGCGACCCGGCGAAACACCTTCCCCGGACGAAATAGATGAACACACAAAAAAATGAAAATTCTCTGCTCAAAGGCATAGCCCACTTTCTCAGTCACGACCCTAAAGAAAGGTTGGTTAGTCCGAGAAATTTTCCGAGAAAATCTGAGAAAAGGACTGAAGGGATATAGAACCCTTTTCTGCTGATTTTCCCATTCCAATTTCCTGTGGAGTTTGAACCTGACCTCTTTACAGAAGGAAATGATTGCTCCCTGGTTAATTTTCAGTGGTTTCTTTCCTCGCCCGTACCCCCCGTATCCCCGAGTTCTAAAATATTTGACTCAGAAATCCGGTCCAACGATGTTATCATTCAGTGACGCGACGATATTCTCTATTAATTTTCATTATAACTAATACCACGTACATAATAATTCATATTAGACCAGTATTTTCCACTGTGAGATCATTATTACCAGGTTTATTGCGTACATACACTGATCCCTTTGATTTAAGACAATTTAATAACTTCGAATTTTGGGAGTTATATTGACCTCAAGTCAGTTATTTTTTTCTTTTTAGCAGGCTATTTGATTTCACGCTGAATATACTTACACATCTACAAAAGAGTCGCAAGTTTCCCAAGTACCTGCAATTAATTTCCTATATTTTGAGTCTATTTTAACGTTTCCCTATCCTGAAGGATAAAAAATATTTGTAAAAAATCGTATTCAAATGGAATTCAGCCTACAATCTCAATTTTTTTTACAGATTTTAGGACATGGCTATACACATACACACTGCATCCACGATGAACTGATATCTTCTTTTCTATGGCCCCAAGTTTTCAGTTTCCTGATCCTGCGATGACTTTGTTAGCAAGGTTCACTTTGAGTATACTATTAACAAGCCCTGGTCTATTTATAGTGGCATAAACGGAGCACCTAGCAACAAAAATTCTCCCAATGCATGGCCTCAGTGCACTGCGTACAGAGGCTCTGATAGTATCAACATGGGCTACTTCGCCCTCACTCTAATCCACCTATTCGGTCTGAAACTCATTCTCCGCGGCATATCGCATAACAATAAGCCCTTTTCCACCTGCTATGTGCCGCGTCAACCATGGATAGGATTTAAGGCGGGAGTGAAGAAGTGTTATCTCTCAGGAGTTGGCGCTGTGCTCGGAGGACGGTAATTTCGCAAAAACGGCACGGCCGTAACTCAGGGAAACGGCGATCTCACCCAAGCCGAGGGTTGGGTGAGAGATCCACCTCCTCACACTCACCTCCTCCCTCCTCCACCGACCCCTGGCCCCTCCCCACCCACCTCATCCCCTACCCGCTCCCATCCAAGCCAATCCCCGTGGAAACCCAATCTCCCTCCACACTCCACCCCGCCTTCCGCACGCCTCCCTTCTCCCTCTCCTCACTCCCCCTCGTCCCGATAGCCTCCTTGGCGCTTTTCCCTCCATCCACTTCCCCGCCTCCCCCTCCCCCACTCCTGTCCCGCCGGGATCTTTTATTTCTCCCTTAATCTCTTCTCTTTCAAATGTCTTCGCTTTTTAAAACGCTCCCTTCCCTCTTCACTCAGCGCTCCCCTCTCCGCATCTCACTCTCCCCTCCATCCCCCACAGCGCCCTCCCTCCTGGATTCCATGATGGTGCCCGATGCGAGAGGGGGATTTTGGGGCCAGCGGGGGATGGTGGGACACGGAGCGGGTGGGAATGAGAATCGGAGGCGAGGGGGGTGTGGAAGGGTGAGCATAAAAATGGAGAGAGAGAGGGATAAAGTGATCAACCCTAAAAAAATTTCGGGTTTCAAGACCAGCCGTGTAGTTTTAAAAACAAAGGAATGACAGTGGTGAATGTGCATGCTCAGGCAAAGGGGTAGAAGGACTGGGTGGAAATGTAAATGCCTGCCAACGGTGCGCAATAGGATGAGCAGCTGACAAGTAAAAGAAAGGATATGTCTCCTCTGCTATTTTGGAATTAACATTATCTTGATGTATTTCGATTAAATGATGAAATTATTTCCCTTTAGCGGTAAGAATAGTTTGTGTCTGTTTTCACCCCCAAAACTTAATTGTTATAATATACGGTTAAAGAAGATCATTCGAAAAATCTAATTGGTAATTCCTAAACTTCATCGGAGGTTAATTATATCTAGGATGTTTGTGTGTGTATATATATATATATTTATTTATAAATATATATATATATATATATATATATATATATATATATACACACACGGATCATCAACAAAAGGATAGAGAGTAAGGCAAATGATTACTTAGGGGATGATCAGTTTGGGTTCAGGAAAGGAAGAGGTACGCGTGATGCCATTGCAGTAATGAGATCACTAGTCGAGAGGAATATAGAATACAATCAGGACGTTTTTGCCTGTTTTGTAGATTTCGAAAAAGCGTTTGATAGAGTGAATTGGGAAAAATTAATGCGTGTATTGCAGAAAATAGGAATGGATTGGAGGGACAGGAGACTGATCCGCAACCTGTACATGTCTCAGACTGCTCAGGTGCGAGTGGGGAACGGAGAGTCCGGATGGGCAGTGTTAGGAAGAGGTGTAAGCCAGGGTTGCCCATTGTCACCGGTACTGTTCAACGTATATGTAGAGGAAATGATTAAAGAGGCATGGGAAGAACTGGAGGTAGGAATGAAAGTCGGAGGGGAATTCGTAAAATCGGTTAGGTTTGCTGATGACCAAGCATTAGTTGCTCAGTCAGCCAAGGGGTTGCAAGCATTGTTGAGTGAATTGGAGGTTCAGTGCGATAAATATGGGATGAGAATAAATATTAATAAAACAAAGGTTATGCGATTTTCCAGAAAGAAAAAGGCTAAGCTAAATATTAAAATAGGCGGGGAAAAAATAGAGCAGGTAGAACAGTTTACATATCTCGGAAGTGTTTTGGACCAACACGGTCAAAGTGGTAGGGACGTAAGGAGAAGAATTGCGCTAGGCAAGGAGGCTTTCTCAAGGAGGAGGGAGTTGATGACGGGGACGTTGAGTAGGGATGTTAAGACAAGACTCGTAAAAACTCTGATATGGAGCGTAGCTATGTACGGCGCGGAAACGTGGTCACTGAAGCAGGAGGATAGACGTAGATTGGAGGCTTTTGAAATGTGGGTGTGGAGAAGAATGGAGAAGGTGAAATGGACCGAAAGGAAAACCAACGAGGAAGTACTAGAAATGGTGGGGGAGGAGAGGGGTTTGTTGAGAGAAATCCTATGGAGGCAGGAAAAATGGATGAAAGGCGTATTGAGCGGTAGTGGAATGTTGAAGAGTGTAATAGAGGGGAGAATGTTGGGCAAGCGAGGTAAGGGTAGAAACAGGATAGGGATGTTGGACGGGATGAAGGGAGGAAAGAAGTACACCGAGATGAAGAGGGACCTGATATAGATTAGTTTGCTAGGTGGGGAGTTACAAAATGTTTATTTGATAGTTGTGTCCATCCAAAAACCTACCTTAACCGGTAGATTACCTAATAATAATATACACACACATTCAAATACGAAATCCCGCCATATGGCGCACAAATATTCTTTCAAACACAGGAATAGGAATAAGGAAAGGGGATAGGAAAACACATAAAAGGCGAACACCGGACATGTGGGGAAGGCGGATTTTGAGCAGATCACAAATGAAAAAACATTTGTGATCTGCTCAATCCCGGTTAAGGAAATGTTTTTACATTTGTGATCTGCTCAAAATCCGCCTTCCCCACATGTCCGATGTTCGCCTTTTATGTGTTTTCCTATCCCCTTTCCTTATTCCTATTTCTATGTTTGAATTAATATATATATATATATATATAATTTTTGTGAAAGTCCATACTAAAAAGAAAGACTTGTACTTTTCCACAGACTTTTATTGTATGGTGCGCATGTTAAAAATCTGTGGAAAAGGGCAAATCTTTCTTTTTAGTATGAATATTAAATACTTCCAAGAAGTGAAGCCTGAAACAATAGAATATATGTGAAAGTCTCACGGATGTGAACAACAACGTACACCAAGATAGTACTAGCGAGGAAAATCAAAAACACAGGAACACACAAAAAAGAAACTCACATATATTTCGAATTTTCGGTGGTACTGCCACCTTTCTCAAGGGAGAGAAGGAACTGGCTACTGTCACTGGGATACCGAAAATTCGGAAAACGTGATTCCTGTGTATTTATTTTCGTTCGCTAGTGCTATCTTGGCGTCTATTAAAAAAAAATATATATATATATATATATATAATACTTAGACAGCAACAACGTGTGTGTTCCTTTTATGTGTTCTCATATTGTGTGTTGCTATCTAAGTTTTGTATTTAACACTTCCGTATTAGTTCGAAGAAATCATTTATATATAAAAATATAGTATATATACACACACACATTCACACATAAATAAGTATTCAATTCTAAAATTAGATGACAATTTTAGAAGAAATTCTTCTCCTATACCGTTTAGTGCACAATTCAATTTGCTTGGTGTGAGGAGAGAGCTAAGTCGCCTTTATGGAACCGAAAATAGGACATTCCGGTTCTTTCTGTCATGCCTGAAAAAGATCAATTTTCCAATGGACATAACAGCTATTCGCCTAGCTATTATTAGGTGTGTTGTACAAGGACTATATTGTTAGTGTCAAAAGTCCTACAGTCCTTATCAAGCAGAAAAGGTGAACTTTTGAGAAAAATCGGCGAAATAAATTGGTTAGTTTAGTGAAAAACAGAGCACAAGTACGTCTTCAACGGTGAAATAGTCCTTAAATATAACGAAATGGTATGTGCCCTGCAGGGTGTGGCAGTCGCTGTTCTGACTCACGTGATGATTTACCCGAAATAGAACGTAATCTAAACATTTGAAGAGTGAGAAACTTAATGGCAATCAAATCGGGCAAGAGTTAGTTGTGTCATTCGCGAAATGTGAGCCGACGCTTGTAAAGGTGAGGAGAAATACGAATCACGATAAAACTCCACGTTAATGGCTGAAAAGTCAAACTGAGGAGACGGACGAAGGGGGGGGGGACCTTTGAGCTCAAGGAGAAGGACTGTACGGTACTTAAACTTTATTTTTTCGCGCAATCCAATTTGCGAGAAAATATCAACATTAAAATATGTACATGTTAACTTTTTCAGACCTTCGTTTCAGAAAGGATTCGAGTTTATTTACTTATTTTTACATCAAAATTCTAATATGCGGAGGATTTTAAATAGCCAAAGAACTTCAAAATGTGTTGTGAAAACGTGCGATGGTGCGCATAACTTAGATCTTATTAGTCTTTGATCGTTTGGACCTTCGTATTCATATAAAATTCCATATAACTCATTTCCGGAATGTCTTCTTAAATAAATAAGTAAACCTATGCAAACCAATTAATAATTCGCGGACTCAAGATCGCAATTGTGCATGGTAGTGTAAAAAATGAATCCATTTTGCTTCAGCTTCACAACGTGAATACACTTGGTGGGGCACGAGCCTGCATCTTCTGAAAGAGTGAGTCAGCGGTGGTGGATTAGGTAACGCAATCCAGCCCGTTAAAAATTATCGAATAAAAAATTCTAATGAAGGGCAACGGATAAGGAGGAATGAAGCAACCTTGAGAAGGGAAACTTATAAAAGTTGAAGATGAGGAGAACTAGGAATGATGAGCGAGAATCTCAAAGAGGAAAACCTGCCGTGAAAGAGGATGAGGAGAATTAGAGGAGGGGACGGGGGATTAGAACGGAGAGGGCGGAGGGGGAAGGAAGGCAGCCAGGGCCGGGGGGGGAACCGGGAAGAAATGAGGAAAGGGGGAGGAGGTAGGGCGCCGCCGTCTTGAATAAGAAATCCCTTTTGCCGTGAGCACATCAAGCGAGTGACAGGAGGACATGTCGGCCGTAGCGGAAGATAAGAAAAACTCGGACGCGCGGGAAATGATTTTTTTGATTTGCTGTCCAAACCGCCTACCTACTCTGCTATGAACAAAGTGTGAGCCGGTCTGGAAATTGTGAATAGTGCAGCGGCCAGCAGCTGTGAGGGAGGGATGTTGGTGAGTCGGGGGGAGGGGGGGTAGGAGAAATGGGAGGAGATCGTGAGGGAAGAGATGGGGTGTGTGGTGAGAGGGAGGGAGGATTGGTAGGGGGAGCGGCGGCATCAGGAAGGGTGGGTGGGTGGGCAAAGGGATGGAGTCGAGATGGAAGAGGAGGATAATGGAAGAGAGGATAACGGCCGGGGAGGAGGATTTCTGTGGGAAGTTGCTTTGATACGCCATCCATCACGATTTGTAGCGAGCCCTGATAACACGTCCCAAACGCTAATGCCGCAATTGCACCGCCCGCTCCCGCCCGAGAGCCCGCTCGATGTGCCTTTTCACATGTGACTGAACCTCGCGTACGTCTTCAGAGTCCAATCGGATTCCTTTCGCCCCTCGGTGAAGGGCAGGACTGCGGCTCAATCATCCGCCGGTGCAGTAAGCTCATAATCCCCTTCAATCACATCATTTCATCCGTAAAAGTTTTAGCGGATCATGATAGGATATTAATTGCAATTTCTCACTCACCGGATCGACTCCCTCCAGGGGGATGTTTCTAGGGGTCGTCCGAAGGAAATGAAGGACGACATGTGGGCAGGTGAAGAAGCGCGTGTGTGCCAACATCGCATTCCACGGTGTTGAGTCTCTCCTTCAGGGTATTAGTATGACACTTCGTCAAGCATCCATCAGAGAAAGTAGTACGTAATGTGAAAAAAGTATGTGGGATATGAAAAAAGTACCCTAAAATAATCCACATTATAAATCGCTATTTGCGGCCTTTTCAACATAGCAACATATCAACAAATTACGGCGTAGTATACAACTATTTACGGCATAAATTGATGAAAGAATTAGGACGTATTAATAACTAGATTAACTAACGCTCTATAAATAATCAGCATTTTAAAATATTCGTCCGAACTTCGCAGTATTGTTCATTTTGTTAGCTAATAACATTCTTTTGCAACGTTAACCTATGCGCAGTATTAAGTATGGTCAGCTAGTTTTAAACAAGTTGTAGGTTTTCATTATTCCTAGCCCAAATGTTTTCAGGATCCGATAGGCCCCAACATAACCCAAGATATTCCACGCATCTACACAAGTTTCATTTTACGGAAACACTATTAGGAATTAAGATTAATGGAAATGGGATACTATAAAGCTACAATTTTTTCAGACGTATGTGATTTGTGAAGGTATACGTAAAGGTAGAATTAAACCAAAAGATTTTAACTTCCTTATAGCCTCTTGAGTTTACATCTGCAAACTGCCTCTATAAGCTGTGTCAAAGGAAATTATTCGCTCAGTACCAGTCATTGCTACGATTCGTGGTGGTAATTAGAGATTAGTAATAAAAAGTTATTGGCTTCTATTTATTTATTATAAATCAATTGGTATCTAGTTATTGGCTTTCGTTATTTTTTACCAATTTCTTGTCGCTTCCATGTCTTATTACCCCTTCTACATCTTCATAATCCCGCACAATTCGTCGCAAGGGTGTGTGGCGGGGGGTTGTTAGGTCACCACCCGTAAAAGAGAGCATAACCGCATGCAAAATCAACATATTTATACAAACCTACACCCTACACACTATATGGTTTTTATATTCTTGCAAAAATTCCTTTAAAATTACACGCATACAAATACATATACTATCAACTAACAAATGATTTCACCTTAGAATGTAGTAAAAATTTATCCAATAACGTGCAAGCTACAATTTGAAAATCCAGAAGGCAAACTTCCGCTACCATGCTACATGCGGACATGCGGGAAGGGTTTTGGCAACAAAATACACGAGGTTAGTGAAAGTGTATGTGATTGAATAGAACTAATTATTACATAGACACTGTGGGTGGCAAGTGGAATTTTTGCTATCTATAACCCTACAGTTGCTATCCCGTATTTTCCGTGAGAAGAAGCCATTGAGGTTGCTAGTTCCGGCATCTATTTCCCGAATTTTAAATACATGATCCAAGCGACCACTGTATATTGGAGTTCAAATAATTTGCGAAACCTCAGCGCTAAAAAATTCTGATCTAAATTTATTTAGTAAGTTCAAATAAGCATTGAACCGTTTTTCTTCTAATGATTCCAACCCCAACTCCAGAAGAATTTCAGTGACACTTTTCGTTTTATCGCAAGAGTTTTGAACGAAACGGGCCGCCCGGCGTTGAACCACCTCAATTTTCCGAATGAGACCTTTTTCAGTCGGATCTCATACACTAGATGCATATCCTATATGAGCCCTTACAAGAGCGTCAATTACCCCTTGTGCAAGCCTCTTATGTTGTTGGTCTCATACACCTATCTCCTAACCTAATCTGAAACAATTTTAATGACAAAATGTGTGAAAATTATTTCACCAGGACCATATTTCATGATGCATCCTTCATATTACGAATTGACCTTATCCGAAATAAAAATACTAACGGCAGTAAATATAGTTGTTAAAGAATTTAACTGCTCACACAGGTCTTTTGGATTACATCCAATCTTTATGTGTTTGAGCATGAACGTTTGATGATTACCAATCCTCATTCCCTTTAAGTTTTCGAGCGAAATGGAGTGATATCACACGAGCAGGCAGAAGCCGTTTTAATAACCATACAGAATGAATGCTCGAAGCCGAGTTCAGTATTCTGCTACAATGAGGCCCCTAAAAGGATACAATTATGTTGTCACAATTGACCACGGGCATTACTTCGGCGATGATCCGTTAATTAACGCCTGCTTTTCCAGGAGGAGCAACGGGACGTCGATCTCCTTTCTTCTCGAGAGCAATTCATGTTCTCGTAAACAACCGAGGAATGAGTAGTTTTGCTGAATCCTCACTACTTATCGCTTTCGAACGATCTTCGCGGGGATTCGCATTGTTTTTAGACGACTAAACTGCTCACTCCACACCGCGCCACCCGGAGCACTCCTCATCGCCGTATTTGTAAGAAGCCCCCCCCTCTCTCTGTGTACCCCGCTCCTCTCCATCCGGCCTCACGCCACCCTCGCTCACTCCCTCGCCCGCCCTCTCTCGTTCTATCTCTTCCCGTGCCCCTACCCTCACGTCAAGCGCCACCCCCTCCCCAACCCGCCCACCCACCCAACACCCACTCCCCTCTCGCACTACTCTTGCTACAAGTTCAAACCTTTTTGCCTTAATCTTTCCACCCATCTCCCACGCCATCTTACTCTCCCCTCCCCCATCCTCCACCGCCACCATCCGCAGTTTTGAAAGGCACGTTTTGCACTGCGACACTTCCGCGCATTTCTCAAGATCAGAAATACCGATCAAATAAAAATCATCTCCCGGAAACGTTTTCGTTTTTCGACTTGACGGGGTTAGGTTATCCCTCCGCCCAAGGAAAATACATGGTGCCATTGATTTTTCTCCTTTTTTTTCCTCCCCCCTCTCTCTCTCTCTCTCTCTCTCTCTCTCTCTCCTTACGGATCATAAATGGGCGGACGGTCATTCTGTCTCACGAACGCCGCCTACCAGTGCGTTTGATATATGTCCCCGCACAAAGAAAGCAAGCCCTGTGTATTCAAGGACCTCTCCATAGTTCAGCACATGACTTCCTACGCCTCGGCACGCAACATCGCATTTTCATGTCCGCTGCCTTTGCGGTCATTACTATGAGATATGTGTGACACTAAATATTTGAAAATCTAAAGAGTCAAATGTACGTGGGTCTGCTCTCTTGGACATTCGAACTAAATGCACAACGCCTGTAATGAATTGAAATAACTCCGAACCTTCGTTTAAAAATATAGACATGAATCATGTGGGTTCCGCGTATCATGTAGAGTTTTCGCGGGAGGCTTCACTTAAAGTCGGATGTTTTAAAACTGCTAGCATCGAATGGTCGTCGCGGGATCGATATATTATTTCGGCGTGCAGTCAGCTTTAAAACGTAAAATCAGAGTGAAAGCACTAGAAACATGTGGGGAAAAATGTACTATGAGCACAAAAATTAAAAATGAAACATCAAAAGTCCTTGATATTTAGTCCAGCTATGGCAGTGAGTGAATATTTAGGCTTAGCTTGTTAGTTTGAAAATTCCAATTTTAGAACTGATGAATACATTTACTGACATGATTGCTGAATTTTTCCTGGACTGATGTATATTTCTCGCCTTGATTATTTGTCTTTTTTTACTGCAAAGGACTTTGAAAGAGATTGAGTGATATTTTAATGTGATCACGTTGGTTTCAAAATTATGTACTACCAATAATACCCCCTTTCTGTCATTTCTATGATTAAAAATTGTATAAATCAAATCGAGTAGTTTCAGGCGTGATGTGGTGGAATTCAAACATAATAAAGAACGTATTATCGTAGAGAAGTTTTCCACTATATTAGTTTTATTGTACGTATGTATCGAAATCCGGTCGTACAATGAAACCTATCTAGTGGAAAATTGCTATAATCCGTTCTTTATAATTACACTCATGTCGAAAATTTTGGGCATTGTCACTTAAGGCTGTTTTCTTGAAACTCAATTAGGCATTTTTTTTATCTTCAGTTGTGGTTGCTATTGAGTTGATTTCAAGTTCTATTTGTATCTACAGTTTCCTGTAAGGTGGTAAAGGAGGTAGTTTGTCGTGGGTTGCATTGATGTATACACTAAAAATATGTAAAAATCAATCTCTTTTTATGCTACTGAGAAGAACACGACATCTGAGGTCATTTTTTTCATTAAAAAAATAAGCAGTTCATATAGTGTTGAAAGAAGGTGAAAAGGGAGTGCTAAGAGGGTAGGTAGAAATCCGACCTCGGTAATGACCTTCAGAAAAGCGAGAATTGTTTCAATCTCCTAAATCCTTGTTGAACGCACTCTATGTAGTCATATTTATTCTTTATTTACCTATGCTTACCAATTATTTTAGGCTCTATGATAGTTGGAAGTACATATATTCAAGTACAAATACTGTTATAGGACAACAGTGAAAGGAATCTTATTTTTTGCAAGAGTTACTATCGTGAATATGTATAAATATAATCGATCTTTATTATCACTCTGCAGACTGAAATTGCAAATATATTACACTTTCTAATGGATTTTCTATTATTTAGTATAATTTTTTTCAAAGTTAGCGTCCACCGCAAAAAGATATGCAAGCAGCACACCAGCATGCCAAGAAAATTCAATATACGTAAACTCTGAAATTCAGCGTGGATCATTGGTGAAAAAAATTACTCCTATGCGTTCTACGCTCTTCGAGTTTAACTTACAATTGCGCATAATGATTGGCGCATTCCATCCGTGAGTGTATGCTTACTAGCCATCATCACTGAAACTCACACCTATTTTTGAATGAAATATTAGCGTTGCTCTTTCATACCATTGTTCAAGCGTTTGATCGGTTCCGATGGCCTCAATTTCGCCCGAGTTAACTCGTTTTTCCAGCATCTCCTCTACTGACCACCATTCCCGTCTTCTCGTAGTCATAAGGGCCGCCTCAACAGGCACTTCCTTAAAGTAAAACACTCTTTTGATTTACGATACGTTTCCATGGGGTGGTTTTGGATGGCTGGAGTGAGGGGGGGGGGGTTATTGGAAAGTCCCTCCTTCCCTCCCTCCGCCATTCATCCTCAGCATCCTTCCCCGTTTCACCTCGCACGCCTCAGCTCCGCTGCTCGTCCTCTTTCGCCGCTCCCTCCGCCTCTGCCTTTCCTTGTTACTCATCCCTCCGACTCTCTCCCTCTCACCATACATTGTGTGTTCTTCTTCCACGTTGGACGCGGAGACCCGTAAATCACAGCTCATTATGAGTTTCGGTTCGGAATGAGAGAGAAAGCGGTAGGGATGGATGGAGCACGGGGCGGATGAAGGGAGAAGGAATGAATGATCCATAGGGCAGCGTCTCGCGTCACCCGACATTTCGGCACTCGCTAATTGGGTCCGTCCTTCCTCCGGCCTACCTCCCACTGACTTCCCTCACTCTACTCCCCTTTGCTTGCCCTATCTCCCTCCATATCTCTCATTCTCTCTCTCACTCACTTTCGACTACTGTCTTTTGTCTACGCAGTCGAGTTTCTTTCCCCTTTTTCGAAATCGTATGTAATGTTTTTTTTTTATGTTTGTAGATCCTCACCCCAGTAGCAAACTATTATCTCAGTTACCTTTTTTCTGAGATTCCTAACTTGAAATTCCTTCCTTTTTAAGACAACTCGGAGGTCAAAATGTTCTGGAATGTAATTAGTTTTCAGCTTGAAATGCGACGACTGATTCCTTGATGCGATACGTTGATACCTTTACCGGCATAGGGCTCCGTGTGGCGGCCGGGAGTTAATTTTGTATCAAGCTGCGTATGTACCCTATAAGTGAAACATATTACACACCAGCAGATGTGCTATGTCGTTTTCGTGACAAGCGCAGCAATTTTGGAAGAAAGGAAAAGGATTTGAATTTTTTTTACGGATAATAGACTTGAGATAAGGAACTGGACGAATTTTTAGATTATAGATTAGCCGAATGATTTTTTTCAGGACGATCTTTCCATAACAGTGCTGAGCTAAATTAAAGGACCTGATTAAACTCTTAGGTTTTACACTGGTTATTCTTGTCCATTATATTTTGATAACTATTTACATATCTCATAACGAACACCTGTTAAAATGGTTCAAATAACTCGGCTACTTGTACGAATAGAGAATAATACGCTTGACATGAAAATCACTCCGTGCAAATAACCCGTGAAACATTTTGATTGGCGGAAAAATATGACAACGCTTCAGTGTGAATGAAGCCGAAAAATTACAATAAAAAGGCTCAAATTATTCTTCGGTGATGCAATACGAGCATTACTCGTAGAAAATACCTCAAAACCGCATTAAGCTCATACACTTAAATGTTATCCTTTAAAGGAGTTTAAATCGGTATATAACAAGGATTGCGTATCTGATGCAATGGTGGCACTCATCCATTGATAGCATCACCTTCCCCACACCAGTCTTAGAGCACGAGAATAAAAAGAGATGCGTTTAAGATAACTTAATGGTGGGAAAAACTAATCATAAGATTAGTCAATGGGTAACTTCGATAGATTACTGGCCCAGCTGATTTTAAGCTGATTAAGTAAGGCTGTGATGCATTGCAGTCATTTAACTTCATCGGAAAGCGCCGAAGACGATAGTAACTTATTCCTCCCAGCATCTAATTTCTCTTCCTCACATTACTTATCAACCGAAACTCTCATTGATGGGTGTACATGCGTGCGTATAAATCCATCGTGAATATATTTTCACTTGAACGCTCATAAAACTTATGGACGCCAGTAGTTGCCTGTCCGGATGGATTTATACCCCCCCCCCTTCGAGAGAGTCCACACTCCTTTGCCCGACGGTGGCGGAGATGGGGTCCTTGGGAGGATGGGGTGTAGAGTAGGGGGTGGGCGGGTTGTGGCGGGAGGGCGTGGGGTGGAGGGGGCGACAATCGCGGGAGAAGGGGACTGTTGCTGTCTCCCCTAAGGAGACTTTCACTTTCCTCGTCCGTGCACGTACGTGTCTCGCCGTTCCCCCCCCCACACAATCCTCCTTACCCCTTCTCCTCCCCACCCTGGTGAACCCTCCGCCTATCGTTCCACAGGACGGGGGGGTCGCGTCAGAGGGTAATGGCCAGCGTCCTGCTATCTGCAGTCCAAGATGGGGAAATGGGAGGGGCGGTAACAAGGAGATAAATTATCCATATTTTAGGACAAATGTTTTCGAGTGGGAATTTTGCGTTTATAACTAGTATTTGATTTTGTATATATATTCTAGAGGTCTTGCATAACATACGTTTTCCGCATTCAGAGGAGCGAAATGAACAAGAAAATAATAAAAAATAATGAGGGGTGGTGACGACGGAAAGACACCTATCTATCCGTCAGTTAACGCATCTCTCTGAAACTAACTCGCGGTATAGTTCATTAACTGCTGCACATTGGTGATTAATCAGTATATGGATTCATGAATTATCATTGAATCATCCAATTTTTGTCGGATCGGTTAAATGTCACATTAATATGTGCGAAGTTAATAATTGCATTGCATAATTTGCACGAATATTTTCTGCACGTCGCTTTGAATTTTGTGGGCACACCAGTTCGGAAACGTTTGACTTTTTTACCTTGATGTTTTTCGTCCAAACTTTACTTTCATCGTTACTCGAAGAATAGACTATGCGATGCGGAGTTCGGTAGACTTACTAATTTGAAACACGTGCCACATTTCAGTTATTGGTAACAATCTTCTCGAATAAGAGACCAACGTAAAAAAAGGCTATGTATTAAATTATATGACCTTAAGGTTCACTAAATGTTGTGCTATTGACGTATTGTGGCACTAATTATGCACAAGGAATGGACAGTAGCTGCGCTAGTATGCAAAACAAATGGCGGAAAAGGAAAGATTGAAGAGAGTGAGGGAGAGAGAGATAGGGCCGGTTGACTTATCCTCCATTTCCTCCTTCCTCGATCCTCATTCCTCTCTCTCTCTCTCTCTCTCTCTCTCTCTCTCTCTCTCTCTCTCTCTCTCTCTCTCTCTCTCTACTGGAGGTGGTCACCTCTCTGCCCCGCACCACGCCACCCCTGGCGCAAAAGTGAACCAGGGGGGGGGAGGGGGAATGCATGTGTGTTTTCACGTGCGTATAGATCGAAAGTGGGAAATGGAAGGGAATAGAAGGAGAGCGACCCTCCCCTCCAATTCTCCACCCCCGAAAATCCACCTCCCCGAATATTTCCCCACCCCCTTCTCCAAAATATTTCCCCACCCGAAGCGACCCGCTACTGCTCCTATTTCGCTTTTAAAACTGCCGTCGTCGCGGCCTACGACAGGTGGGCGTCAGGGATCCAAATCTGGGGCGTAGAAAGCGTACAGAGCTCGGATGGGGGAGGAAGGAAGGGAGGGGTTGGGGGAGGGTCGGATTGAATCTGATTTGGACGCGGATGGTGCGGGGGGGGGGGAAGGGTTGGAGGAGTGTTTTCGGGAGTACGGGGGATGGCTGGGTTGGGAATGAAAAAGTTTTGAGTGTGGAGGGTGGCAGTGGTGGTGGGAGTGGGGTTTGAAGGAAATAGTGAGTGATAGGGTGGATGCATGTGAGTGCGATAAAAAGATGGGATATTATAAAAAAAACTGAAAAAATGGAGGTCCCGAGGAGCGGAGGAAGATAAGGTTTAGAAAGTGACTGCTCGGCGGACGAAAATGGGTAGAGGCTTTAATTTAATTCCATGACGTCCGCCGGAATGAGCCTTGCGATGGGCAGGAGTTGCATTGAAACCCGCCGCTTTTCCCCCCACATATAGTATAATTGCTTGCGTTTAACAAGGCAGCAAATATCAATCGCGTGACGCTGTGAACGTTTGTTTTTCCAATATTCTAGCGGATAACATAATCTTCGTGTTAAGCTTTAAAAAATCAAGGTTAATGCGAGTTAGGGAGTAGGATAGTGTCATATTTCTTCCTGTTCAACCCATCACACTTATTAATTCCATTTGCTTGAATGACTTTGTACTCGGGAATATGCCACGCGAATAGGAAGCACTGAATTTTCACCTAGTTTGCTCACGGTAGCAATCTAACTTCGCTATCTTGGAATATGTTTTCCCTTTCTAATCTCTAAAATGGCGGCGGTAGCAATTATGAAAGTAACAGATATAACCAGTTATCTGGTTCATTTGAATGGAAAATTAACTCCTATTCCCGTAAATTCCTCGAAAACATTTCTCCATAAATGTAAAAATACTTTGGGGTTACTCAGAACTTCTGAATCCTGCCGTCGTCCCAATTTTTTAAGTGTTATGGTGATCATTGCGACAATTTCAGAGTGAAAAAATCATTCACCTTGACCGGGATTCGAACCCGGGTTCCTCGATGTCCGATTTCATGAAATTTGTATTATGGTGATTTTACAAAAAGAAATTCAATGCTACAAGAAAACAATATTAATTATGTGGATACTCGTTATTCTTTGTGGAGTTAGAATACGTCTGTGTAAATTACATTTTTTTAAACATGGACACCGTCACTAATTTTGCGCGTGTGAGACACTACTACGAGGGTCATCCGGAAAGTAGTACCCGTTCGTGCCGCATGAAGTGCTGACGACGCGAGTAGCCGCTGGACGAGGTCAGATAGCTTCAGTGGCTTGTCTGCCTTCTCTGAGCCAAGTTGCGTGACGCTAGCATTGCCTGTGTTGTTTCTGTGATTGTTTACAATGTTTAAAAAATTGAGAACGCCGCCAGTTGTGAAGTGAGGGCAGTGATTAAATTCCTCAATGCAAGAAACGTTCGCCCATGTGATATTCATCGCCAATTAAAGGAGGTGTATGGAGACAATGTAATGGACGAGTCGTCTGTTCGGCGGTGGTGTCGCAACTTCAACATGGGGAGGGGGAACACACACGACGATGAGCGTTCGGGGAGACCGTCTGTCATTACAGACCAACTGGTGAGCTCAGTTGATGAATTCGTGAGGAACGATCGGCGCGTCACAATTGATGACATCTGTGAGCATTTTCCCAATGTTTCTCGAACAATTGTTCATGAAATTGTTAAACACCATCTGCATTATGCAAAAATTTGTGCAAGATGGGTCCCTCGCATGCTTACAGATGAGCACAAAACCAAGCGTATGGCTGCAGCACTGACGTTTTTGGGACGTTATTCTGATGAAGGAGACTCTTTCTTGACTCGCATAATTACTGGTGACGAAACATGGGTTTGTTATGCATCACCTGAGAGTAAACGACAGTCAATGGAGTGGCAGCATGCTCATTCACCAAACAAACCAAAAAAATTCAAGACAGTTCTGTCCACCAGGAAACTCATGGCAACCATTTTCTGGGATCGACGAGGTGTATTGCTTATTGATTTTATGGCCCGTGGAGACACTATTAATGTCAATGCGTATTGTGAAACATTAAAGAAATTACGGCGGGCAATACAAAATCGGCGGCGAGGTCTATTGTCTACTGGTGTCATTCTCGTTCATGACAATGCCAGGCCTCATGCAGCTGGGATAACACAAAAACTTTTGCAGCAATTCAAATGGGAAACTTTCGACCATCCACCGTATAGCCCGGACTTGGCCCCTTCAGATTTTCATCTCTTTACAAAGCTTAAAGACTTTTTGGCAGGAAAAAGATTTGACAGCGATGAAGAACTTAAAGAAGGAGTGACCCTGTATCTCAATGAGCTGGCGGCGAAGGACTATGCAACAGGAATACAGAAACTTGTCACACGTTATGACAAATGCCTTAATTTGCTTGGAGATTATGTTGAGAAGTAGTTTAAAGTATCCTCTTTCAAATAAAATTTTTTATGTTTGTTAATATTTACTTTTGTGTCTTTATTTCACGAACGGGCACTACTTTCCGGATGACCCTCGTATAAACGTTCAATGGAAGTGTTAACTTATCTTTTATTCGTATTCGCCGTTGAACAAATTAATCGCTACCTGATTATTTCACATAAATTATTCATGTCATTTATCGCCTTTCCCTTATAGAATCTTTCAAAGGGAAAATACCATTCCATTCTTAAAATAGATACTATTCAATACATATTTACTACTTCCACGACCATGGTTTCACCATTGTGTGCCATCATCAGGAGTCGATGACACCTGATTATGTCATCTGATGGAAGACACCTAAGAATGCCGCTTAGTGGTGAAACTATGATCGTGGGAAACAAATTATCTATATGTATGTAGATATAAAAAAATATAATATATATATATATATTTTATCTTGTAGTATATTATATATATTTATATATATGTATGATGATGGGAGGAAGGAAGTACACGGAGATGAAGAGAGATCTGATGCAGGTTGCTCGATTGTGTTTTATTTGGAGTCGCAAGTTAAGTATGTGATAGTTGTGTCCAAAAACCTACCTTAACCGGTAGATTACCTAATAATATATATATGTATTCATATATATATATATATATATATATATATATATATATATATATATTGCATATTCCAAAAGTAACGCAATTATTTTTTAAGTAATTCATTGAACAGATTTGCACAAATACTTAAAATTCTTCAAAGATCTGTCCTTGGGCCTCATTCTTTCCAGCGATTCTGCCATGACCGGTACGCGCCCTGGAAGCCGTCTTCGGGGACATCTCGCAAGCTCTGGGTTCAAATCCCTGAGGGAACAGGATATTTTTCAGTTGTACTTTGATCCTTACTTTCTTTAAGGAGAGCACTTCATGTATAGTCAGCCGTTGTACGGAAAAAACACGTCAATCTGAAGACACATTGGGTCTATTCTAAATAGTAGACTGATGCTGAATCCGGGTTTATTTACACCCTTTTACTGTTCACTCTTGAGTACCTACGTCCCCCACCCTATCCCTAAAGGCACAAATGACCTTAACCGACTGAACTATCACTGCGCTAACTGAAATGTAATGCGGGACATTTTTAAAGATTCTACATAGGTATTCTTTGTGTAGAAAGTTCGTGTACGTGTAATTAAGTGTAGAAAGAAAAGAAGTGAAGTTCACATCCCATACGAGCGATGAGAAAAAATTGAGTAAGAAATGGTTGGTTTTGACAATACTTTAAAGTTATGGAGTGCAATCAATGAATCACTTTTGGCGAAGCATAATGTGAATCCACATTGAACGGGAAAAAAAGGAAGAATGGATGCTTCCTAGACCGGCAAGAAAAGGAAATCAGCCGTGGCGTGTAAACACTAACGCGGTAAACGTCGGATTCCCTCATGGAAATCGAATCGAGTAAGCATTTGGAGTGGAATGCCAGAGAGGGAAGAGAAAAAAAAACTGCATCTCCCTACCCAAACGATATTCCGTCTCTAAATGCCCAAAAACATCATTTTTACCAATTTCAATGAGTCGCATTTGTCACGTAATTTTTCGAGTTTGAGTTCGTGCGAAGCTCCGCGTGAAATTTCCGGAACGAATGAGCCGCGGTATGTGAAGAGGAGGGTGTTGGGGGAGAGGCCTCTCGTGATACAATGTCTCTTTCGAGAGATAATAATATATACTCTCGGGCAGCACGGAACTTTCCGAGATGGATCGCAAAAAATGGCGAGCTCCGTCCAAAATCGAGATTTAATTTCATCATCCTTAAGACGCCAAAAATCCATCACGCATAGCGTGAGGAATGAAATACCGTAAAATGCGATAATGGATGATGTAACGGTAAATGGCATGGGACTGGAGGCTATGTTTGGTTGCGGCAAAGTTGGGAGGGAGGCGAAGGAATCGAAAAAATGATCGAGAAGTGCACTGTCCGTTTCGGAGCTCTCTAAACGAGGAAGGGATTTCGACGGACAGCCTCACAATTGGCAACAGCCGCGAGCCAAATAGGGACGAGCGGCGTGAGCTGATGCGAGGACAGACACACGTGACGTACTTTACCTATGCCTAACCTCCCTCATGCTTTGACGAGAGTGCGATTACCGTCGCAAGACGAGACCTCGGCAACGATTCGGCGGTAGATTAAGATAAAAAGCATAAAATATTGTACGGAGTAAAACGAGGCATATTTTATGCCTCCTTTAAGCAGCACGCAAAAAAAATGAGAATCTACTAGGGAGATAAGATGCGTGAAACTTTCCAAGGAAAAAAAAAGTGAATGAGGCGAAATAAAATTATGAGTAATCCCCGCGAATGTGAAAGCTATCCTATATCCCTTTCCAGGAGAGCCTAAGGTGGACGATTAGCGGAAATGTGTTTTGTGAGCGTTATCTCTCGCTTGCGTGCAAGGCGAAATGTTTCCGGTGTGCTGATAGATTTTATTAGTTTAATTACTACCATTATCCAAAACTGTGAAAACAATGAAATTATCAATGGACATCACGGTACGAAAACCGTGGCAAGTTAGTGAATAGCCTTGGGAATCGCCAGTGCCTCGTACGCATTGTTCGTCCCGCAAACCCAATGAATTCCTGCATTGTAGGGAAAACTTTACAAAAGCCGTTTAAAATTCGGCGCGATTGCCGCTTGAAAGTTTCGTAAAATTGTGCGCACATTGAATCTTATATTTTAAATCGTCATAAATGCATTGATAATTATAATACTTCTTTTTTTTAAGTGTTGTATAATTTTTAATTGCCGTGGAAGTTCCCTGGATGAAATTTTGATATGGTCGGCTGCTGATTTCGTATACTAATATGATAAGTATAGAGTGAGCGAAATATCATGCCATTATCACCACCGGCATTGTTTACAATCGACACGTAAATCGAGTAGAGTTGGCTCCCTCGAGGGATGTTATCAACGGTCTCCTTGCCAGGAATTTGAAAAGTATTTGCAAACGTTCTAACCTGTGCAGATTTTATGATCGTGTACAGTCAAAGTCATGTTAACACTAATGTAATTTTAGCAAGGATCAAATGGTCGAAATATTCTTTTACGAGAAAGTTCCCGGAGCCGCCCGAAGGTCCGTCGACATTTGCTGGGATGGGGGAAAAGTGTTGAAGAGATGCAAGAGTTCAGATGAGCAACATAGGCGCGGTTGAAGGTTTGAGAGGGTGGTTGGCGGATGGCAGCAAGGAGGTTTTTGGCAGGTGGAAGAAGACCGGACGAAGGGGGTGGAGTCGATCCATGTTATCTGTCCGCGGGACACCGAGATGTATGAAGCGCCGCGTGGGCCGTGACCGCCTGCTTATCCCACTTGCCGGCAGAGGCGCGAGCGTCTTTGCGAGAGACGACGACGTGGGTTGTTGCGCCGTATAAAATCCAAAAGGGAACTCATTCGCCTACAACCGCTGAAGATGCCACAGTCAAACAATCCCATCCGCATCTCCTTTGTTGACTTCGTTCCGGATAAATATTTTTCTCTGGCGGTAATGGAATCCAAGCACACAAAAACTTCGTTATTTCTATGTTCCTTTGAGAAATGCAGACAACGCCGTTTGGAAATCGGCGAAAGAAATGCGTGGAGGAATTGGCTGGTCTCATCGAGGATTCCGGCTCATACATAATTCCTAAAAATTCGAAATGAAATAGGTCACGAAACCAAATGAATCCGTGAATTAATGGGACACGCCTTGGTGGCAATAAATATTTTTCTAACACAATCGGTCAGGAGATATTTTCATCCGATTTACATTCTAAAAGCTCTTCCTCATTCTTTTTGAATAATACTTCCACAAATTGCCAGTGACACCATGACTTGCCCAAGTCAGTGGTATGTGTGGGGTAATATTTAATCTAGAAATTTTGAATAACACACCTGACGTTAAATATTGTGACTGCTGAGTAACAAATCACGTTCTGCACCGTTACTATTTCCTGCAAATATATTAAATGTATTGATATATCATTCCTTGATGGCGGTTGGTACAATGATATTATTCAAATTAATACTTGAAAGCACCTTTATGTAATCAAGTCCTCAGCGACATGTCATGGAATTAATAATTGACCGTTGCTGGAGAAAATTATGCCTCCCTACTGCTTTTATTTCAGAACCGTAGAATTGAATAGCTGAATTCAATTGAAAAATTACTTATTCATAATTGTTTAAACAAAAATGTCAGTGCGATAATTTGTAAAAACGATAGTAAAATTTGATGATAATAGTATTTGTAACAACGAAAATTAATCGCGAAATCATGTCTTGCCTTGCTTTTCAAAACGTGCGTTGAATCTCATCCTGTGTTACCAAGTTGGACATAAAACTACCTCATCAATATCTGCCTACATAATGCACACAATACCCCGCAAGCCACCGCAAGGGCGTGTGGGTGGAAGTGCTACGACACCATTCGCAAAAAAGAATGCAACTACATGCATTACTAACAAAAACATGCTCATTCACACTCACACAGGTGAAGGCTGTATTCCTGCTAAACGTATTTCAAATCACACGCATGCAAATACATACACAAGCAGCTAATGTTCACAAGCACATGCACCTACGAATGTACTAGATTGCTATGAAGCGTTTGATCTTGTTCCCGCTTGTGACAACAATTACTTCGATTTTTTACAAAAATGATTCCTGCTTGTCCCAAGAAAGAACGAATGTTTATACCTATCTGTTTTGGAATCTTATATTTGTGGTTTATCGTATACTTGTGGTTTAACCGACCCAAATAATGTGGAGCCATAATAATACCCTTTGTGTCATAGGTAAACTCGTGTATTCTGAACTTTACTAAAATTCTGAGTCTTTCTGGTTTTCTTTCGCATTTCAAGCGACTTTCTGTGAGTTTATGCGATGAAGTATCGACGATTGTCATGTGCGAGTATTCATGTAGCCATTTCATCGAAGTTTGCAAGGCACCCTGATCTTAAACGCGGGTTTAGCTCATAGATTAATCTGCGATAACTTAACAGTTATACATTCTTGCTTCCAGGCACGAATATTCATTCGAATTATTTAATGGGTTCAGATACTTGAGGCTAATTTAAATCGCATGAACATGTGCTAATTAAGAGATAAGTTTAATTTTTATGCGCAAAACAAATGCTCGAGGTAGAATTTTAGTCTATCGTCCCCGAAGTTCGAGCTTTACTCACCTGTAAAATGGGATCAAATTTTGAGGGATTCCTTTTTCGTTGTATGTTCGTACATTTTTTGCAGTCATAAAACTTTTTAAGTCTAACGCGCTATCTCATGTGATAAAACTTTATATTTTATTGAAACATTTTGTAAAATCAACTGTTAAGCGGAAGTTTAACGGAACAACGAAAACAAAATGCTCGATATTATCGCTCGCAGGATAAACTTGCGCACAAGAAAAAAAAATCAATATTCAACACTGTTTCACTGGGCGTGTCGAGATGAAATGGAAGGCGTATCCAAAAGGTTCACCATTGAGTTGATAGTGCTGTAGAAAAAAAAAGAACCAAGATTCTTCTATCCGCGATAAAATTTAGTTTTTTTTTTTATTCCTCTGCGACGGCTTCCAGTTCTTGACTCGTTTCGCAACGATTTGTTCGGCCAAGCGGCAAAAGTCACCACTCAAACTCGCAACCTGTTTTGGAAATCTTAAAAACCAGCGTAGAGCTGCGTTATTTTTCATCTTGGACCTTGAGCACGGTGAATTTTTGTGAAGGTAGCTTACTCTTATAAAAAAAAATCCATCAATATCAGCTCGCCTCGATTTCTTTCATCATGTTAGTGTCGAGGGTAAGACTATTGATTTTAACGTTCAACACCTGGAATATTTGCGGAACTTTTTTACCGCCATTGATAGAAACGTTAATTCCAAATTCAGTCGTAATAATTTGCCATGGCTTGAGAAAAATCACACTCTAAGTCGTATGTATTAGCTATCATGTGGCTGAGTTATCAAGTATTTTAATTCGCCAATTCCCGTCTTTGCGTATTTTTCCTCGTACTTCACCTCTGCTCTTTCAAAACCTCTTTCCCTGTAGTCGTCCTTGTCTGGTTGCGGTCTTCTTGTTTTGCAACAGCCGAAAGAAACCTACGGATGGCAAAAATTAAAAAGAAATGAAAGCAGACGACCGAATGAAGGGGTCCTTGATTCGTTCAGTTCCCTAGAAAACACCAGGCGCTCGATTCTTTTGGTTGACGTTTTGTTTCACCACAAAGCCGTCGTAATCTGCATTTGAAAAAACCCTTTGGCAATGTACCCCCTCCATGGTCGTAATTTTTCATTATTAGTCCCTCCCTTTTACGCAGTAGTCCAAATGGTGTGACACCAAGCTGAGTAGGATGGCTAAGCAGGCTAATCGGATAGATTATTCCTTTGTGAATAGCTGGCAAAAGTACGTACCGCATGAAAAGGGATTCAGTAAAACAAAGATGGATAAAGTAAATAGTGCATATATATACTGGTTGCGTAGTTACAAATTAATCAACGAAAGTTTAATTAGAGCAACGGTACAATACATTAGGATTGAGGAAAAAATAGGAATGTGAATTTGAATATTACGAAAAAGAGTGGAAAGGGAAAAGAAAAAGTCTAATCATAATTAAACATATTTCATTTATTTTATTTTTAAAGGCATATTATTGGACAATTATAAAAACTAGGGAAAAAGAAAAGTGAGATGCGAGAGGGTGAAACAGGGATGCCAATGGCAGCTCACGGGGTTCGATCCCTTTGCTGAGAATTTTTTGAGGATAGGCACCCACAGAACTAGCTGAAGATTACTAAGTTTGAGCTAAAGCTACAACTTACTGAGTTTGAGCACCACGAGATAACGCGTTATCACCGAAGTAGGGACGTGCTGTGGTTAAAGATGAGGCTAGTACAGAAGATATTTAAGGAAGGATCAAAGGAAGGGGAAGGAAAGAGAAGAAGGGGGAAAGATAATTTTCCGATAAAGAATACAATACTTCCATTTGACCAATATCATGCCTCCTTTTTCGAATTTTTTAACACACGATTATTTATCTTAGATTTAGATATATTTCAATTAATTTTTCTAATAAAAAAAAGTTTTTTTTAAATGCATAAGGAACTGTCTTTGTTCAAAAATATTCCATCATCTTTAGCATCCATTCTAATAAGAGAATGAAAAATATGGGGAAGGGGAAAGCGTTATTACCATTTTTATTGGTTTTTAAATTATTTGGTCTCTTAGCAATACCGTTAGGAAAGACAAAACATTCACAGAGACTCTCAAAATAAATCTCACTCTTCAATCACTTGACGAATAGTGGAGTTTACAGGACAGGTTTTCAATTTACATTCCATTAAGGGAACGTGCGAGAGCTCAAGTTCCCAAATCATACTATAAGTCAAGTTCTCAATTGTACGTACGTATCAACCGTAATTCAAGGGAACTCATGGCTAATGCGTAACTCATTTTTATATTACTCTTAATTTTACAGCGAATTAATTCCATTTTGAATGTTTGACGCATGGAAAACCTTTTAAGACGCATTTCAACTGTGATTATGCGAATTTATTTGAAGTAGACGGACGTTCCCGGAACACATAATTAAAACGATTCGGTTCGTAATTTCCTTTCCTAAATGATACCTGATAATTATAAGATCTCCGACGACTTCGTCGACAAAGTTCAATAACCGTACGAGTGAGTTTACCAAATGCGACTGCCAAAATAGCTGGATACGAAGTGCTGCGTTGATTATATGAGGTAGCGTCGAAAGGGTGAATGGATGGAAGGTGTAACTACTACCTACTCTTATTTTTCGACTTACCAATCCAGTGGAGGTGTGAGAGCTCAGGAATAGGTGCATCGAGAATAGAAAAGGTGGGGGTGGGAGGGGAACGGAGGGAAGACGGAGAAGGAAGAGGGGAATTGTGGGGGGTCCATGCAAGGGGGGGAGGGGTGGGGAGAAAACCGGGTCCAGAGACATAAGTGGGGCAGCAGGCCCGCTCCCTCCCCCACCCCCTTCCTCCGAAATGACCGGCCCATAAAATAAGGGAACGGTGGAGAGGAAGGGGATGGATGGGGTGGGGGAGATGGGCGGATTTAATAAGGGGACCCCTGCGGAGGGGGTGTGAGGGGAGAAGAGGAAGACGGGGAGGGGAAGAGATGACGAAAGAGACTCCATGGCGACAGGAGTGGAGAGGAAGGGAGTGGAGAGATGAAAGGATTCGACCTCCGGCCAACAGATTGGGAGCTGACAAAACCTTTGGGAGGGAATCGCATAAAATTCCCCGGCAGTATAATCGCTGCAGGAGATCGGGAAATGGATACAAAAAAAAAGAAAGAATGCGTTGGTAACCAAGCTTCATAAAATAAAAAAAAGATAGGGGAGTGGTCGTCGGGTGGTTTGAGTGAAGGAGGGGGTGGGATGGGGGCGGACAGGAGAGAGACAATGGGAAATAAGGGGTGCGGGGAGAGGTCTGGGAAGTGGGGAGAGTGGGCGGGCGCCAAGGGAGGGTGGCTAGGGGAGGGAAGGGGAGAAGAGTTGTGTCGTGGTGGACATTGGTGGATTTTCGGGAGAGGGGCGGCGGACGGAGGGAGAGGACGCAGCGGGGGTGGAGAGGAGTCGATACGGCGGGCTACGAATCGAGTGAAGGAAGTGGGCCTGGGACATCGGCGGACGGTTGCGAAAATTAGAAAAATGGAGAGAGAGAGAGAGACAGAGAGAAAGAGAGAGAGAGAGAGAAGCGAGTAAACGTGGAAAAAACGAGGAAAAGGTGAAAAAAATAGCGAGTCGGTGAGTGATGCCGTAACGTCGTCCGACCGTTTGAAATTATAAATTGAATAAATTTGCTTGGTGACTCTTAGCAGTGGCGCGAGAATCACTTCTCCACGCATGTGTTATCGTATAAGGGAACGCGGAGTAGATGAGATGTATATGAAGGGCGTCCGATGATTAAAAATGGTTATCGTTTAATATGGGTGAGAAGGCATTTCACTCTTCGTTAAAGAGAGTTTGGAATTAAATTCTACATTTAGTTAGCTTTGTGCCCGCGAAATAATTTTTCAAAGGAGACAAATTCCTTTCCATAAAAGAGAAAGGAGGATAAAATATGTTTTAGGAATGTAAATCCGAGTAAGTTAAAAGGTAGAGGCTAAAGCTAAGGGAACTAAATTAAAATGGATAAGTTGAAATAATTGTTCTCGCCTCAAAAAAAAACTCTACTAATGTCTTAATATAATAGTATGCAATGTAACAACTACCTATGCGATGAAATTTCATACCCTGTATATTAACGTAAATGGATTTTATTAATTTATGTTAGCAATCTGTTTAAAACGATTGAAGATGTTGCTTACTGCCTCGCTAAATTTACTTTTCCTAATAGAATAATGGGTTCTCCATGCATTTCCGGGGGTTATCAAGGGTTTAGAGATAAGTTTAAAAATGTTGGATAAACTGCGCTCAGTATCTATTTTCAATGCCACTAATATGTATGTAGAGTTTGGGGAATTAGTGTTTTAAGAGGAAATGCGTAAACGTGATGGATAAGCCCTACCAATCCTACCAATTAACGGGATGTCGGGATGTAATTACTCCATATTTGGGAGGAAATCACATATCAGCTAGAAGAGATCAAGTTGTTTTCCCTTGGAAGGAATATCGAGCTCCGTATTGGAAATAAATTTGAGAGGAAAGATATGTAGATGAAGATAAATCATTGATTGGTAAATAACAGTGGCTTAATACGGCAGAATGTTAAGAAAGGAGAAAAGTCCTCCAAGACTGAAAGGTTTGAAATTGAAGACCTCCAAGGAATAATTTCTGCTTTAAAAGAGTCATGATGATGCTCAAGATTTGTAATCCATGACAATATCATGTTTATGTGGTGCTTACTTAATTGGAAGCTGCTATACTGAGCCACAGCTTTACCTGGAAGTATTTATGCGCAATGTTCCAAAATTATTGTAACTATGATAATACTTCAGTGTTATTTTTGTTGTTTCCAAATTTTTCGTTATATATTTTTAAGTTTGAAATGCACTCAAGTAATAAAATAGACAGAGAAGATCTCAATAACAACTGGAAGATTTCGGGAAGAAAACCTACATGGCTATGTTTCATGCTCCATATTTAAAATATTTTGGATAGGATTTTCAACAAAAATATTTCGTAATGAAAAGATTAACAATGACTATTAGAGTTGTAAACGTAATATTTCACAAGTTTACATTCTTGATAACTTTTAAGTATTCATTTATTTTTCAACAACTGTTTAAAAAAACTTCCACTCCTTAAGAGAGCTAAATGGATGTATTTTACCGTGTATATCACCGATATACCTCTGAAATAAGCAATGCTTGTGTAAGGGGGAGAGAAGCAGAAGCATGATTTTACCTTTCAAGTTAATATTTATTTGCCTGGCCCTGTATGTGCCCTGCCAAAAAAAAATGCTATTCATTCGAGCTAAATTTCCCGGAACTGTCGACATTAAGCCATAAATATTCGAGTTTACTCCGCATTGATACAGAAAACCAGGTCCGGTGGTCGGATTTAAGCTTGAAAACGGGTCCTCGAAAAAATAAAGCTACTGATTTATTTGCTGAACCTTTTCGGTTGGATTACACCAACAAGTTGCCTGGATGATTTTTTAATTATGGCTAATCGAGCGTTATATAACAAGTAAGATTTTGCGAAAAAAAATCAGCATTTTAATTTTTTCAATGTTAGTGCAAATGCAGAAATGTTTACCTCCGAAAAGTTTTACATATTTCGATATCTCTCTGTTTATTGGAGGACGTTTCCAATGAATACTATAATTGCTTGTGGCAGGATTGTTTCTTCAATGGGATCGAAACATCGGGTTTTAAGATTTAAAGATTGAGATAAGTTTGGAGTCTGAGTCAGTTTAATGGATAAATTGATTTCTGTGAAGAAAAATAGCTATCTGAATAGACAACTTTCTATGCGGCGGATGTCTGAAGCGTCCATCTTGCAAAGCAAAACCTATTACAGGCCACGCAATACGCAACATTTACAATGACAATGAGCAGAATGTTGAACAGAGTATTTGAAATGACGGTGTTAATTTTCTTTTAGTTTCATAAAAAAGGTGATGATAATTTGTATATAATCAGAAACAAGTGATGTCGAAATAATACGAGGGTCATCCGGAAAGTAGTACCCGTTCGTGAAATAAAGACGCAAAAGTAAATATTAACAAACATAAAAAATTTTATTTGAAAGAGGATACTTTAAACTACTTCTCAACATAATCTCCAAGCAAATTAAGGCATTTGTCATAACGTGTGACAAGTTTCTGTATTCCTGCTGCATAGTACTTCGCCGCCAGCTCATTGAGATACAGGGTCCCTCCTTCTTTAAGTTCTTCATCGCTGTCAAATCTTTTTCCTGCCAAAAAGTCTTTAAGCTTTGTAAAGAGATGAAAATCTGAAGGGGCCAAGTCCGGGCTATACGGTGGATGGTCGAAAGTTTCCCATTTGAATTGCTGCAAAAGTTTTTGTGTTATCCCAGCTGCATGAGGCCTGGCATTGTCATGAACGAGAATGACACCAGTAGACAATAGACCTCGCCGCCGATTTTGTATTGCCCGCCGTAATTTCTTTAATGTTTCACAATACGCATTGGCATTAATAGTGTCTCCACGGGCCATAAAATCAATAAGCAATACACCTCGTCGATCCCAGAAAATGGTTGCCATGAGTTTCCTGGTGGACAGAACTGTCTTGAATTTTTTTGGTTTGTTTGGTGAATGAGCATGCTGCCACTCCATTGACTGTCGTTTACTCTCAGGTGATGCATAACAAACCCATGTTTCGTCACCAGTAATTATGCGAGTCAAGAAAGAGTCTCCTTCATCAGAATAACGTCCCAAAAACGTCAGTGCTGCAGCCATACGCTTGGTTTTGTGCTCATCTGTAAGCATGCGAGGGACCCATCTTGCACAAATTTTTGCATAATGCAGATGGTGTTTAACAATTTCATGAACAATTGTTCGAGAAACATTGGGAAAATGCTCACAGATGTCATCAATTGTGACGCGCCGATCGTTCCTCACGAATTCATCAACTGAGCTCACCAGTTGGTCTGTAATGACAGACGGTCTCCCCGAACGCTCATCGTCGTGTGTGTTCCCCCTCCCCATGTTGAAGTTACCACCGCCGCCGACACCACCGCCGAACAGACGACTCGTCCATTACATTGTCTCCATACACCTCCTTTAATTGGCGATGAATATCACATGGGCGAACGTTTCTTGCATTGAGGAATTTAATCACTGCCCTCACTTCACAACTGGCGGCGTTCTCAATTTTTTTAAACATTGTAAACAATCACAGAAACAACACAGGCAATGCTAGCGTCACGCAACTTGGCTCAGAGAAGGCAGACAAGCCACTGAAGCTATCTGACCTCGTCCAGCGGCTACTCGCGTCGTCAGCACTTCATGCGGCACGAACGGGTACTACTTTCCGGATGACCCTCGTAATATCATCTAAGTTTTAGAAACAGAAAATATGAACTGAACGGCTATTCTGAGGTAAGATGCGACGGGTTTTTGAGAATTGAATAACCTTATTTCATCAGTGGTTGTCAGTTGCCACTTGGGAGTCGGGGCGATCGAAAAGAGTCTAGGAATTTGGATATAAATGATTAGATAGAGAAATAAATATTTTTATATCATATAAAAAATCACATTTATCTGATTTGAATTTAAGCTTTTCTTTCTCAAAGTTTTCGGAAATGTTTTGATAGAATAATTTCTAAAATTTGTTATTCGATTGAATTTGTATGGTTACTCCAGCAAAGACCATCACAATTACACAGATGTATTTTGCAGGTTTGAACTTCAGTTTAATCGGCTTGTTTGTTTTTCTTTTTGGTATAAGAATACATTGTTTCGTGTAAAAATATCTCGGTGATATAATTATTTCGGATCGCGGTGGTCTAGCGGGTAGAGCGTTGGACTGCTGACCGGAGGGTCCCGGGTTCGATTCCCGGGCAAGGCACTTTGGGCACCTGCAGTTCCACCCAAGCTAGTTGATTTTTCGGGTACCAGATCTTCCTGGGAAACCATAACCGGCACAGGGAAAGGAACTGGCCCCCCTACCCTGATGTGTGAATATTCACACGCCGTATAGGGCGTGGGTGAGCTCTACCATCACCTACTAAACCGACCTTCGGGTTGATTACTGTGTTTATGGTTTTTTTAATAATTATTTCATTATTCTCGGCTGTCTGAATAATGATTCATTCAATCTTATTTTGTACGCTCAATTTGAATCTTACATCTAAGTTATGTCAGAAAAATGTGGCCAATTTGGTATTCTTTTGCCTGGAGAAGGAAAGTGCGAGACGGAAAATGTAGTGCGCCTGTTGAGACGAAGCTGCTCTTTGCTCAAATTAGGAGATAGAAACGCCGACTCCGAGGGAACACATTTCAGATGGTGCTCTTTGCGGATCAGCAAAAATGTTTCTCTCATCAAACCTTTCTTTGATTACCATGGGAGAAATAAGTCTTGAGATGTTGAAGATTCATGTGCTGAGAAATCCTAACTACGCCAAATGAAGCAGCGGCAGTTGTAATAAAACGTGCGACGAAGATGGAGGAAACAGCGGCAAGAAGCGAGGAAGGATTACGACGTGGAAGAGGCAAAATGGTGGACCGAATGGAGGGAGGGATAGAGGGAGCGGGGGGGAGGGGGGGGTACATCTAAAGGGTGGATATTTCGTAGATCTTTACGGCCCCGGGTGTGCTTCCCGATCCCCCGGTCGGACACCCGCGGCGCTAAGGTTCCACCACGCGAAAAGATTTACGTCCCGGTAGGAAGGATGGGGAGTTTATGGGGATGGAGGGAGGGAGGCGAAGGCAGCCCTCGGGACGAAGCGGGGAGAAGGGCACGAGCAGGGGGGGAGGTTATACGGGCGTTCGGGTGGGACTCGAATGAGAGAAAATCGGAAGGAGGGGGTGGGGCGAATCTCCAGGTAGCACGCTTCCTGACGTTTTCCTTTTTTGTGGCCAGGATTTGGACAAAGAGGCGTTGTTCGCTTTGCTGATGCTGCGGTGGATGTAGACGTGTCGGAGGCGAGAATCGAAGCTAATATCTACCGTGTGAAATTCAAAAAACCTCAGCATGGGCTCGGAGTGAATCAGGCGTTTTTAAACAAGGTTGATTAATAGCTGGAGTTCCAGGTTAATTCCTTCATGTCACAGTCACAAAAATTTCAAATGTTCGTTCTCTAGCGTGGCTACTGCCTCAAAGAAATCTCGTACTCAAAGTCTTACTAGAAGTCCAAAAAAAATGCCATTGAGTAATGAAATCATTACCCAAGTTTAACCATTCAAAAATGTCCCAGTTCTCTAATTGAGTATAATGGGAACGATTCTCTAAGTAGATCATTCAAATAAATAAAGGTGAAAAGAGCTCGGACAGCGGTTTATTGCATTATCTCAGATGTTTGTAATGGGTCCGGTGATTTTGGTATTACAAATATCTCTTTATCGAATAAAATTTGCCCGGGAATTTAAATATTAGCATTGGTACGTAACTTATCTCCATTCATTCTAATTTTCATACCACTCGCAGCTAAAGATACTTAAATTTTCCTTAGGCTAATTTTCGATTTTCTGGCCGCTCTTTAAGCGGACCATCAGTATTACCATGCTCTTTGTCGTATTTTCTTTAGGCTGGCTGGATTGGAATCTAAATTATTAGAAATATCAAAATATGCTTTAATATTTATTAACACGGCACTTTACATTCAACCATTATGTCCATTTCATCTTAATCTAAAATTGAGTGAGCAGAATAATTGCTTTTACCAGGATTAATGAAAAATCATGACGAGATATGTTAAACATTTAATAAATCTCATTATAAGGGCTTTCATTTTTTTCTCTCAAACTGCCTTGGGGTTGACTCCAAGTCGAGCTAAACGGATCAGTTGGCAGGTGTTTTGAAATTAAATTAATGTAACGGTTTCCTATTTATACTCAACGAAAGATAATACAGATGCTGGTCAATGAGTTAACGTCATACAATCTTATCGAAACTGTATTTCAGCTGGAGTAACTGTCCTAATTTCGCTGGAGATCCTGTGTATCCGGTGGAAAACGCGTCTGGTAACTGAAAAGAAGCTCGTGAATTCGAATCTCTCCGCAGATATGGATGCTGTTTTGAGATAACTGTTTCGTTTAAAATTTATTTCCCGGTAAAATGATGTGAGAGTAAAGGATTTTAATAAACCTGTGAGTTCAACCCTTGAAAACGCCCGTGTGGGAGTTTTTGTGTGTTAGTGTGGCTTCTGCATGCGGTTTTTTCTTAATTACGCGTGGTCCCCGAACATTCCCTGCCACAAGCCCTTGCGGTGGCTTGCGGGGTATTAAGTAGATGTAGATTTCTGTTAGGACTGTCTTGCCAGTATCTGAGAGCAAAACCTGCAGCGGTAGGCTTAAATTATTATCAGAATAGGAGTAGGGATATTCATGTTCCCAATAAAGTATTTAACTGTACGCGTTTAGCGTGGCCATTATGGATTAAGCTGGCACTACGCAGGAGTAATTTGTACCCAGATTCTGTTTAAAGGTTTAAATTTGCCATTAACCATCACCATTCCTCCCAATATGTTGGTTAACATAACATCCGATTACAATCAGCGCACTTGCTCAATTCCTCTATTTTCTAAATATTTCAGCATAGATGTCACAAAATGGGTTTGTTTTCGGAAGCAGCTGGTGTTACATATCTATTCACTTATTCTTCTGGCTGAGTAATGATAAATATGTTTTTTCCAAAGAGGTCTTCTTTTTAGTTTTGTTTTAGCGTTTACACTTTGGAGCACTTAAAATTTATAAACTAGGTTGATTCCCTCTGAACATTCAGCGAGCAAACGACACAAGACCTTGGGCACGGTGCGTGACATTTCAGTTTACTTGTGATATAACCACACTTGTCGATCCAAAGGTCGGTTTAATAGGGTACGGGACTCACCCAGTATTGAGCCCAACGACGTGTGAAATTCATGTATCAGGAAAAGGGGACGAGTTACTTTCACTCTACGGCCTATTATTCAGGTAGATCTGGTACTTGAAAAATCACATAGCTTGGGTGAAGCTGAGGGTGCTCAGATGCGTCCCCGGGGCACGAACTCGGACTATCCCGTCAGCGGTCAAGCGCTCTGCTCCCTGGACTATCACTTCCCTAACTTTCGATGTGGAAGAAATTATTTGTGGCCCGCACCACAAGACTCTGAGAGCCCAGAATTCCCGAATGAAACTAGGAAAAGAGATTGGCACGGGCATCTTTAGTAAATGCTTCTCCTTCACTCGCATAATTCGGAGTCAAAACCTAGGTTTCAGTACTGGAACAAGTATGAGTGATGAATCTAATTGTCGTATGATTACCAATTATGAACGTTCCCCCTTCCATCTTCTGAGTTAAGATAAAAAGTGGTGTTCTATGACCCCCAGCCATTTACTATAATGGAGACAATCAGCACAGATTTGGATTTAGTCCATTGGGGGGGGGGGAAGGAGGCAGTGGGAAGGTGAAAAAGAACCTACCATCGCCATAAGTTTGCTCTCAAGAACAGAGTCGATTTCGAACAAAGTAGAGCTAAAGCTCCCTGCACTCGATTATGGATTCTAATTCCACTGAAAAATCTTCCGTCATTTTATTTCAGCCCTAGTCTGTTGCCTAGGAAGCCGTTTACTTAAGCCATCATATGAGTTCGATAAGCCGCCACAATTTTTAATGAGCGTAGGGAGCGTGGAGAATATTTGGCAAGCACGAATGTATTCATTTCATTCTGATATTTTTTCGCTCGCTTAGAATTTGGCAACTATATACAGTGATATCTTTTTGCAGCTAATGTCGACATAATGAAAAAATATTTGGAAGGCGCATGTAAAGGATATTACATTTTTGAAAAAGTAATTTTTTTTTAAAAGAAAATATTCCAGAATTAATAAAAGTATATCACGACAGTAATATTTTGCTGCTAAAGAATAAATGTTCTCCCCAGTGTGATTACTATACGCTTACTAGGTAGCTAAAACGTCTAAATGTTTGCTTGCCTATGCAGGGTATTTTGTTTCGCATTTTTTCCCTTTCTCTTCCCGCTTGATTCATTGCCCCGGGAAACTTGGACCACCGAGAACCTCTTTCCCCTCACATACGTTAGACATCCCTGCTTTACGATAGAACCAAGTTAACGAAAACAAGAGCCGAGATCCAAGCAAAACATCGAGGCGGTCCGAAATTGCCGGGCACACTTGGTTTGCGACGTCTTAACAATGTGTCGTTATGTACGTCTGTTGTAGACGTTTACGACACATTATCCTCCAGAATCAGGAGGATGTATATTTTTGTGTAATTTTACGAAAAATATCACGTCCAACGCGGCGTACTTTTCTGAGAAACCCGAGAACGGGTTTCTGAAGCTATACATTTCTCTGTTAGGATTTTTTTTTCACATTGCAGAGTAGGCACCTACTTGCCGCGACGCAGCTTTAAAATGAAATGCATTTCAAATCCTGGACCAGGACCCCCGCTTCGTGAAATGTTTTGCCGTCTAATTTAAGGACCGGGCGCGTGTTTGAGAAATTTATGTATGCGGAAGGAACGCGATTCCTCTTCTTTTACTCCGCTCTCTCTCTCTCTCGCTCGCTCTCTCTCCTCTTATTCTTCCCGCGGAGTTCCAGAAGGGAATGGTTGGTAGTACCGTTGCGCTGAACTTCTTTTTTCATCCGCCCGTCCGTCTGTCCGTCCGCGGAGACGGAGGAGAGAACACACCCACGAGAACGAAAAAGGGACGATGCGTTCAGGGATACGTTAACCTGTTATGCTAATGGTGCGTGGGGGCCAAAGAGGTGCTCCTTCCATTACTCAAAAAGAGATGGCCAACGCCGAAAGTTCATTTCAATGATCTGCTATCCTCGCTCTTATTTATGCAAAAGCCATGTTGACGCCATGCTTTACTTCGAAGTTGAATTGTAATCATTCTCGGGGCGGACGGAAGACATTTTATTTTTGCGAACGGCCTCAATTGCGACGCTTTCTCATTTGGCTCGCGTGAATTTTCAACGAGCAATCGCTAGTTTGTTGGAGTTTGGCTAAGAAATATAGATTTGACTTCCGAAGAAATTGATAGGCAACGCCTGAGATAAGAAGAGAAATATCTATAGCCTTTAAGCAAAACTTACTGCATTCCTTCAAATTTGCATTTACCAAAGATGTAGTCATTGATGAGTGGGAGAGTCAAACTAACGGATTTGATTGGTTATAATTAATTATAAATAATGGAAATAATTTTTGTTCAAACTGATGGGTGCTTAGTGGTGCAGAGGTACGGTGTAAGATATCACACGAAATTCACTTTTGATGTAATTTCCATTTCTTACCCTTACCTATAGTTAGCATATGTACCTCGTTCCACGAAATTTCCCACTAATTCATTTGGTGTTTTAATAATTTACATATAGATTGTTTTAAATTTTGAAAAAAGAATACCTCAAGGTGAATTTTGCTAATTATATTTTATAAAACTACTCTATTGATGACTTACTTCCATCGAGAATCCGTTTAAAACTTAAAATAGATGATCATAATTTCTAAAAATGATTTAACTGATCCCCGTTTAATTCTACCGGATATCTCTTAGGTATTGCTTAAAGCATCGACGATTGTAACTAATTAGTGCAATGAACAAGTGATATCATTTTTCGACTAGGTAGTTGTAACGTGTACCAGGGTTTTACGGGATAAACTTGAGATCCTTTTGCTCTTGCCTCACTACTAACTACCATCAACCTTTCTGCAAACGGTCTGTCTAAACCACGGATACCATATCCAGCTGGTTCCTTGTAAGTGGCTGTGACAAAAAGCCGATTTCACGACACTTATAATTTTTTTGTAAAACAAAAAGGGTCACTCAAAAAGTTTCCTTGCCGTCAAGTTACCATCGAAGGCAAGTGCATGAAACTGCACCGGGCAGAGTGGGACGGATGATCTTTATACTCGGCCAACCAATGCAAAAGGGGAGCTTGAAGTTGCTCTCCTTCAAGATCCTATCGCGCCAGTGCTTTTCCATCAAATGACGATAGTAAAATATTGTATGTTTGTCTCATTAATTGAATATGCATTGGTGACAACATACATTTTGTATAAAAAATAAAACGGCCGGGTTGATTCGGGTTATTGTGCAACATTATGACATTCTTTAGTAAATATTGAGTTTTTTAATGATAGTATGTAGGATATTCGATGATCTGCGATTAATTATAGCAAAGAGAATAGCGTGTAGAAACCTTATTAAGGAATGGATAAGAATTCCTCAAGTCTGTATTCAGCAGTCCTTTATAGATGCCTTCATTTAGAATGAAATAGGGAGGTCATCAGAGCCTTGGGCTAAATGTTTCAACTCATTCGATAATTTTACAAAAATAATTACCAATTAGTTCAAATTTGAAAATATTTAATTTTTGCGGTAATAATTATGTCTAGGGATGTATATTCTCCGTTTCAGCATAAGTAAGAGACGAACAATCAATCAGAGTCCGGACAATTAACAATTAGAATTCCCCTGTAATTAATATCAGAGAAAAACAATTTAAAGTTTGAAAAGGAGTAATCATGAGACAAATGAAGTAAAAAAACAGTAGGATTATAGTTGAAGTTAATTATCAATATTATTTGAAATTTTGAAGTGCGGTGCAATATTATTTTCATTTCGGCAAATTATACTATGAAGAACTTAATGCTCCATAACTTAGTTAATAGTGACATCGGTAATATTTTTGGTTAAATATAAGCATGAGAAATGTTAATGTTTTTACGAGTATATTTTACTTAAATGAGCCCTATAAGAGGAACCTATTACAATTTTTAGCTCAAGTTAAACATTGCATTTATTTATCTGAGGCAATACATACTGAATTAAACTCGTCCGGTTGAACATGTCCGTCATCCGAAAAGCTATTTTCTCGATCAAAATTGACTTCGTTGTTTTCAATGAAACAAATCTAGAATGGTACTACGGACTATGGAAAAAAATGAAATTCATTTAATTTTGGTCAATTTTTTTTAAGAATTATGCTATCGTTGAGGACAGAGTTATATCAGCTAGCTAGCTCATTCACAATATGTATAGGAATAACCCTGAAAGAACGTTTATAAAAATTTTCAACACTCTTCTTTATTTCAACTTCACATTTAAAAACAGAATCAAGCATCTAAGCGTCTCGGTTGCAACCTGAGAACACATGGGTCAAGTTCCAAGAAACTGCGGGAGATGCCGCAACAGTAACTATTAACGGAGTCATCCGCTATGTGTGTATTATAATGCAACAATTTCAGAGAGTAAAAGTATGTTCGGCGATAGGACAATTGCATTCCCATGTTTTAAACCCCCCGATCCGTTATCCGAAAAGATATTACTTCGATCAAAAACATGATAGAATTAAATTTTTTAGGAAATATAATGAAATCCAAAACATAAATCGGATCATGAAATACTTTAGCATTTATCGGGCGTTCTAAAAGAATTTCACCGTAATGGCCAGACTTGGGTCGTGTAAAAAAAGAAAGAAAAATGCGACTTAAGAGTTACGGTCCCCATTGTTGATACCCACCTCTGTCCAGAGTATTCAAATTTTAATTAGGAAACGTATTACAATGTGATGTGAAGAAGCGTGTTAGTGGCCACATTGTTTTCATGAGTCTCGGTAGTCCCGAGAGAGAATGAAACTGTGAAGTGAGCCGGGAACAGCGAGGCGGGTGGGTGTGCGCACATGGGAGATGAAGGGAAAAAAATGGGCGAGGCGAAAAACTTAGAATTCAGTCCAGTTGCGTGTCTCTCCTCCTCGGACACGCTCATATAATTGTTCGTGGCTACTAAACGAAGCGACTGCGCTCAAGACTATGGGTGTGTTCCTCCAGATAATCTCATACGATTGGACAACGCAAGCAGCTGCCCCATCCTCCAAAGTAGTCTACCCGCCCCCCCCGCCAAACCTCTCCGTGGGTGTGTGTGTGTGTCCGTATGTAATCATTTTTCTTCCCTACCCTTTACAATACTTTCCTCGCTTGCATTCTCTCGTTCTCTAATCTTATACATCTCCCGTGTGCACTTCCCCCGTTCCCTTGAACCCTTTCCTACCCGCCCACGGACGACACAAAGAAAAAGAGTTGGCGATGACCGGCGATGTTATGAATACCTTTCCCCGTTTCCCTGAAATAAAGCCGATCCGGGCTCGCGGGGAATTCGACCAAGAGTCAACCACCCATTCTTCTTCCCTTTTATCTGTCCCCTAGATCACTTCCTCTCATTCTTTTCCCTCACTGCGCGCCTATGAGTTAGTTATTGCAGCGCGGATCGAGTAGGGGAAGGGTGCGGAGCGGAGAAGGGTGATGCGGTGGTTGGTTGATTCCACCCCCAACCTTCGCGGATATATGGCGTGCTGTGTGTGCAAGCCCAGTAACAAGCATCGCCACTTTGTTCGATCCTTCACCCCGCCCCTCATTAAAATTTCCCTTGAGCGCCCATGGATTCGTTCTTGTAGTTATCTGTTATTATGTCCTTCCGGACCGCTAGTTTTTCATTTCTTGAGCAACATAAAGCCGTATGTACTCCGCAGAGTTACGATGCACAGGCATCAATCTCATGCGGACATCGCAACCTGAGATATCCACATGCGATCCGCTTGTCGACCATTTCACCCGAGGAGTGGTTGGGATGTTGAGCGGAAAGTATTCAATGTAATTTGTTTAAAATGTGAGGCGATTAAGGCATGAGTGAAATTACTTTCCCCCGATGCAAATTTTGTTTACTAATACGCATAAAAACACTTACCGTTTCGGTAACAATATTGTTTCAAGCTATACATGACTGATACCTTCATTGGTGGGGATTATTTATATAAAGTTCTTCTGGCCTCTATCTGCTTATCTCTTCCGCTTCCTCTCCGCCCTCTTCCGCATTCAGCACCTGCGAACCTGAACGACGTTCTCATCTGTATATACTCCTCCCTCGTAATTACTTATTTCCCCAATTATTTTTCCACCAGAAAAAACATACGATGGTAGAGTAGTGTATGAATTTCCCCTAATCTTCGCACGGTAAATTAATTTAACAAAGGGTATATACCGTTAGCACGCAGTGCGTCATTATAGGAGAGAGTAATTCAATGCATAAATATGGGATACAATGTTATCTCTCTAACAATAAAAATATTAGTTTATATTTGAATATTAGTCCTTGATAAACACAAATATTCTCAACAACCACGTTATTATGGGGAGACTGATTGATTATAATAGAAAATGATAAATATAAATGTGCAAATCTTTAAAAATTTTTCAGAAAGAGGAAAGAGTAAAAAGCAAACGCAATTTCGTGCATACCCGTATTTGTAATACGAACTTTTAATATATGCATGACTGCCAGTATACCGCGGATTAGATAAATAAACAAATATATATTCATGTATATATATATATATTCAATCACATGGCTGTAGATATAAGGAAAAGGTATAGAAAAACACATAAAAGACAAACACAGGATTGATGGGGAAGGTGTTAGGAAGCAGATCACAAGTACAAAACATTTCCTTGACTGGGATTTGAACCAAGGATGTTCGACTAGCTGGACCGATGCTCTAACTCAAAGATTCGTGGTTCAAGTAAAAGTTGCGTCTGTGGTATGCATCATCCACTTTGCACACCAAGCCTGTGTTTGTCTTTTTTGTGTGTTTCTATCCCTTTCCTTATATCTACATCCATATGGTTGATGTCCATGTACATCATGTACATACAAACCCACACACACAAGATGAATTCAAACACGAAAAAAATATGTATTTATATATATATATATATATATATATATATATATATATATATATATATATATATGTGTGTGTGTGTGTGTTATAAACACAATATATATATATATATATATATATATATGTTATAAACACAAATGTATATTGCTAATAGGTTCAATAATTACGTTAATACAAACGTATTGCACCCTTGGTGCATAATTTCATTATTTGAAATTTTGAAATCCGTATAAAAAGAAATGATGTTGCATCGGTACGCGAACATTAGATCCCTAACATACGTAAGTTTATATGCCATCTCCTGCGGAGCAAGACCTCTTCCAAGTTGTAATTTGAGCAGCGGAATAAATGTACCGCCATACTCCACCAAGGGAAAACATGACGAAATGTCCCCGTAAATATTTTAAAGGTTCTGCTTCTACCATTGTCCACCGTTAGATGTTTATCTGGGAGATTCCGTGATGGCCTCTGGGTAGATTCCAAGCAGGCGCAGGTCGTCACTGGTGGTTGGGTCCTTAGAACCGTGACCCCAAGTGTGTGTCTCTCAATGTTCCGAAACATAAACAACCCTTAACCCCCCATTCCTTGGCTCATTGCAATTCGAAAACCTATGAATAAGCTCTTAACGGAAAGACAGGCCAACGAACGCCAAAGATAAACCGCTGTTTAATGGTTTTGCTTCTATAGGCCAGGAGATACATTTTATAGCGAATGGCACAGGAATTTGAGGAGGTTTGCGATAAATCCTAAATAAATAAGGCGCTTGGATTTTCAAATCTTTTTCTTGGTATGGTGCAACAACAGATTATACCCCATCTTTTTAAGGAACTTCCGTTTGCATGTACTTCTTAACATCTCGCCATTGGCCATTAAAACGCCCTCGCTAAAGTTCACTCGTGAAAGCAGGCAAAATTTATGCAGCAGGAATTGTTTCGTTCGGGAAATGAAAATTTTAAGTGAAACAGTATAATTCATTAACCATTATTAGATTAAACCGTTAATTAAAGTAACCGAAAATTTGGGAAAACATGAAAAAAACTGCACTAAGATTATCCTGAATTGTGAAGCATAATAACATTCTCCAGACATCAAAATAAAATATACGTACACTTCTTTCATCTCCATTTTCAGTTGAAGCCTGGTTTTGAAAAACGAGAAAGATGGCAGAGTTAATTTTATTGTGATTGCCAATAGAAGAAATTAGGGAAGTAGCTGCCTCAAGTCAATGCAAGAATGATCACTATTAACCTGCATTAAGGAGAATCATTCAATAATATCTAAATACCGTTAGAATTTGTGTTTATGTAACACGGACTTTTTTCTCCTTATTTTCTCAGTTACTTCTGTAAATATACTCGTAGTGGTCAAACCTCGAGTATTATAATTTAGTAGATGATTTGCCTCAATATAAGAATGAATAAAACCGTGATATTTACCTTTGGCATTTCCCAAGCGCTCTGATATACCTCTCCTTAATGATGGTGTCCAATCGACCAACACCAACCACACCAGCGGCTCGCAGGGCATGCTGTTGGTGAAGATATAGTTAAACATTTATAGCCACCTAAGACCCATGTATAGACTCGAATTGCTAATTCAATGATTTTGGCTCGTGCTCCCCTTTAAAATTGGGGCCTCATAGAGCTTATGCTGTGTTTCTTCTTTAATTTATTTTTTAGGTGCTTCTCTTGATTTATATTTTATTGGTTTGAAGTTATTTGGTGATGTTTTGGGAAATTTCGTTTCGTTTATCTTAATTTCATTTTATTAAATCTGTGGTTGCTTATTCATCGGTTACTAATATGAATATTGTGCTGTACGGTTTGATAGCTTTTTCTTGTTGAGGTATAAGTGTTTCTCATACTTTAATATCTGCTCAAGGTCTTGGTTTTTCGGGTATATTTTGTTTATCCACCATTTCTTCTGATCGGTTGTTAATATCCAACGTCCCTAATCCCTCCTTTACTCAAATAAGGTGAGAGAGAGATTTTATGAGATTTCTTATAATATGTTATCAGTTGATAAAGTCGTTTTCCAAAAGCACAGAGCTCTTTTTCAAGTTGTCCATAATTATGAATTTTCCCCGATATATTTATTTGTGCTTTCGGTTACATTAAATGCTCATCACTCCTTCGATCAGGGGAACATTTCAATCTTCAATTACATTTATTTAAGAGCACTTTTTCACTTCCATTTTTTTCTTCATGAGCGAATATGAATCCGAAAATCTACTGGGGACCGATCTACTCACTCAACGCCATCAATTTACTTTTTTTCAGTTTCAATCTCCAGCTGTGTTGCTTAGCCATTACATTAATGCCAATCAACGGATAAGGTTTTTCTTTTTCTCAGAGAACTTTTGCCTTCCCAGTATCTCCGGGCATAACTATTTAATTCTACCGACAGAGAGGTTTTTGCATCCATTTTAAGCCATATGAGGAATATTAATCCTATATTTCAATTGACTATTCGCTCTTTAGAACTCAGTTAAATAAAAATTTTTCACGAAATTACGTATTTTCATCTAAATTATATTGATATTCTGTCTTATGACTGAGACATGAATGCATTTATTTTGTATTCGTTCATTTTGCTACGCTTTAAGTAGTTAACCACTCAAAATACGTTTGAAAATAAACCAATTATTCTAACCTCAGCAGACAAATTTGTCCACCAGGTTTAAATGAATTTCTATTTATAAATATCTTTTGTATATTGACGTAATTCAATGCCCCATGTGCCTCTGGGAACCCAATTTTGCGTTAGCATTAGGTTTTCCTGGGTCACACGAGTAGATTTCACACCGATCCATTCTCAATGCATGAATGATTGAAACACGAGACTTTTGAGTTAGCAACGGACGCAATACCTTTTCGACGGAATGAAATTGTACATTTAGAGGGTAGAATTCAATTTTTAATATATAAACGAGGGTATCCATAATCGTGGATCTCTTTTGCGCGATAGTACGATTAACGTTCTCAGTTTTCAAGTCTGTGCTCGGGAATTTAGCTACCCAGTTCCAATGATTCATGGCAGAGCCAGGAGCAGCACGTGGTTTGGTTTTGCTTGACAAAATTTAAGGGGGTGATAGAATTTACGCTATCCTTTGAATTGAATACCGAGCATTTTACTAGAATCGGACGTGCTGCAGCCAGGCATTATTTCTTTTTATCTGTTCCTCTACAATCTCATCTATTTGCCTCACCATAATTCAGTCAACTTTTTTTCCTTAATCTTCTACGAAGTCACACGGCCATCTTCATCCACCCTTTTGATGGTATTTTTTATTCGAGGCAAGAATTGAGCATGACGTCACTCAAACGGATCTTATAGGTCGGGCAGTGGCGATGTCATGTGGGGAACGGGAAACACGACTCTCTCGGGATATTGGGTGGAAATGATGGCCTTCAAAAATGGCCGTATTTCAATGGGCCAGTGACGAAACTATGAATTCAACCCATGGTATACTTTCGTCTTCTTATCTTCCCCAGGACTCCTCGCCTCCAGAGTGTAAACCCCCAACTCCAACTCCCACCGTCACTTAGATCCAAGTACGGATGAAAATTTTTATGCTAATGAGGAAATTCCTACCTAATGGGAAATCATTTTCATTCGGGCATCAGCGGCACTCCTTAACTCACAGTTTTCGAGAAGTAAAAAAATTGGCTATTTTTATGAGTGACCGTAAGCGATCCAATTTTTACGATCCTCTTCAAAAATCCACTTCCAACTGAGGAGTGTAATGACGGTGCGTTTATCTGTACTTCCTTATGGTCGAACTCTCTCACGCACACTTGCCCATATGTCGAAGGCACAAACACACTCGAGTCCGATGCTTGATGCTCTCTCTCTCTCACTCACTCACACAGGTTATAAAATGTGGCCTTTTTTATTTTTCGTCCTGGCTTGCCTTTTTGCTGCAAATAAAAAAAATCAAAAACGTTCGCTCTCGTATTTTTTGATTGCACATCATAAAAAGAGATACTATAATTTCAACCTCTTGGGCGGGATAATTATTTTGAGAGAATGAGTGAATTTCTACTTTGTTTTATCTCTTTATGGGGACGGATTACTGCTGAATTTTTGTCTTTTCAAAGAATAGGATCATTCTAAAAAGTAAGTGCTTGGAGTTTGCATTTTTTTGGCATTGTCAACACTACGGTGCATTGGAAGGAGGTAACCGCTGAATGGAAATTGGGAAATATCGCAAATGCAAAAAAGTTTGAAGGGTAAGGTGAACTTAAATTTCAATATTGTTTAATTGAAGAGAAACCTTGAGGTAAAAGAAAAATTTCTGCCGTAATAAGTGAACACTAATCATCTTTAATTGATATAAAGGCTAATTCATAATATTCAATAACACTTTGTTATAGGACAATAATTATCAATATTATTAAATATGGAGAATAATGAGAGGTTAACCACCGTTAAAAATATAAAAATTAAAAGAGTGTTAATTATAAAAGTTTTACATGGTAATATTGAGATATAAGCTGAAAAATACGTCTCCGTAGAGACGTTTGAAAATTCTCCAGTCTTCAAATGTCAAAAACTAAAACAAACTTATATCCCATTATCATGCTACGTACAAACGTTAGGGAGGATCGTTAATCAAATCCAACTCTCCTCCAACGTCCCCTTTCTGGGACTGACGAGAGGAGGAGGAGTTCCTGAAGTATGTCTCTGCGCGGCCAGTTTTAAAAGGAACCTCCATTCCGTTCTTCCTCTGAGACGCGGGAAGCGAAAGAATGTTCGCACGGCGCCAGTTACTCCCTCTTTTTCTTCCCCCTATCAAATTAGCCCCTTCCTCTATCACCTCACCCCCCTCATAAGGCTCGCCTCCTAAGGTTCTCCCAAACTCAATCCGCGACACTCAACCTCTACCCTCTCCAACGCTTCGTCCATTAACGCCCAACGAGTACTCCTATATATCCTTACTCTCACAACAGGTCATTCACTTTCATGTCTTACTAATGATGAGCCTCTTGTTTGTGGCAGTCACCGCAGTAATTTTGCCGTGCAACAAAACGAAATAAATTTACAGAGAATTTAGGGTAAACCTCAGGTTAGTTAGATGAATGCGAAACCCACCGATTTATCGTTATTAGCGAAGTAAACTGAAGTACAGGGTTACTTCTTTTATAGATAACTACCGCTGTGTTTCGCCACCTTTGGTGGCTACGCAAAATTCCCTTCAGAGACATTTTTACCTCAGTATGAAATAATTAGTAAGCTAAATGCGTTGTGTCAGTTAGGATAAGAAGCCGAAATTCAACGTTTCGTGGCTCAGTTGCATCCATAGTTCCCACAAGTTTTACAACCGGAAGATTAGCAAGGAATTCAGCGTCCAACGCATTTGATATTATAATACACCTACTGCTATGAAGTCCATACATAATCAGATTTCCAAGATTCATTTATAAATTAATTGATACCGTGCCGTCGTTAAAATATCCAGAGACCTAACGAGCTGTTTGGAGCTAATGACTTCTAAAAACTGGTTTGGCCAAAGCAGTTTGGGCCGCTAAAACCTAAATATTTTATTCGATTTTTCATTCCGCGAGATTTCCTAAACGTTTGTAACCACATTTCCCTCAATTTATTTCAACCGAGAATCCTACTCAGGCATATGTATTAGTAGGTTTGGGTTTCAGGTCTGGTATTTAGTAATGACGAAGAAGTTATGAGGAAGAGACGAGTTATTTTCCAAACGTTATTTACTCTGAAATATGTATTACCCCAGTGTGTCTCATGAGCACATCTACCCGTGAATGAGAATACGAGTATAATAGCCGAAAACGTTACCGGATCTCAAACCCTTTAACTTCTCATGCATCTCTCTCTCTCTCACGCTCAATGCCCTTTCTCTTCCTTAACGCATACTTTTATGCCAAAACCTTCCTCAATTAAATGAATTTTCCTTCATTCTCCGTTTACATTCATTTGCGTGGTAACATTCCGCGTCTCGCCCATCCACTTTAATTCGGTCCTCATCCTTAGGCCTTTGACTCCATCGAACTCTAAAATCCTCCTGTGATGGCATGTACGTACTCTGGACGAAGAAACGAAATGGCAGAGATGGAGGAAGAGAAAGAGAGAGAAAGAGAGGAGAGTGAAAGGAAAGGGGAAGAGGCAACTGCATGGGGAAATCGAAGGGAACGGGTGTGGGGAGGGAACGCTTTAAAATGGAGGCAGGAAAGGGGAATGAGAGAGGGAGAGAGGTGGGGGATATAATGGCCTGAGGGGAGGGGCGGGTGGAGCGAGGGAGAGAAGGGAGGGGAGCGAGGGCGGGCAGGTAGATGGTGCTATAAATCCAAGATAACATCTATGACCTCTGGAGGCTTTCCATGCCTCCTTTCCCCACCTCCAGCAACCTTTCCTCTTTCTTCGCTTTTCGTCTCACCACCATCTCCCCCTTCCACCACCCCAAGTTCTCCCCGGCTTCTCTATACTTTCCTGGTTTGAAACTCTTAACACATATCCAGGCCTCCACGTTTCTCTCATCTCATCCTCATGGTTTCTACGCTTTAATTTCATCATCGAGCTTTCTTCTCCCTACCCTTCTTTCCACCTTTCTTTCTTGATCACTCATCGCAGTAGGTAATCTCTTCTCCGTCTCTGCACACATGTCCTTTTGTCCGTGTAAGGAAACTTTGGGGTTTTAGCACTTACCTGATTTTTCCTGTCGCGCGAGATTTTTATTACCTGAGTCCCACGACAGTGTTCTCACGACGGATGTTCAAATTAAAAGATATAATTGCGTTTTTATGGCTTATTGCACTATGTGACAATGGTTTTTAACAGCGTAGATTTGAGGCTTCCGTGAGTTTTGAATCTTCAACTAAGATTTAACCTTGGAATTTGCAGGAGCATTATAAAATCAAAAGGTTTGATGTGTGTAAAAAAATGATTTAAATATGTACGAATAGAGTCTCAGTTTTTAAATGATGTTTTTTGGCTACAAAAAGTATTAAGCTTAATTTTTTAGCCATATGCCTATGAATTAAAAGTACTTTCAAAAGAAAGTAGAACCTAAATCTTGATTCAGAGAGGTTACTTTGTTTGTTTTTTACTTCAATTTCAAAAATTCAATTGTAAATTTTTAGTCAAATTTAACTTCACTAAATATTGTTATGTTCATCATCGCAAGCTCCTAACCTAACCTTAATTATCTTAAGCATCGTAACCTACTCTCGTAATAGTTCATTATTTATGAATTTTTACTCTTCATTTAGCAATTAAATAACCCTTCGTTTCATTCCGCAGCCCTCCAAAACACTCTAGCTTTTTAACTTTTGAACTACTTAGTGATTGATCTCATTCATAAACAAAGTATCGTTGCATGGATACTATGATGTTATGTATTTATTTTCGTAACCTGAATTTGCTGAAGTTGAGTCTTTATATTTTTTTTATGGTTAAACAGGTAACGTCGGTAAATTACCTTGTAATATCTGCGGTATGGATAGTAGCTGAGATTAAAACAGACATTGTGTTTATGTGGAAAACTTCACAAAGATATCATTTAGCCAAAACAACATGCATAGTTATGTTGCCGAAGTTTCAACCATAAGAGTATATTACCCTAATTAAATTGATGAATTGATTAAGGTTACAAATGATTCTAATGCTAAATTTAATGTCAAAACCCTCTCTTCAACGCCATCACTCGTTCAATCGTATGATTTACTCTTAATTTATAAAGTATAAATAGATGCTTACCACCTATTTGAAGTTTCACCCCAGTGTGATATAAAATATCGTATTAGTCGAAGACGAAAAAAATATGATAAGAAATAAACGTTGAAGAAATATTATGCCTTGCATAACATGCATAACGGGAATATGTGTTCAAGCTACTTTCTCTATGCAGGAAATCATTCAGAGTTATGAAATAACACCACCTGCGCCAGTGCGGGAATACGCGTCGCAAGTAGTACTTCATTACGCTTTCGTGTGCATCCTTAGCGAGTTTTGTTACCTTTCAACACGGTCCGGCATTTCCCCTCCCCCACCAAACTAACCTCAACGCCGAACGCCCTTCCCTCCACCGTTTCCCTCTCTCCCCTGCCTCCAACGTCGGCACGACTCTTTCGGCGGCCTCGACTGCAGGCGGCCTTTGGGCGTCCTTGAGCCTCTGGGGCCGACGTGCGGTGGAGGGCGCGCGTCGTCCATTGCGTCTACGTCGCCACGACTTGCCCGCCCGCCTGCATTCTTTCTCGACTGCGGAAGGCACCTTTTGTTTTTAATAAGGCGCAAGGGCGTGGCGTGTATAAATACGTATGCACGCAGGAAAAATCGTGCGCCACCTTTCGGCGCGGGGGTGAACTTGGAAGAGGGAGGTGAGGGAAAGGGAGAGAACGCGCAACATATGCCAAGTTTCCTGAGGTTTCATCGAGGAACGACTAAGAACGCGGAATGGGCTCGAAATCATACAGATACCACGCGAAAATACGTACAAGGGAAACCTTTAGGGCACTCCCCAGTCTATATATGGCGCGACGGGCCCAGTAAGGGATGAGGTTATGGACTCTGCGTGACGGTCTATGGCAAGGGGAATGGGAAATTTTATCCACCCATTATATCGAAATAGGTAAGACAACTAAATTAGTCGCCTGGTAGATTTCATCATTTAATATATGGTGTTGTTTGATCTGACGGATATCCAGGATGAATAAAAAAGGAATGTATTTTTCCCCTAATGTATGTTGAAGAGCTAGCCATAAGCTTAAGTTCCGAAAAGTGATTTCTGAACTGATTCTCTTGAAATTTTGTTAATCTCTTCTCCTTTGAGTCACATCATGCGAATGGGAGATGAGATTAGAATCGGACAAAGATTTTACCCGATATTTTTTCGTGTGGTAGTTCACATAGAATATGAGATCTTGCAGCATGACCTCAAGAAAGAACGGATAGTCCTCTCTGAGAATCCCTGACACATTAGTATTCCTTCAGTAGACAATGTTTCTTAATTCCCTATCGCTTGACTGAGGAATTGCGGTTGGAAATAATCTCTCGAGGCGGTTACCGCAACACGCGTTTTCGGTATTTAATCTCCCGAGTTTTTTTTCACTCGACTGCCAGGCACACAAAATTTACAAGTCCGATTGCTATTCATAAATGCGAGGGTAGAGGAGAATGAGAGAGCAGGAGAGGTGGGTACGATAACGATAATTTTAAGTGACCTGCTTTGCAAGAGACAGTTATTTAAGCGATCCCGTCATCTTAAGTCTTTTACCAAGAAGTGCATGAGGGTCCAAAATATACTCTTTCGCAAGCCAGTACCAAATATACGTTCCAGTTACACCAATGAACGGGTACATACTTGTTATGAAAATTGTTTTTTCAAATATTGTCAGGCAATGATGTCTTTCTCCTCATATTTTTCTTTGGTTTATTAAAGCTAATGCTACCCTATTCTTTTAACAGTTCTCCGATTCATAAGATCACATGTGAACCAGAATTTTACATTTCAATGTTGTTTAGTCCTGTGAAGTACAAAGATTTCATCATGGTATAACGAACTTTTTAAGGGTTTGCCTTATATCATGTTTAGAAATATTTAAAGGGAATCAACGTTGATAAGTCTAACTCGGCATATAATCTAATGACATTCAACATCTTTAGGTAACGGATAACCAAAGATCTTGGTTGCTTTTTCTCTTAAACTTCTTGAACTACCCCATCTGAATCATACTACATGCACTACTGAAATGGCATTTTTATCAAGTTGGAATTTTTTGAAAATTAAGAATGTCGTCAAATAATAAAAGACAGGAGCAGTAAATACCTTCAGTTCATTTAAAAGGCCATCAACTTCTGATGCCTAAGACCTCTTGCAAGTGCATGTATTTAGACTTTATCTGGAGGTCAAAATTTTGGTCGTGAGAAACAATTTGCCTGGTGATTGATTCCAAGGATTGAAAATGAAGATTTCAACGAGTGCTACGGAATTAGATGTGGAGACTTCAACGGATGAAAATGTCTTTTTTATGTACTAAATAATAAATTAAAGGAAACTTGAAAATTATATTTTACGATGAAATGCATATTTCCTGCATTCAAACGAATTGTCATAAAAACCTAGTTGGAAAAGGGAAAAGGAATAATAATAATAATAAATTTAAAGAATCATTTTAATCATTTAGTTTATCTCCAAAAGTAGGATCTTGCAGTTGCATTACAATAAAGTTTATAATCTGTATTCTAGTGAATTTATTATTCTACTACAAACTTTATCATTAATGAGACCCCTTTTGGTGAGCCTGAATTTATATATAGTATTTGCTGTTGGATTAGTGAATACAGAACTTCAAGTTGGTGCGATCTCGTTATCGTGAGTTTGGACTACAGTATATTTAACCCCTACTACTCCACAGTTAATGTTTGGGTTATAGCAATTCATTTCTAATAAAGTTTTTTAATTTTAATTTTATATTTCAAAGGAAAACAATTATGTTTGTTATTAGAATCATCATAGTTGTTCCGAATAACTATTCATTGCAATACATTTGATCTGTACAGTTAAAATTCCGTCAAAGAAAATCGATATTGTTTTTTCGGCCCTTAAGTTCATTTGGATATTTAGCGTATATTTAGTAATTAAAATATTTATTATTATTTTGTTATTATCAAATATTTACATATTATAAGCATTTATCTACTACTTATTTAGATATTTTATTATATTTTTAAAACCCCTCTATTTGAATCCGCATAAAAATGCTTCCACGTAAATGGACTAGCTCTTGACTATTTAGTTACACGTTCACCATTCTACGATCCCCTTCTGTCACCATGCTACATTGATCCATATTCTCCCTAAATTAAAATACGTACAGCATTTGAAGGCATTACATGTAAGCCGCATTTATTGAATATCTTTCATTTCATCATTCTAGATAAATTTTGTGGAAATTATCAAGATAAAATTTACCTATAATTTACATGTTGATGTATTAAACATCGTTCAAAAACTATATAAAAACGAGTAACTTTATGTTGAAAAAATAATCCAAGGGGAAATATTTTTAATTTCGCCCGTCCAGGAAAGGAGAAGGAAATCGGTCTTTGAGGGAACTAGCCCCTGGGGACAGGAGCGCCGAAGCGGTTGTGCCTCATGATATTCGTAATTTCCAGATTTTACACTCGATTGTTTCGACGTAACCTCTTGCACTTGAGTCATGAGAGGCTCTTCCAAAATGAGCCCAACAGCGGAATTATTAGAGGCTTATTTTGATTCATAATGACGGGAAATTATTTCACAAGCCATTCAAGTCATTAGAGGTCATAAACCGTTAGTGCAATTGTTGATCAATTTATCGTAAATAGTTTCCTATTCCCGTGGTCTCAAATTTTGCGGAAGAAAATTGATACCTTATTCATCGATGGATTTGGAAGTAAAGTGCACTTATATATTTTCACTGGGATCTCGACTGCAAAAGTAATATTTCAATAGGATTATTCCTCCCGTGTCCGTTTTAAAGTTGAATGAGTTGTACTTTTCGTAAAGCTTATGTGCCGTCCCCGTGATCTTCGTATTTTTATTTTCTTTCAACCGAGGCCTTTCAATAACAAATGTGATGCTTTCTGCTCGTTCGTAATGATTCTCCATGATACGTGAACTGTTAGTCTGAATCCTTTGAAACACTGAGCTGACTCCGTAGTTGCGTCCTTCTTCTCCTAAATGTCCCAAAATCTCTATACGAGTAATCTCGTATGCACTTAAGGTGAGATCTAACCAACGTAGAATATATTTCCCTCTCCTTTTTTTTTCTAATAATTTCCCACCATTCCTTTGACAGCCCTAGTTTTCTTAATGTCTTATGCTCTCAAGTTGTTTTTAAAATGGTTCCCCTTGTAAGGTCTGGTGTAAGTGTGAATCCTACGCGTTTTACTTAATCGACATATCTTATTGCTACCCCGTCCAGTTTGCTTGTGTACAGATTTCTTTTCCCAGAATACCATTCCAGCATATTTATTCATACTTAATAAGAGACCCGATTTCTCACCTGAATATTTTTTGAGATTTTTCGAAATATTTTGTTGGTCATAAGTTTTTACTTGTTTCGTTGTACATGACCGTGTCCTCGGCAAACATATCTACATTTATACAATACTCCGAAAGCTGCCTCGAGGGCGTGTAGCGGGGGATGTTAGGATACCACCTGTAAAATAGAGTGAGGGGTGGTATGGACAATCATCAGTTCTCGTTGAGGATCTCTAGGAGGCTAATTATGATTTACATGGTATGAGAGTCATTTATTTGTTTAGGGTGCAAAGGGAGAAATGCACCATGATTGAGAATTTATTACGTTGTGCACAAAACAGTTTCGGAATATATTAGGTTTGGATGCAATTAATATTATTGGACGTAGTCATGAAGACATCCTAATATACGAGCAGAACTATTTATGCATTTGGAAAACTATAATTTTATAATGAGAAAACAATAATTTCTATTTTGAGAAATATTGACGACTTGTATATTCAAACTGTTTCCATCCATCAAATAATTGGAGAATTTTGGTACAAGAAAAAATTTCGAAATGAAAATGAATGAGCAAATGCGTTTTAAATTCTGTTGCGGAAATTTTAACAGGATGCATTTTTATAGGATAAAATAAATATGTACGAGTATTCGTACATATCTCATATTTCACGCAAGTAAACAGTGTTATATTAAATGTGTGTAAAATGCTGTGCATTATTGTAACGCGCTCATGCCGAATTAACGTTATCAATATTGGATTATTGGCTAAATAATAATTTTAAAGAAATGATTGACTTTGATAAGAATATTTAAAATACCTATTTGCAATTAATGCATCTATAAGTACTCATTTACTTCATAAATTACCAGTTCTAATCAAATATTTCTTAAGTGAAATAAAATACTGATGAAAAAAGAGGGTGAGAAGTACATATTAGTTTCATTGAATTCAATTTTTTTTAGCCAGAGAATAAATTACAGAATATTCTGTAATTTTGCATAATATTGTGTAACTATCTCTTAATTTTTTAATGTAGTTTCCCCGCAAAGTTATTAATCCCTTGTGTATGTTTTTTTTATCTTCTAGGTAAGTTCTACACGTCATACGCTTCTCATGGCTGCTTCAATACTGCATTCGGTGAGGCTTAAACAGTCGCGCAAAGGTTCATACATCTGGCTATTTGAATTCGTAAGTAAATTACCTGTTATCCTCGTGGGTAAATTAATGCCCTCTTCCCGAGAACTCACTATTCAGCCAGCACTTCTCTGAACGGGCAACCTGGTGGGTCCCTATCAAATTTTCATGTGTTTTATTGCAAGTTTCATCTCCTGCTTAATCTAATACGTGAAGGAGATTCTCAATTCCAGCCTCTGGTAGTTTTTCCTCATGGTTAAGATCCGTTATACTCCGACAGACCATAGGTCGACTGAGGTTATGGGCGCGCCGAGTGCCGCCGGCCCTCCGCTTCAACCAAACACGAGAGACATATCACGACCGCCCACCACAACAAACACGGCTTTCAGCAGGCCCTTAATTAACATTCATTGAGAGAACCTCGCCGTGCCATATGACCCGTCCAGATCAACGGGAACCGGGAGAACCGGATGGCTGGATCTGCTACGCCTTTGCCTCCCCCTCCATTCCCCACCCAAGCGTCTCCCTTCCTCTTTCCCCCGCTCCAGTGAATCCTCATCCGCCTCTACCCTTCTTCATCCATCCCACCCACCCTCCATTCATCCATCCCCACGCATCCACACAGTCCTGTCTGCCCGTAATACCCCCACTTTGCCGGCCAAGCTTTTTTGACCGACGCCCGTTGGCTAATTATCTCCTCAGCGGCGGCTCATGACCCAGAGAAAAGGGCTCTCTCTTGCACAGCTCACCCGTCCAACTGGTCCCGGCGGCGGCCTCCTTCAGGGTCGCCGAGAAGCCCAGTGACCCTCCCCGACTCCCCCACCCGCCCGCCCCATCACACTGAACCCTCTCCGACGGACAACTCCCATCCGCCCACACCGGACCCCTTTCGCCCCCTCCCCCCCGATCTCCACTGCCCACAACTTTCCTCCTCTTCCCCGCTCCACAGCCGATGGACTGAGGGCGCCGCCGGCCATACTGAACCCTCCCCGCCGCTCCCCTCCCCCACCCGGCACCCGATCCCACTCACTCCGGATGCCGGTTTCCTTCGATCCGGACACCCGAGCCGTCGGTCGGTGTTTGTTGTTGTTGTTGCCACTACCGCGGTCGCTTCACCTAGGTCGTCCCCGGGGGAATACCGGTGCAGTGGCCGGCCACCTGCGCCGCCCGTCGCCCCGCGCCGGCCGGTGGTGCCGCCGCTGACTCACGCCCGCGCCTCTCCTCTCTCCATCCCGCCCCCGCGACCTCCCTCTCCTCTCCCCCACCCCACGACTGCCTCCCCGCCTCCCTCCTCTCGGGAACTTTCATTCATGAATCACCGAGGAAATGAGATGATTCTCTCTCCGCCGGGGAAGTTTTTGACTTATGGCTCCCGGGTGGTATTTCCGATCGGGGCAAGAGCGTGCCCCGGCGCAAGAGAGGCGATGACGATACTTGCAGTCCGTATTTGGTCGCCTGGGAGGTTTTCGCGAATTGCCGTTTAGGAGAATTTCATTAAAATAACTTTTGTTCTTGAGCAAATATCCGCTAGCGATATCTATTTTAAATCTCCAGATTCTGAGAAAATGTCAATTTACCGCGTACTTATTTCAAAAAAAAGTTTGGCCGGTGAGACATGAAATAATATATTTTCTGTACAAGCCATCCAATGAATAGTTTTCTCTAATGACCTTGGAACGATTGAATAATCGGCTTAAGGACCGAACCAAATTCCATGGCACTACCAAATGTCAATACTCTGACCTAACATTTTTGCGCATGGAAACGTAATATTTTAAAAAGTAGTTTTTCTACCAAATTAGGATATCATCTTCAAATAGTGTTAGTAAATGAATAATAATTCTATAAAAACTCATATGGTAATATTTTTAACATAATACTTGATAATTGATGGACTTCTATTGTGATCTCGAACTGTGTTGGGGAAGAATGAGTATTGAAATCTGTCCATGTCAATATACCTAAATTAAAGATTAAAAAAATGTTCCTAAAATACTTGACTCACATCATGGCGTTCACATTATGAATAGACCAATCTTCAGCCATAAAATTTCATATTTTTATGTCTGTTGTCATTAAGAGAAATTTCAGAAAATAAAAAGTGATAACCGAGTTCACAAAAAATTTCCGTCGGTTTTGCTTGTGGAAAACATTTAATATCATAGTTTTGTGGTTTTATTACTCATTTTTTGGGTCATAAAATTTTCATTTCTGCGGAAATTTAATCATAAAATTTTTTGCGCTTATTCTGGAAACAATCTTGATATATTGACTCTGATGATTTACTTCACGTTTTGACAGTTATAAAATTTGCCGTGGGGAAATTCTGTTAAAATTTATCTTAATGCTATTTTATGAGGAATACTGCACAGTTAATGTGCATGATAAAAGTACAAGGCCATTAAAAAATGATTTGTACTTATAATAAATATATTCTCATTTAAAAAGGAAGGATTTTACACTTATCTCCCACCAATTAGAACTTATTTGAAGATTCGCATTTTATAATTAGTAATGTGTTTTTGAATTGGTCTGAATTAAACGCGCTCTCAAATCAACTCTTTACAAAAAAACGGGAATTCTATGAAGAAAAACTTTGATGGGGCATTTTAATTGGTCTAAAATGAGTTTTCAGTATTTCCATCTTCTCCTCTGCCAACTGCACCACTTTATCAATTGAAAAGTAACAGACATACCTAAAAGGTGGCATTCCTACACATCAAAACATGTTACTTTGTTTTCTACAATTATTTTATTGTTCACGAACCAAGTTTCGTTTTACTGAGAGATATTTAACACTGGAGACTTCTACGGAACTTCCAGTGCTGTGATATCCTATTGGAGATTTGAATGCTCGAAAGGTAGAATTTTCAATTGTATTCTATATCCCACCTAATTGTTACGATAATTAAAGCGATATGCATCCTTTAAAGACGAGGTTCTTTGTTTTCATTTCCATCTAAAATGTAAACTGTGAACCTCCACGCCGACGTTTGATAATGGATGGACTTCTATTGTGATCTCGAATTGTGTTGGGGAAGAATGAGTATTGAAATCTGTCTATGACCACGTACTTTTCTCTCATTTTATCCATATGGTATGTGTTATGTCCGTACTAGAGTCTATGCCCACGCGGTTTTTTTCTAGTGATATTTTGCGTTTAGCCTAATGTATCCATATAATGTGGAGCTTGGCAGGTACCATCGGTATTAGAATTAGAGAAGTTGATTTTGGGCGCATAATTTCCCTAAAATATCACATTGAATGAGGTCGCATCTACATTTCGCTCCTCAGAGAGACTGAACTTCAACATAAATTGGTCCAGAACGGAATATGCCTACTTATTTTGAATTTATTACCAACAATAGCTACTCACTTTGCTTCTCAGGTGTTACTTTCACTAGGTAATCGATTGAACATTTGATCTCTCCGGTAGCAACACATTTCTTTTTGCCACGCGCATCCCTGCGTCACTTCTCCATTTCGATTTTTCCTCCACACTCGTATTCCTCCCCCGCATTTTATCTCTACCCACACGCACGCGTGGCTGGAGCCACCGCCTCGCGGAGAAGCAGACTCTCCTCCCCACCTCCTCGCACCAGTGGCGACACCGAACCGTCCCCTCCCCGACCCAACACGGCGACCCTTCCCTACCTCGATCGCCCCCGACTCCCACACTCCGCCTCCCCCCCCTGCGTGTTCTTTGAAGAGCAGACCTCTCAATTCATTCACTGCTCAACCGCCTCCCGAATACACATGCTCCTCACACAAACAAAGCTGGTTGCCTTGGTTTGACTTCCTCATCACCTCTGTCAACCGGTCATCCCCTCTCTTCTCCGCCCGCTCCGTCTCTCCCCGAACCCTCTCCGAACGCCCTTCCCGTATCTCCACTCCCTCCTCGTCTATAACCAACCACCTGCGCGACACTCCAGAGTAGGTAGGCATATTGGTGAGAGTGAATTGGCGGCTAGAGCCTTGATTCTTGAATGAACTGTTCTATATGTAGCGAGTGGCATTATCTGCTGTCTGTGCGGCAACAGAAACTTCAGGTCTCCTCATCGGAGTTTTTTGTTTCATTTTGCCGGTCATCCCGGACCGTGGGGGCAAATACATAATAGTCATATGTCACCAAACGAGTGACGGTATCCTCCTGCATTGATGACATTGTGAATGCAAATCGTTGATGCCCTTCGTATAAGTTCGGTTACATGTGGATTCAAATTAAGTACTAACTTTGAAGTAGTCGATGAACAAAGGATGGTGTGAATGTAATTTTAAAAGTGGCAAAAATGTTGGATTCCTACAAAGAAAGAAAACTGGCCAAGATAGAAAATATCTAGCGGGATTTAAAATGGCTTAATGATGTCAATGACATGGAAGAGATCCATGGAATCAATTTAAAAAACAGCAACAAGAATTTCAAGAAACTGCGGGAGATGACGCAATAGTAACTTTTAACGGAGTCATCCACTACTTGTGCATTACAATCCAACAATTTAAGAGCGTAAAAATCATTCGCCTTAACTGCGGTCAAGGCGAATGATTTTTACGCTCTGAAATTGTTGTATTGCAGCTACAAGAAGATTGTTGCTAAGCGCATGAAAATGGGTTCCATTTTAGCTACTAATCTTGATTTTTCATATGTGGATTAGCTAAAAGAAGAACTGCATTAAATTGCACAAATTGTTAATACTCCAGCGCTATCTCTGTTGCATTCAAATCGATTCGATTTAGCTTGCGGATATTCACAAAATGGTATTTTAAAGATTAAAATTTTAGCACAACTCTCGTACGAGGCTTGCAATATTTTTTAAAAATGTAATTGGTTTTTTCTAACTAGTGGAAAAATTTCGACGCAGAGATATAAAAGTACTTGAGTGCGTGTATGTATGTAGCTTTTTCAAACTGCCTGAATAGGTCCCCATTGGTAATATAACAGTTTTGGTTTACGAATTGGTTTTCATTTTAAAGTCATCATTCTACAGTTGCCGGCATCAGCAACAACGTTCATTAATTTCGTCGCCCCACCACAAGAGAGTTCACGTAATCATCTTTTTGTGGTCATATAAACTGGATGTTCTTCCTTTTAGAAAGATGAGAAATTGAGCACCTAGGCTAAGGTTCATCATATAACACTTATATAGAGAAAAATTTCCCCGTTAGCGTATTTTACTCTTCTGCTAACTCATTCTCGTTCCCTACGCCCACGTTTCCTTCGAAGGAAGAAATTTTAAACCGCTCTTGTATCGCACTGAAAAAAAATTCCACATGTCGGAGATTTTTTTGCCGATGCCATATGAATAAAATTAACTGGGAGTTTTTATTTTTGCGTTCAGTAACTTTAAAGATAAGCTGTATAGAAAAAAATGTGCAAGGCATAATTAAGGTTGTCTGGAACTGGCGAATATAAAACTGAATGTTTGCATTATTTTTATAGCAGTTTTCAACCTTTTTGTTTTCTTAACGATAACAATGTATTTTATGCCAAACTATAGCGGAGATTTTTATGATTTAAATATTTCTATGCTATTTTAAGATGATAAATAGCATTTGAATATACATGTGAGAAAGGTTTGTTTCTTATTTTCGAAGGCCTATTTTTACTGTGTTTAATTAATGAAGTAATTGACTTTTAATGTGTACAACGTGAATATTTAAACATTAAAAACAATAAAAAATGTTTTATCTAATTTAATTCAGGAGTTAAAAACGCTGTTGAAGATTGAAATACGAAAAATTTCACGGACGATTCAATGAGTCAAGGAGTAAGTCTAATGGATATTTCTAAATGAATATTAGATAACAAAAATAAAAATTGGAAAGTTAATATATTTCCTTCAATTTCAACTTGGTTCTCAAAATGGTACTTCGTGCATATTATAGACTCACTATGGGGATTCAATATATATGTCTCTTCAGGTTGTAAATGTTTTCTTTATTCAAATGTATATGTTTTCCTTAAATTTTATCAAATTCTTTTGAAAGAATGCTTCTTTTATGAAGAAACTGATACATCAGTAATTCGAAAGACTGAATAGTGTGGGTAGAAAACTATAAACACAGTAATCAGCCCGAAGGTCGGTTTAGTAGGTGATGGTAGAGTTCACCCAGTACTACGCCCGACGGCTTGTGGAATTCACACATCAGTGAAGGGGGACATCTAATGTGGATAAATATTCCAAATAAAGATAGTAAATAATCCATAGAGAGGCGTTAGTGCTTTAAAAAATTCAAATGTTTGTAAGGTAATTTAGTCAATTTTTACAGTACAAAATAAATTACTAGAAAATGAACGCATAAAAAATCTTTACTTCATCGTCTTTTTCAACAAGTTGTTTAAGTTACACAAAAAAAATATTGACATCAATAACAATGCATGCTACTCGTTCAGGATTCAATTTTTTATACATACATAAGTGTTCTCGGTAAGGACAGTGGATTTTCAGCTATATAGTGATAACATTGGCTTACGGTGTACTTTCTCAGCAAGCAGAGTTAAAATAACTGCTGATGGAAAACAATGCTGTTATAAAATAAGTAAAATGCTAAGCAGATTTTATAAAATCCAAAGTTTTATACAAAACATTCACATATATAGTATCATCAAACATTGTCTTCGCGTAAGCTGTTTAGTTTAAAAAATTTATCTTAATCCAACCAACCAATAAGAGTTTATTGAAACCATCTGTCGTTCCTCAGAAACTCCAGTGCTTTCGTCATTCGTAGAGTGCTTTGCTTTCACTGAAATCACGCCCAAGATCACTTTGCTCGAGGACTCTATTCACTTACTCCTGAATGCATCCTACGTTTCAGTTAAGTTTTAAGTTAAGGGCAAAGTATCCAAGAGAAGTATAAGTTGGTCTCTTATGGCCTGAGAGACCACCCTTAGAAGGCCGCGCGGTAAAGAGTAACAATGTGGTGGCCGATACAAATTGCCACCTCCGACAACCTCCTGACTCTTCTCTTATGTGTGCACCTCCTTTTCCGCGCCAACCCTCCCTCCTTCCCAACCAAGCTATTCATCCACGGTGCATAGTTCGCCGGGTGAACACGGCGGGCCGGAGGCGCCCGTGGTTGGCCTCCCAATCGCGCGCGCAGAGGCCGCGGGATAATGACAGGGCGTAGCTGACTCTAATGAGTTCCATTGTCACACCCCACGCCGTGATTCCATCTCCAAACCAGCTCCGCTCCTCTCTTCCTCCCGACGTACCCGTGCCACCTTTAAATTTAACCCTAGCCGGATGTGTTTTGAGCGAGTGTGTGTAAATCAGCGGCGTCTCCACAATGGTTTTCGAACGCGGGGAGTTATTTCGCCCTTGCAAATATTTAAACCGAAAACTCAGCTGATCAGAACGCGGTTTTTGCAATCTTTTATCTCTTCAGCCTTGGAAAGATTGCATTTATCGGCTACTTGGAGCAGGCGATTCTCGATGTTAGCTAGCAAATAAGACTAGTTATTGTTAACGGTCAGCAAGTTGGAAAGTCTAATAAATTCGTAAAATAACGCGCTAACTATGCACTTTAGTGTGTATGTGTGTGTATATATATTTTTATCCACAAATACGAAATCAAGCGTAAACAATGTCCTCCTACGATTGATTGCTTAATTTTGAATGATCAGTTACATTTCTCAGAGATTTATGAAACGTAGTGATAATATAATGAGAAACGGTTATTAGACTGTTAACATGTTTTCTTACTGGCGAAACTAGTATTTGACAGGCACAATAGCCGTTTAAGGATGATTCTCTTCTACGCAAATATTCATCGACCCAGAGGTATTTGGAAGAATCTTTTGGACATCCAGTCCTAAATTTTTATTGATCAGTGCTAATTTATTCACCTGATATAGGTTGTAGATCTAAAGTGTACACATAATATACTACTATCCTCCATTGGAAGGATGATTTTAGGGAACTGATATGTGGTGATACATAAGCACGAATATTTATTTGCTTAGACAATCAACCAAACTTACATGTCTAATAAATTTATGCAATGAATGAATATAGTAAACTTTTGTTAAAATAAACTAAAATACAGCTATGAACCAGATGGTCGGTTTGATATATGATGGTAGAATTTACCCAATACTAAGCCCAATGAAGTGTGATTTTTTTTATTTTTTAGTATATTTTAATACCTTACGAGCCACCACTATGGTGTGTGGTACGGAGCGATTATTCACGAGACTATCATTGACCAAACACATCTTTCTATCCTAGCGTGGTCGGACAAATGTTATTTTATTCTGATCTCTTATAGTTCGTGGTAAAAATGGCATCTTAATTCGCACTGCACCTATTTTCTCGAATTTTTCACATGATTTCTCACAACGTAATACGTTGAGGATAATATCAAATTTTCAAGATCATTGCTAAAAAGAAATTCTTCCAATTTATGTGAGAGATTCAATAACTTCGCACACCAGTTCCTTTACCTGTGCCGCCTATGGTATCCCAGGAAGGTCTGATACCCACAAAATTACAAAGCTTGGGTGAAGCTGAGCGAAGTTGCCCAGAGGCATGCACGAATATCGATCCCGTGCCTTCCGGCCAGTAGTTTAACTCTCTACAGTTGGACTGCCATGTCCCATCCCTGCTATATATTCTATTTCAGTTAACCGTAGATAAAACAGCACTGAATATATAGCCTTTGGTTTTTCAATCAAAGTAAAAATAAAAGAATTTTTTGGTTAAATAGTGATGGATGAATGCAATGAAATGCTCGCGTGACACAAACCTCGGATCATTGACGCCAAAGAGCCAATATTTGGAAAGTTCTTGCCCCAGTGTGGTTCTCCAAGATTCGGCGCCGATCCTTGCAGAGTCATTCCCTAATTCACAAAAAAAACCCCGTTTCATTGTCGCTCGTGTCCCGCACGCGAGGTGTTGTTATATTAGACTCCGATCATTCCTTTTTTGCTCTCCGCTGCTTTTATCCACCGGAGTTTTCCCTCGTCACGGATTCGTGTAAAGCCTTTAGCGTGAAGCTGTATCATTCAAAGAGCTAACACTGATCAATTTTTAAATAGCGATTATACGTGTAGGATATAGTATTTGTGACGATTACCGTATAGCACCATGGAACTCGCGCAGTCATTGGAAAATGACTCCCAGGCAGACTCGAGTAAGCGCACTAATACCACACTGGCCTAATTTCTGAAGCAACACATTCAAAAGGCGATCGATGAATTAAATAAAATTAATGGCCCCGATCCATCATTCAACTCTTGGACAGAGGGGATGTGAGAATGGTTGTCTAACTGGTTCTAAATTGTAGCTGTTCTCCCAGGCACATCACTTTTTTCCTCAGTTGTAATAATTGTTCGGTCTATTTTAGGATTTTTGCATGAAACGTAAATAGCAACGATTGATATTTTTGAACGTCTCGGTGCGAAAGATAAAAACTGAAGGTATTACGTTTCGGTTGGTTGTCAAGGCATTCTGTCTCGATCATTCGGTCTAATGTGTTTAATTCTAATTGCTTTGAAATTGCTATTGTTCAATAGTTTTCAAAAATAGCACAATTAAAACAAGGCACCTTTTATTCTACTCCCAATGCGCTGGGATAAGCAAGGGAGTTATTGTATTTTTTCGTATACAAAGTGTAATTATTTTTTTACGAACAAAAATATTATTTTGTTACCTTGTTTCGTAAACCTATATTCTCAGGGTGACTTATTAACCTATTTATACCAATTATTTTCAAAGAATTTAGCGCAGACACATATCCATCTATTTTAACCTCATTCTCTTAAGGTTCGAGTTATATTTCTCCTCTTCGCTACGCTCAAGTGGCGCAAGATGTAGTTTTTTTTCATGTTTGAGACCAAGTAAAAGGATGGGAAGTTCAAGACGTGAAAAAAAACAGTTCATGGTACTTTTAGAGGAAAAAGCATCTGTTTGGCATGCCCATTGATTGTAAAAAGTTATGCCTTCCAGTTGCGATGGTGTCGGGCTCCGAGGTAAAACGATAATTGAGGTCTCAAGGCTCCCTTAACCATGTGCTAAATGTACAGGGAAGATTTTTTATTAAAACAATAGGTCATTAAACCGTTCATAAGCCTTAAGCGCTATAATTGAGAGGTGAAAGGAATTCCCGGTAGTGGAAATAATTCGTTGTAGGTTTTGCGCGGTACGGTTTACGATCATTTAAAGACGGTTTGTAAAAGAAAAAAGGCGGTCGTTTTCAATCCACGCCTGGTGAATGTTAATAGTGCGCGTACTTTTCAAGGCATTTAAGACACAGCAAAATAGGCAACCATTGCCAATTTTCTCACTTTTCTGCTTTTCTGTGAATCGCCATGTATACATAGCTGCGTGCTTTATTGTGACTTTGAACACGGTGATCATAGCTGTAAAGAAGGTCTAGAAACTATAAAAATATATTTTTACATAAGAATGCATATCATCTTCTGCACAATTATAGTACTGATATTCTTTACTTTAATTTCTTAAGGTATTTTAAATTTTAATTAAAGACAAACATTATTTGATTTGTATGAATGTTTTTTTGCAGTAACAGTAATAATTCTCCTAAATGGCATGCATTTATCTCTCTGTGAGACATGGGGAAAGGATGCATTATTATTCCTCAAAACTATTATGACCAGGGGAAACAAATCCTATTTTTATTCTAGTATCCCACCTCTATTATTTTCATATCATTTCGCTTTGATTCTCCTCCAAGGCCACACTTATGGGTATTTATTTTCATTAATCAACTACTTCACCACAGCCAGCCATTGGTATTAGTGTGTTATGGATCCCGTTCCACTGCATGTGATTGTATTGCAACCCTTTAGAATAAAGTACGTTGCACAGCCCCTGTTGCATCATAGTCTCTTCATTTTACATGTGATTTTCCTCTTAAAATATTTCTCTATGAATTTCGGTTTACATTTTAAAAATTGTAATACTTAAAGATATGTCAGCATTGAAATTCATTTTCTGGAAATAATTGTCGTTGATCCTTGTCACAATATGTAGATCACATATAAAAATGTGCAATTTTCACTAATTCCGGTCGCTCTCATTTGTATTTTCATTTCAGGGGTTTCGGGCTCATTCATAACTAACATTCCCGTGGGCATATAAAGTATATTGAAGTTTTATTTGGCCTAACTTTCTTTTTGTATTTTTCGCTTTAATTTTCTGTGACCCTCAATATCTGTCACCCGTTAACACGACTTAAAGCTGGAGTTAATCCATATTCGGCAATGGAATCGAATGCGTGACCATTGTGTCAATTTGATTCACTGGCGGTATATTTCTGTCACCGATAAGTGAGGAAATGTTTCATTGAATTGAGACTTACAAAGTTTTAGCTGAGGTAAAACTCTGTCTCTCTTCGATAAACTGTAAGACATACGAGTCATAGTCTTTATTTGGAGAAATTGATTTTTTGTTTACTATCTGTAATGAGAATTTATCTCTGTGTAAGAAAAAAATGATTGCTATTGTTTCTCGGTCTCCCTAATTATGCTCGGAGTTCCTCATACCTCTTAGGTATTTCCTCCTCGAACAACATACCGCTAATCCTTACTCTCAACCTCTTACCTTCCTTCCATTCTCCTCATACCCCTCTGCAGATTCCGCCCAACTCCGATCGATTTCTCCACTCAGACAGCCCCCGTCCATATTCCGACGCCTTTCAGCTCCCCAACCCAACCCACCTCCCTGTACAGAGTCCTCACACTCATTATTTCCAGCCTCCCGGGGTCTGCAAGAGCCCTTCCCTCCTATCGCCCCTTCGGCGACGCGTAGCGGAGCCGACGAGGGATCTTCCAACCCCGCCTCCCGAGGCGCTCGTAATTGACGCCGGCGTGTCATTTTTTCGGAGGCTTCGAACGGGGAGCGATGGATGGGAATTCCGTTAGCGGGAGCTTAAATCATCCTCCGAGTTATTCTCTTTTTTTTAATTCGTCTCTCTCGTTATTTTTCCATCCCACCACCCTTTTCCGTTGCATATTTTTTTCATTGTTTTAATTGGGAGTCCTTGGCTATCTCTCCTAAAGAGATCTATCGGGTTATCTGCGTGATGCCACGGATGGTGAGAAGAAACAGAAGAGATGAGGGAGAGAGCACCGGAAAGGGAGAGAGAAGGAGGGAGGCATAAAGATGAACGCCGGAGACGATGAGGAGGTTGATGAGAGGCACGTCGCGGAAGATTGACCTCTTTCGTCGACTGCGAGTAATTGCCCAGATTGATCGAGTTCGAATCGCGAAAAAAGCGACTTGTAGGAAAGGCGTCGGTCGTCATGAAAAATGAGCGCCGATCGGTGATGAATGGAGATTACTGGATCGAAATCTCATTCTGTACTAATGATTTGCCTTGAAGAATATGTTTGGGCCTTCCACAATAATGTTTATTCTATTCATCTATATAAATCGTTTAATTTCAAACCTCTGGTTTACTGACATTTCCCGAAAATATGCTATGGAATGCCTTATATGAGCAAGATGTAATTCCTCGCCAGTATAGGTGGTTTTCTTTTTCAGGATATTTATTACCTCGTTAGGAATCTCCATAGGGCTTAGCCGGATTATATTTAGATCTAACTATAATTATTTCCAAGGAACTAACTATTTATAATAATTTACTCATTAGTTATCAATAGCTCATGTATCAGTTATCTTAAATAATCCACACGAAAAATAAAACTAACTTATTATCATAACGTTGGCATTTCGGATATTTAGGATACCTTTCACAGCCTACGTGACTTGTATAATTTAATCCCTATAAAAGTTTTATCGTGAACTCTTCATTTTATTTTTATAGATATTAGCATACAGAATAAAGTGCATGATTTCAAGTGGGAGCATAGTTCCACTATTGTAATTGTACTACCCATATCAACTTATAATTTGTATTTAAGCCAGCAGGCATATGTCTATAATCGAGAATCAACAAATTTCATTGCAACATTTTTTTCCAAGTTTGTTAATGACGCAGAGGCACCTAGATACGCAGAAAAATTGTAAAAAATATTTAATCAGGATCCTAAGCCCCTTATTCCTGTAGATATTTTCATTAATATGATTCGCCAAATTTTGTCAAGTTCTACGAAGTATTTTTGAGGATACCTAAGCATTACTACCATTTTCAAATCAAATTGTAGTGCATTTAATGATTTTAACTTTTCTTACTTTACTTACCTTGCTTACAGAAATTGTGATAGCTATTGCAAAATATAACCTACCTTAAACCTCAAGAAGTATTAATTAAAAACTATGTTCCGAAAGTGCTTAATTCAGAGGTGTTGTATTTTAAAAGAGAGGACTATGAGTTTCATTATATTGTTCAGAGAAATACATATAGTATTAAGAAGCGCATAATTTAAAAGAAAATAAAAAATATTTAACATGCAAGAAGTAATTTATATCTCTCGGTATATTTTAGCCGTTTCTTTATTTTAACATACACAACCAAATCGTATGTGTGTGTATATATATATATATATATATATATATATATATATATATATATATATATATATATATATATATATATATATATATATATATATATATATATATATATTCATTATTCAAACAAAGAAATAGGTTTTCGGAAAGGGGATAGGAAAACACATAAACATCGCAGATCTGTGTAAATTAGGTTTCCTTGGTGGTGTAATTGGTAGCACATCCGCCCGGCAAGTGGAAGGTCCGGTGTTCAAATCCTGGTTAAGGAAATATTTTTACACTCGTCGATATATATATATATATATATATATATATATATAAATATATATATATAGGATTTATATATATATATATATTAGTTTATATGCACGTATTTCGTATATATACAATATTTTACAGTGAGTAATAACAGCGGAATAACTTTGGCGATATTAATGGTCATTTAGAAGATAAACTTCTCTAAAACACCGAGCATGCTATCATCGACAACGAGAGCAAAAGACTAAATGCTGCAGCGGCTAGCCAAAAAAATTAAATTAATGTTTCAGCATTTTCATCTGGCAAATATAAATGTAGCTTTGAACCGATCAACCGGAAAATGGAGCTTGTTTTGGAAGTGTTCCTAACTAGTTAGTGAGAGAGCGAAAAAAGAAAAATTTAAGCCTATCCCGGGGCAATACGGAGGCAGGAAAGACTACGAGTGAATTATAGAGGAGGCTTAGGAATGGACTGGGAGAGTGCTGAAGAGTTGCAAGTCAGATCACGACCGAAAGTAGCTCGGACTATTTCCACCACTGATGCCCCATCCCTTCCCTCATCAACCATCTTGCAGTCACTATTCCTACGCTAAGGCCTCTGAACTAATCTTCATAAACTGTTTCCGGAAACCGACCCTGCCAGGTCCTCATTCTACGTAGCCTCGGGCTGCTCATTCTGAGATGCATTAAAATGCAATTTTCTATGTTTTTATTCATCATCCCAGAGTTGATTCTAACTGACTCATTACCCAAAGTGTAGGTTTGTTGCCTATATTGTTGTTTCAGTGAATACCTAGTAGTTTCCTAGCGAGAACGCGTATGAAATACATAGATATGAATTATAAATTAGATGGGCTCTGTCGACGTATTTCGTTGAAAAACTCAACACGTTGATGGAAATAAATTAACTTCAAAATTATTTTTCAATTCGTCAATTAATTTTCTATCATGCACATATTACTGTGTCCACTAGAGTAGGGGAAGATTTTTTGAATCTGTCGAAGGATATTTTTTGTTTACCGAGAGTCATGAATTTATTCACAATGCTCGCCCGCGTTCTGAAGGTGTTGAATATAGTATATGAATGCTAAGACGTCCGTAGTTATCTTAAATTGTAAATTGTGTGGCAGAAATGTATTTCACGATATTAAATTCATGGGGTGCAATAAGAGCAAGTGGAATGCTTTATATATGTAGATAATAGACGGACAAATTGGGGATACAAAGTGCAGAGAAGATCAGAAGAGGAAAGGGCCACATAGAGAACTCTACGGCGAAGAAGAACTAGATGAAAATGACACAGCTTGAGACGCAATAGATTAGTTATAAACATGATACGAAAGAAAATTGAAGGGGACATCCCGCGAGTAAGACCAATAGACAGGTACTTAGGACAAATTAAGTACGTAACACAGAGAAACTATCCGAGGGTGAGGGAAAGAACGCTGATCAGAGAAGAATGGAGGGCCCGAGTAAACCAATTTAATGATTGAAATGCTGTTGATGATGAATGCATTGTATCTCTTTAAGGAACGCATACCTCTCCCATCAGAGTATAAAGGTGACCACCTTACAAAATTTCACACAAACCATCCGCATTTGTGCCGTTGATACGTCTTATCCTTTGCCAGCGAAAAATTTTCCCAACTCATATTACTTCAAGCAGAGATTAAAACCCCTACTCCGACCGCTTTCCTCCCTCTACCCTCCCAAAAGACGAAAGCTACCCTTCCTTAAATTCTAATCTACTCGTTTTTCCTCCTTTTCCGTTTCAAAGATCCCACATCTTCCTCCTTCACTCACCCTCCACAAAATAATAGGGGCTGCCACGAGAGTACGAATCAAAAGCGAAGGCCTAGCTCACGTGTTCTGAGCTCATTAAAGACCGAGATATGCCGTGCTTTCTTTTTTTTTTGGAGGCAGGGAGGGGTAAAACGGCCGATAGCATGTTAATGGCCCTTCCCTCACGAAAACAAAAGCGCCGGCTACCTATCTCCTCCCTTGACTTTCCCTGAAACGCGGAGGCGTTTTGTTTTTCCCATCATGGGGAGCCCCCCACCCCTTCAGCTGGCACTTCACGAGATCAATTCCCGATAAACGCTATCTCTTCATAATCTGCGGAGGAGAGCGGATTTTCACGTGAAGGAGGGTGCCTGAGGCATGGATGTTTTTTCCGGGGAATTAGTTGCCATCCGACTTGAGATAATCAATTTTATATGACATATCAAATTTAAAATCAATTACGGCCTGCGCATAACATTGTAAGGAGTTTTATCAGTCTATAATAATACCTGGCATCTATTTTATGTTCACGTTCCTATCATTCCCATTAATCAGTATGCGTTTTTAGGAAAAGTGAGTGAGAACTTAACTGTCGAAATCACCAGCAAAAGCACTAGCTTTAAACTTGTGTTCATCTCTCTTTTCTATATCATTAAAAAAAAGAATTGTCATTAAGGTCGGTCTACACGTGTCCTGATAGCTGATTGGCGTTTATGACACACAAAAACAAATTCGTTTCCATGAAAGAATGTATGCATTTGCTATCCGAACATCATAATGGACACTTTTCACGGTCTTCTGGCGATGTAAAACTTTTGGAATTTCTTTTCCTAAAGAAATATCTTTCTCTTGTCAGCAACACAGAATGTTCTCCCAATATCGCTCGACATCTCGCCCAACTTTGTGCTCGCAAATCTTTTTTAATAATCGCTTCCAATATTTTGAAATAAAAAATGAATTGGGCACGATCAGAGCTTGATAAATCCCATTGACCACCAATCCCTTTTCATCCATATTAACCTCCAACTTTCAGGCACCGAAAATGCTTTCGCCTCGCTCATTGATGGGTACATGTAAAGGAGTATTTTTGCACCATTTCACGAGCGCTCGCCACGAAAATAAACAACCCACCAGTAAGCCATTCATTGGAATGACCTCAGTCTAACCCCTGTAAGGTGAAATTCCGACCGCGAAGCCGCGCAGAATGGGCCGATGGTTATTGACTGCCTGTCTGACTTTTACGGTGAAAATTTTTCGAGGCGAGGAAGAAAAGAGAGTCTCTCCCTTCCTCTTGTTCCGTTCAACTCCTCCTTCCTCCCCATTCCCTCCGCCTTCATCCAGCACTCACGGCCCTTCCAATCCCCACATCAGCCTCGCTTGTCATTTCCTAATCTTCCACAAGCACACTTTTTTTATCATTCCGTCTCTCCCTCTTCTCCCGTCTTGTTTTCACGCTTAACATCTCTCTCTCTCTCTTTCCCTTTATTTTATTCTTCCCTCCTCCTCCAGCTCGCTCCCTCTATCCCGCTCCTCCTCCCAGAAGGTACTCTCTCCGACCCTTCCGTGGCCCGTTCCTCCACTATGCGTATCATTCATCTCCTTAGTCCGACACCTCCGACTCCCCCTTTTGAGCCGCGGCCACTTCTCGACGCTTCCGCTCTTCCCCAATCTCCCTCTCCCCTATTGCCTCCCTTTTCTCCCTGCCGCTCAGCCATCCACTTCCCTACCTCCCTCCGGCACCACACCGAAGACTCGTGACACCGGCGGTCCCTGATTTGCAAAATTTTACCCATAGCGTAGGTAGAGGCTGTGGTCTTTCTTCCGCTTCGGCCCCCACCGAGTTGGGTCGCTTACGTGTGTGAGCGAGGGTTGAAAGTTCAAATTCCAACAAAGCCTTAATTGATAGGTTTCGTAATAATGCCCATCGAGTGCGTGAAATGAATGCAATTGTGAACGTGTGGAAAGTATTAGAGGGGGGGGATCCTCGACCAAAATTGTAATTCCTTCTTTTTTCTCATTTTTTTTTTCAAGGAGAAAGACAAACTTTTATAGTTTCAGGCAAATTGTATTCACCAATTGTCCAATAAATCGAACTCAAGAATAATATATTTCTCTTCGTGTGACTTCCCCACAAATATTAATTTCATCGCGAGAAACATCAGTTATAATTAGTCGCATGGTGTGAGGAGGAGTAACAGAAAGTTGTTGTAGATAAAAAAGTTCAATGAGCAGAGAAGAGTAGATACATTAAGTTTTACGTACCCAATAAAAGTGAAACTAAGAGTACCTAGATACGAGTAAAGATATCAAAAAGCCAAAGATATGTGTGTGGTAAAATATGTATATATATATATATATATATATATATATATATATATATATATATATATATATCCCTATCAGTCCTAATTAATCTTCCGAGGAAGGCGGAGCACAATTCCGTCGAAATTATCAAGAAATAACGTGAGAGTTCCTTTTATGTGCTCTCATATTGTGTGTTGCTGTCTAAGTTTTACATTTAACACTTCCATGTTACTTCGAAGAAATCATCTATACATATATATATATATATATATATATATATACATAAGTGGGTCGCGGTGGTCTAGCGGGTAGAGCGTTGGACTGCTGACCAGAGTCTGTCCCGGGTTCGATTCCCGGGCAAGGCACTTTGGGCACCTGCAGCTCCACCCAAGCTAGTTGATTTTTCGGGTACCAGATCTTCCTGGGAAACCATAACCGGCACAGGGAAAGGAACTGGCCCCCCTACCCTGATGTGTAAATATTCACACGCCGTATAGGGCTTGGTACATGGGTGAGCTCTACCATCACCTACTAAACCGACCTTCGGGTTGATTACTGTGTTTATGGTTATATATACATAAATATATATAGTTAGAAGGAAGGGAAATTGAGGGTGTTTACAAGTTTGGGAAAACGAAAAAAAAAACTTAATAAAAATCCCTAAAGAGACGTGCAAACCCATATGCAAGTACATGCTAGTAGAAGTTCTCGTGAATACTAAAAAGGAGGGAATAAAAACTGAACCACAACCAAGACGATAGACCACGACCATACCATGACAAAGGATGCCGAAATGGAAAGCTTTCTCTGGTGAGTGGTGAGATTACACAACTAATATGCCTCTGATTCAGGCAATTACGTGATTTCATCTTATCATAGATGATTTCATCTTTCGTTTATTAAATGTCAAATACTTTTGTCGCTCATTTTGCTTCCAAAAAATATGGTAAGATACCCAAACAAATATCTGTCGGTAATAGAGACTTCAAATTGACCATTATTTTCAATCAAACGAATGTAAAATAAATGCGTTTTTATTGGTGCAGTACTTACAATAAATGTCAAAAATACATAAAGATAGATAATTGAATCGAATGTTGTATTATTTATATCGGTAAAATCAATTATTAGTACATGAAATTGACTGAAGATCTAGTCGTTGAAACTTTTTCGAAATTCAGTAGGTCAAACATAATGCAATAAAATGATAAATTTAATCGAACATTTTGAATTAAAATTGGCAATTTTAATTAATCATGATATTCCACCATATCACGCCTTAAACGTCTCTTTTTATTAATCGAACATGTTTAACTTTCGTTTGATTTAATTACCCATAATCTATTAGCAACTGAAACCATCACCATTGGGAACCAAAATGTTTCAAAGAACTTTTTTTAATTATCTTGATATACATATATTGTGTATTATAAAGATTTCTCCCTACAGTGGTTGACCCATTCTTTCAAATCTAATTTGAAATCAGTACCCATTTATATATTCACGGAGGAAAATGTGAGACTAAGTGGAAATATTTATCCCTAGGTCATTAAAATACTCAAATAAAGAAGTTTCTGTTATGAATTCTGTAAAAAAAATTAACGACAGTTTCCATCTCTTTAACCTTCTCCCTTTTTCCTCATTTCCCATCACTTCCTGTCTTTCTCCCTCCGTCGCAATGCGACGAAACATTTTCTCACTAATGGCGTCGCTCGACGTTGAGTCCGCTTTCAAGCCTATGCGGGACGGGAAGGGGTAAAAAAAAACCACAATTCCCTCCCCCTCGCACTCACCCTTTTCTATTCTCCCCTCCTATCACCCTCCCTCACCCGCAACCCCTGCCTAATTCCACCCTCCTCCTTCTCCTCCCTCTTATACCCCCTCCTCAACCCCCTTCATTCCCCGCGACCACCGAAGAGACGCTCATCAATCTTCGGCATGAATGACGTTCATTACCGCATCACCTGAGATGAGAGGGGGGGAGGCGGGTTTAGTGGTGGGGGGTCGAAAAGAAGGGGATGCCCAAGAAGTCCTAAGCAAACAACGCACCCGGCGATCGCCCCCTCTCTCACTCCACGCACCTCATTTCGAACGCGCGCGTTTTACGAGTCAAGGGATGAGACAGCGGCGGCTCCTATCGGATAGGCAGGAGGGAGAGAAGACCCAAAGGAATAAGGATCCTCCGGCAGGGGAGTCGGCGAAGGTGGGAGTGGGGAGACTCGAGGGGAAAGGGTTGCTCGTCCCTAAGGGCTGCGCCGTAAGATGGCGGGGAGCAGATGCCCCACGCGGGCGGGGAGGGAAATGTGAGATGACCGAGAGAAGATGGGAAGAAAGGAGGACCAGAGTATGCTGGCGACCATTGCACCTTCGCGGAGAATCCATTCAATTTTAGATCAGAAAGAAGAGAGAGACCACGAGAAATCTCCGTTATGGTTCCAACATCGCATTATGCAGTGAGAAAGCCTCCTTGTGCTCTTAAGCTTTTGAGATACATTCGTTAAGTTGGAGGAAATCGCCGCAGAGCGAGGAAAAGCTGGCGGCAACGACTTTTTCTGCAGCATAAAATTCAGAAACTGCTGGGAATGCAGCGGTAGGGAATGTGCAGAAGTTTTCTGTGACCCCGTGCCATATTCTAATATGGTCACTTGATTAAAATATTCGGATAAGGATGTCGAAAGAAATCATGGATATAAATTTTAGCATTTTCTTTTGTTAAAAAGAAGTTTCAATAGAAATAATTGTACGTGTATTTTAATCCCTAAAAGAAGAGCAAAACGAAGCAGTTTGGTTCCTTTCATTACAATCTATCTCTTTTTTCATGCCAGGATACAATTAAGGAAACTATTTAGGTTAATCATAGTGAAAGTTAACGGGTTAAGAAATAAATAAAATTTTAATCTCTCAATTGTATACTAGGATCATTAGTTCTTTTAATCCTCATTTTATGCGATGATCGGAATTAACTGATTGTAATTGATGAAATACCTGTCTTTTAAAGACAGCGTAGTACTAACCCGTACTTACAGTTCTTGTTTCTTTACAAATATGTTTTAATTTATTTTTAGGAGTAAGAGTCATAAGATCAAAATAGTTTCATGCTTTGATATAGTTTTATTATTTAATTTTCATACAATGTTGTTTTGTCGTACGATGTAGTTTTTGAGGAATAGATATTGTCATAAAATTGGAAAAAAATATTCTTTTCGTGAAGCTAAGTAAGTTGGAAACATAATATATTGTATTTCATACCTTGGTCATGTTGAGATCAATGCAATAACGGGCGCTTTTAAACATAAATCTAATGCTCAAGAGTGATTCATATAAAACATATTAATGTGATTTATATTTAACCCTTATGGTGATCAGGCTCAAAGTGATTCTATGGATTCAAACTTTTTTCCTACGAATTCTTCTGGTTTTGGTGAAAAATGCCTTAAAAACTTAGGAAGAGTCATACATTCTCTATGTACAAGTCGTATTTTCACCGACATCAGGTAGATGAACAGATTGTTTATTTTAAATTGTCTCCTGTAGTTTAAGCGAAACCTGGTTTCCTACGATGATTGTTTCATTACTAAATCAATATCTTTTATCGGCTTCTTTCGGTGATCAGAATGCAAATTTTACAGCTCAAAATCATTTAACATTGCAAACATATTCCTCTTTGTATATGCAACACCATGAGCTAAAATTCCGAATAAAAAAATTGTTTGGGAACAAGTGATAAAATTTAACCTCCGGACTACTTCAACGATAACCATTGATTTGCAGTGAGCTCAGCAGCGAAAGGAGAATGTCAAAATATTTTTCTGCCTCGGAAAACAGAATTGATTTCTTTGTGAGGAAAAAAGAGTAAGAGGGGGAGGGAAGGAGATATTCTCCCTGTCAAAATGACTGACACACGACGAAATAGAAAAACAATGGACCTCCTTGGATTCAATCACGTGGGGAGAGTGAGGGTTGATGGGAATGGGTTGTCGCAGTGTGTTCTTCGCGAGCAGCACAATGACTGACTGAATGGTCGGGTGGAGGGAGGAAACCAAAGGAGGTGAGGGCCTTCCTACTTCGTTGACTGGGAGTGATTGATTGGATGTTTGAAGAAGAATCAATAAACGCTGTCCCTCTACGAACAAATTCAATGGATACAGTTCTCTGAGCCTCGGGAATAAACATATTATTTCACCAGTGACGATAATGAGCAATATAAAACATCTTCCAAGTCAGTCCGAAGAATGGAATACGAGTCAATTATTCAAATAAACAAAGCTCGTGCCTGACTTGAACTCCTTAAATTATACGCAATCCCATACCCAGAGTAACTTCGGGGTCACGGGGAAGACCTTGGGATGAGATAAAATTTGTCTGGTGCTGTAGCTAGTCATCTGTGCATGAAAATACTGATTTGCACGTTAAAAATGCAGGTAGTTAGGTGCCCATGATTTTTTTCGGTGGAAAAACCCTTTCCTGCCCCAAAGAAATTCCTCTGGTCATCCACCGCGTCGGTTGGTCTTCTCCACACTCTGCCATCTCTCGGCTCGCCGTCCCAGGAGGGGAGAGGTACTCCCCCCCCCCCCCCCCACTCAACAATCCTGGGTCCTCTTCTCCCCCAGCAGAAAGCCATTCCACAGCAACCCCTTCCCTCACGGCTCTCCTACCCGCCCGGTAGCCTCTGTCCTTACCCCCGTGCGTCCCCCTCTCCTTCCCGCTACTCCCCCCCCGTGTCCGGGCGGCACCGCTTTCATATGCTAATTTCAGAGAGACATTCTCTACGGCATGTCCCCCCCCCTCTCCGTCGCTTCTCTCTCCCCCTCACCGATCCTTCCCCTATTCTCTCATATCCCTCTTTCCATCTTGCCTTTCTTCTCGCTCCTCTCATCCGCTTTGGTCTCCCTTCCTCCCTCTTTTTGCCCACACACCTCTCACCCTTTCCGTCCACCTTCTTGTCTCCCCGACCCTATAGTCCTCTGCATCTCCCTCCGAAAATACATCCCAGCTCGATCCACCGTTTCCACCTGAGTGCGAGTATTTTTGATCGAGAGGTATAGAGGGAGGAGGAAAGCTTTTAGATAAGGACTACTTATTTTGGAAGAAAGAACTCAAATCAAATACCAGTCCTGCAACAAGGGCAATCTTGTAAAATTTCTTCGAATGAAAATCCTTCAATTAAATTATTAATTATTTCCAATTTTGTATGCAGGATGGGAAATTAATGCACTGGGAGCAGCATCCGGCGAACTCAAAATTTGGAAATTGAAAGAAAGACTCAATTGAAATAACCGTCAATCTTTATTGGAAAATAATGAGGGCTTAATTATTTGCTCAAATAAAGTCTAAATTTCATTGTGCTATAATTAGAAGTTATAGAAGATAGCAGTCGTAAATTCATTGTTGTGGTCTAAAAATTGGGCTAAAATCACAGCCAAATATTTTATATATATATTATTACTATTAGGTAATCTACCGGCTAAGGGAGGTTTTCGATGGACACAATTACCATATGAACAACCCAAAATCCTAGTGTAAAACAAGCCCGTTTTTATCTTGGTACATTTTCTTCCTCACTTTATTTCGTCCAACATCCCTATCCTATCCCTGCCCTTCCCTTAAGTTTGCCTTAAATTCTTCCCTTTATCAGTCTGCAACACCCCACTGCCGATCAGGATGCTTTTCATCCATTTTGCCAGCCTCCTTAAGGTTCTTCCCAAAAAATCTCCCCTTCTTCTCCCCCGCCATACCTAGCACTACCTCATTTGTTTTCCTTTCGGTCCACTTCACCTTCTCCATCCTTCTCCATCCTTCTCCACACCCACATTTCAAAAGCCTCCAATCTACGTTTATCCTCCTGCTTCAGTGACCACGTTTCCGGGCCGTACATAAATACACTCCATATCGAAGTTTTGACGAGTCTTTTCTTAACCTCCCTACACAACGTCCCCGTCATCAACTCCCACCTCCCTGTGAAAGCCTCTTTGCCTAGCGCAATTCTTCTCCTTACGCCCCTACTACTTTGACCGTGTTGGTCCAAAACACTTCCGAGACAGATAAACTGTTTTAACTGTTCTATTTTTTCCCCTCCTATTTTAAGGTTTAGCTTAGCCTTCTTCTTCCTGAAAAATTGCATAACCTTTGTTTTATTAATATTGATTCTCATCCCATATCTATTGCACTGACTTTTCAATTCACTCAGCAAAGCTTATAACTAACTCCTTGACAGACAAATCAGAGCTTAGTCATCAGCAAACCTAACTGATTTTACAAATTCCCTTCTGACTCTTATTCCTACATCCAGTTCTTCTAATGCCTCATTAATCATTTCCTCCACATATACGTTGAACAGCACCGGTGATAATGCGCAACCCTGCCTTGCACATCTTCCTAACACTACCCATTCGGATTCTTCGTTCCCCACTCGCGCTTGATCAGTCTGAGACATGTACAGGTTGCGGATTAGCCTCCTGTCCCTCCGTTCTATTCCTATTCTCTGCAATATACTAATTAGTTTTCCTAATTCACTCTATTAAACGCTTTTTCGAAATCTACGAAAGAGGCAAATACATCTTGATTGTATTTTATGTTCCTCTTGATTGATATGTTCGATTTTCCTCTTGATCTCAATACTACAATGGCATCACGAATACCTCTCCCCTTCCTAAACCTAAACTGATCATCCCCTAAGTAATCATTTGCCTTACTCGCTATCCTTTTGTTGATGATCCTGAGAACAACTTTACCTTCGTGGGAAATCAAAATTATTGTTTTGTAGTCCTCACATGATGTAGTCTTTATATTTTTCAGAAAAGAAACTAACACCGATCTCACAAAGTTTTTCGGTCATATTCCCTCCTCATAGGTGCTACAAATCAGTCCATATAGTCTCTTCCTTCCATATCTACCTTAATATTTTAGTAGTTCCGTAGGAATATTATCTAACCCTACGGCCTTATTTGATTTCATCTCCCTTAAAGTCCTTTCTATCCCATCGTCGAGTATGCCTGGACATAAACTATCTTCCTCTACGTCATGTTCTCTCTCTAAGTCTAAGCTTGTTGGTCTAAGTTCTTTACTATATAGTCCTTCTCTATATTCCTTCCATCTCTCTTGGATCTTTTCCGAGACAATTATTATCTAACCCGACTTCCCTCTAACTGTTAGCCCAGATCTTCCCTTCTTACTTCCCGAGAGTGATTTAACCTCGCTAGAGAGTGCACCAATTTCGCACTGCGTCTTTCACCATGCTTTTTTGCGCTATTTGTTCCCCGTTTTAATTTATTATTTATCTCTTTGTACTTTCTTCTGCCTAGCTCTGTGTTTATATTCTTCCATTTTCTTCTCTCATCCATCTTTGTAATCATCTCATCCGTTACCCATGGTTTCTTTATCCTTTTCTCGTTAACGGTTCCTATAGTGTCTTTTGCGGCTTTTGATATCCCTTTTTTAATGCATTCCCATTTTTCCTCAAGAGTATTCAGCTCTTTACTGCCATCCAAGATTTTCTTAACAGCCTGCTGAAACTCCTTTCTTTTCAATCTATCTTCCTTTCAATTTCCATTTCTCAACCCACCGCCTCTGCCTTATCTTTTTGACACTGACTCTACACTTCATAACAACCAAATTGTGGTCAGAGTTCGCATCCGCTCCCGGGAAGCTGTGCGTATTGATCACACTGTTCCTAAACCCATTCCTAACCAGAATACCCTGACACCTTTCTGAGTCACCTGGCATTCTCCATGTATGCCTATGCCTTTTGTGGTGTCCAAACCATATATTGGTGATAACTAACCCCTATCTCCTGCAGAACTCAATTGCTTTCTCCCCGCGTTCATTCCTCGTGTGTAAACCGTAGTCCCCCATTTCATCCCCATTTCTTCCTTCGTCTACCGTCGCATTTCAATCCTCCATCACTATTAAATGTTTCCCTGCAGAAACACACTCGATTATATCCTCTAACTCTTCATATATTGTATACACTTCTTTCTCCTGGTCGTTGCTCGGTTGTATGTATACTTGAACAATAACCAAGTTTGTCGGTTCTGCTTTAATCTCTACGAGTAATAATCTACCCGTTGCTTACTCTAGTGTTGATTACGCTTCTTTCTACCTCTTTATTTAATATTACGGCAACCCTTCGTAGGCTCTCGGCGCCACCGCTGTATATTATTCTATAACTATCACTCAAATAACCCCCGCTATCCTTCCATCTCATCTTGCATAAACCTAAAATATCAGTATTTCCTCTTTCTATCTCCCGCTTAATATTCTCTAATTTGCCGGTCCTCAATTTTGTCCTTACAATCAAAGTTCCTATTCTAACTAATTTGGTCTTTTTCTCCTGCGTCTTATGTCCTGCTGCTGTCGGTTTTACCCTGCAAAGCTTTCGTGAGACGACGACCTTGGAAGCTGTCGGGCACGACACACGGCCGTTTTGACCGAGTCCCACCGTTGCCAGGAATCATGCTCTCTATTTTGTTCATCACTATGCTCTTGGGAATGATAATTGAGATGATTTCCCGTTGCCTTTCTCAATAGTGTTTTATTAAACTGTAACGTAGACTTTATGGAAAAGTTTTAATTAAAACAGTAATTACCCGTTTCTCGTATTTCCCCCCTCTCCTATAACTTCGTCGATTTTAAGCTATTTATTTTCTCTATTTAATAATTCATATCACTTCCAAAATATACCGTACTGAAAATATGATATTTAAGCTTTCATAAAACGGATGCTCGATTGAGAATCACATATAACTGCGTTGCTTGCTTGAGAGGATATATATCATGCGTATGATATACATCCTTTCTCGAACCGAGGGTATATTATATTGCGCCCAAAGAATTAATACAACTAAAAAATCACATAATATAAATCAATTTACGTGTGCAGGTTCTTTTTCACATGAATTTAAAGTTGATGCTTAATAATTCATTTTTGGAATTACTTCTGAATCATTAAAAATGGGAGAAAGACTTCTATGGAGTTAATTGAGTAGAATTAATTAACCTATTGCTGAAGAGGTGGCTTATGCGTAACCTGTACATATCTCAGATTTCCCAGGTGCGTGTGGAGGATAGAGAGTTGGGATACGCAGTTTAAGATAGAGGATTTATAATCGGGTCTCTATGTTTAATCGTTATTTTAAACGTATGCGTAGATGAAATGGTAAAGGAGACTTGGAAAGAGCCTGAGATACAAATTAAAGTTGATTCGCCTGGCACATAATCGAGCTTTAGTCGGAAGTACGCCATGGGCTATCATAGATGAGCAAATAAAAAAAAAGCATCGTGATAACTATGGAATTCAAATCAATGTAAAAAAAGGTGATTATTTTTGCAGGGAAAAAGAACTAACTTAAACATGAAAATATGAGGGGATATCTAGAGAAATAGAAACTGTGACCTATCTTGTGTTTGTTTTGGGCCCAGACGCTCATAGTAGACAAAGTATAAGAACAAGAATCACGTGAGGAAAAATATCTTTCACAATGCAATGGTCATTGGTGGCTAGGGCATTGAGTATGGTTGTTAAGAAAGAATTACTTACACCTTCAATATGGAGCAAGGTTTTTTACTAAGCAAAAACTCGGACTTTGTAGCAAGATTTTGGGATTACACTGGCGGCTTTTAAAGTGTGGGTGTGGAAAAGAATGGGAAACATAAAATGGATGAATAGAAAAAGAAACGAAGTGCTTAGAATGGTAAGGGGGAGAGATGGTTGTTAGGAGGAATCCAAATAAGGTAGAAAAGGTGGATTCGGAGTTTTTAAACAGGCGATGAAATGCTAAAGGTTGTGATAACAGGAAGAACGTAGGACAGGCGAGCAAGAGGAAGGAAAGATCACAAGGGAGGTGGGGAAGGCGGAATCGAGCAGATCACAAGAGTAAAAATATTTCCTTGGCCGGGACGCCGGATCTTTTGACTTTCCAGACCGATGCTTTAACCACTTGAGCTATCGAGGAAACGTTATTTACACTGAAATCTGCGGAGGTTTTATGCAACCAAGTGTCCCGATTCTTTGGTCAAAGATGACATTAGGGGGCTATTTCATCCACCAAAGGAGAAATAGACGACACCAGAGGAAAGGACATTAGGGAAGCAAACATACAACGTCATAAAGGATAGAAACAGTGCGTTCCGTAGTACGCATAGCTCGTACTGGGTGAACTTTACCATCACCTACCAAACCGACTTTAGGGTTGATTACTGTGTTCATGTTTATATATATATATATATATATATATATATATATATATATATATATATATATACATACTAAGAAATATACTTGTTTTTAAAGGGATGTGTAAATTTTCTTTATCAATAAAATATATGGTAGACAAATAAGTCATAATCATTATTATTTCTTTGAACAGAAACATAATTTAATCCATCCAAGACCTAAATGTGTAAATTCATAGGCAAATGTGTGATTGAGACATTATGATCGTCGATATTATTTTATATAAAAACTTATTAAATTCAATATTGGACACTATTCAATATTTAAATTATAAATCTTAACTGTTGGAAAGTGAATCATCCGAATTTGAAGTGAAAAAATTATTTATTTTTATTTGTAAATGTTTTCCGAACTAATTTGCTCAGCGGACCTTATCAACTGTCTCTTATCTTCTTTATCAATCAAATCATTTTAATAATTAAATTGTCATATTGTCAATGATGAATTAAATTTATGTTAATAAACCCATTGAATGATTTCATTACAATTAGTAAACTTCTAGGTTTTACCGTGGAAGTTCTCAGTCAATTCAGGGATCTCGTTCATTTTTTTGATAAATATGGGTGACGTGTCCCCTTATCATGCGTGATATCCGATTTCTTATAGAAGCATAGAAACTACGAGGGTCATCCGGAAAGTAGTACCCGTTCGTGCCGCATGAAGTGCTGACGACGCGAGTAGCCGCTGGACGAGGTCAGATAGCTTCAGTGGCTTGTCTGCCTTCTCTGAGCCAAGTTGCGTGACGCTAGCATTGCCTGTGTTGTTTCTGTGATTGTTTACAATGTTTAAAAAAATTGAGAACGCCGCCAGTTGTGAAGTGAGGGCAGTGATTAAATTCCTCAATGCAAGAAACGTTCGCCCATGTGATATTCATCGCCAATTAAAGTTGGTGTATGGAGACAATGTAATGGACGAGTCGTCTGTTCGGCGGTGGTGTCGCAACTTCAACATGGGGAGGGGGAACACACACGACGATGAGCGTTCGGGGAGACCGTCTGTCATTACAGACCAACTGGTGAGCTCAGTTGACGAATTCGTGAGGAACGATCGGCGCGTCACAATTGATGACATCTGTGAGCATTTTCCCAATGTTTCTCGAACAATTGTTCATGAAATTGTTAAACACCATCTGCATTATGCAAAAATTTGTGCGAGATGGGTCCCTCGCATGCTTACAGATGAGCACAAAACCAAGCGTATGGCTGCAGCACTGACGTTTTTGGGACGTTATTCTGATGAAGGAGACTCTTTCTTGACTCGCATAATTACTGGTGACGAAACATGGGTTTGTTATGCATCACCTGAGAGTAAACGACAGTCAATGGAGTGGCATCATGCTCATTCTAAAAACAAGCCAAAAAAATTCAAGACAGTTCTGTCCACCAGGAAACTCATGGCAACCATTTTCTGGGATCGACGAGGTGTATTGCTTATTGATTTTATGGCCCGTGGAGACACTATTAATGCCAATGCGTATTGTGAAACATTAAAGAAATTACGGCGGGAAATACAAAATCGGCGGCGAGGTCTATTGTCTACTGGTGTCATTCTCGTTCATGACAATGCCAGGCCTCATGCAGCTGGGATAACACAAAAACTTTTGCAGCAATTCAAATGGGAAACTTTCGACCATCCACCGTATAGCCCGGACTTGGCCCCTTCAGATTTTCATCTCTTTACAAAGCTTAAAGACTTTTTGGCAGGAAAAAGATTTGACAGCGATGAAGAACTTAAAGAAGGAGTGACCCTGTATCTCAATGAGCTGGCGGCGAAGGACTATGCAGCAGGAATACAGAAACTTGTCACACGTTATGACAAATGCCTTAATTTGCTTGGAGATTATGTTGAGAAGTAGTTTAAAGTATCCTCTTTCAAATAAAATTTTTTATGTTTGTTAATATTTACTTTTGTGTCTTTATTTCACGAACGGGTACTACTTTCCGGATGACCCTCGTATAACCAAATTTAATTCAAGACTGGAACATGTCATTTTAATATGCACTTATCAAGTAATTAATTATTGAAATTAACTCATCACAGAAGGACGTAATTTTAATTACTTGTGATTTTTGTATACATTTTCCACAGAAGAGTTATCTTTTTTCGTTTGTTAAATTTTTGTGAACTGGGGAGAGATTTTCTCCCGCTAAGGTTATTGTAATGCGCAATTTTACGATTTGTAAACTGGCGTGTTGAAAGATTCAAACTCTCTCTTTAAGGAACGTTTTGAAGATTATTCCTGGTTGTAGCCCTTTTTGTCTTTTCGTTGTTAGCCCTTTTTTTATCTTCTCTATACCCCTGCTTTCAGTAAAATGTTGCTATCCAAAATGCAGTTTTCAAATTTTTTGCAATAAGTTTCAACTTTTCCCTTTTATATTTGATGTTATGTATTCAATAGTTTCCATTCAAGCAGTTTTCAAATTATGATTGATAACACCTTAAAAACTTTCATTCACACTATAACAGTCCATGTTTAATGCTTTTTAATACTCGTAAGAATCTTTCAAAAATATTAAGTGTTTAATCAGGTCATAAGTTTTGATGAATATTTCATTTCACTCCCGAAATATATTTTGCTGAAAGCATATCGTTAATGCTAACAAAAAACCTTGGTTGGGTAAAGTGAGGATTTCACGTGCCAACATAGCTTCGCTCATTAACGTTTGATTAAAAGAGGGCTATCTACGGCAGGAGAGCATTAATAACCAACTTTCCTAAGGCTAAGAAAGAAGGAAATTCTGGGGATCGGCGGAGATAACCAGTGTTATAGTTGGAACTCTCTCTCTCGGCAAAACGGGATCCGCACACAAGAGTCATTAAGCGAGGCACGTAAAACTCCAGCGAGAACAAGGACGTAAATTTCGGGCCACGGAAAGAAAAAAAAACATTCAAACCGCCGCGCGGCTCACCCTTCGCGGAGAAACTGATAAATGATGGACCCAATGGTCTCCCAAAAAACGAAAAGAATGCCCGCGAGTCGCAACCGAGTCCCACCAACGAATCCAGCCGCTGCAGCGTAAACCGGCGACCGGTCATTGCATGTGAAATAATAAAGCTTCGTCCAAAAAATAATGGCTCCGCGCCTCCCTCATGGGAAAGAGCGGATTCGGGCGACGAGCGGCGCCGAGGCGAAGGAGGGGAGGGAGCGGAGTACGAGCCGGGACGCGGAATGCGCCCGGGGAGAGCGGCGACGGACCATAGAAGAGTGGATGAGGGAGGGAGACAGAGAGAGGAGTGACGAAGGAAGAGGAGGAAAGCCAGGGAGAGAAACAATGGTCGGGGAGAATTCTTTCAGCACCGCGGCGGCAACGGGCGCTCCCTCAGATCCCTCTCTCCCTCGCGGACCTTCGAATGAGGAAAGGATGGATGCATATGGGACCCCTTTGGCCCTCATTCCTTCCCCCTCCTAACCTCCACGGCCCACTGGCCCTAAACCCCCTCGAACGATCACGCACGCAATGTCCCCGTCCCCCTCATTCCCCTCTCTTGCATCTCTCCCCCCACCTCCGCCACTGCGCGTCCCTCAACATTCAAAAACCTTTTTTCCGCACCGGCCACAATCCACATGCGAGGGTCCGACGCGAGCCAGGGCTAACATAGGTTGCAATGCAAGAGAATGGGCGGCGGACGAAGGGGCGGATGGAACGGGGAGGATGCCCATGTGGACAGATGCGCCGTGGGCAAAGAGGATCGGGGGATGGTGGGAGAGGGGGAGGCGATTCTCTGGTAGTAGGAAGGGGAGTAGGCCGAAGCGGGTATCTAAAAAACTAAGAAACAGAGGCCCATCGAAAGAAGAGAATAGCTTGTCCAGGGACGACGTCTGCAGGATCATGAGGATGGCAGGGGGAGGAAGTAAGGATGGTTTGCAAGGGAGAATTTAAGAAGAGACGGAGAGAGATTAAATGGAATGAGTTAGGGAGGAGAGTGAGACTAAAGGGATAGGAACTGGGAGAAATGGAGATTATTTTACGCGGTCAAAAAGTACCGATTATAAAATGCATCTATCAAACATAGGCCCGATCGATAGTAAATAGTTTGGTGGTAGTATTTGAAATTTGGAATGTCAGAATCTACCTCTCTTCGTTCATCAAATAGCCTGCTGAATGTCAATGCACGGAATGGTTCTAGAGAGGTCTTGAAAGGAAAGTGGACGAGGAGAAAATATACTTGATGAGGATGACTGGATCTTTGAGAGAAATGAATTGTGATAGTTTAGTTTCATGTTACATCAGGATGAGATAACTTCCTATAAACCCCTGCTAATTAAGCACTTTTAATTTCTAGACTAATATAAATCTCTTAGTTATGGATATGTGTAGAACTAAGTAGGTCGCCGAAAAGAGCAGCCTGTAAATAGTATGCCAGAAAATACCTTTAGCATCTAAACCAAAACTACAGATTCGCATACATTCCAGTTCCCGCCCAAACACTTCCTATCAGGACGTTAGAAATATTTAACGGACCGTCTGAATGGGTTAATGTTTCCGTGAGTATGCGGAAGTAAATTTTTGACTTTATGTACGAATATTTCCACCAGCTTTACTCGAGAACTCCGTCGGTATTTAAGGAGGATAAGGTCAGGAAATCTGAGGGAGGTCAAAGGGTAAAAAATGATAAGAAGGAAGGTAGGAGGGAGGGACAGGGGAGAAGATGTGACTCCATCATAAAATACTTCACGCCAACTCACTCCCCCATAGCGGTCTCCGGGATTTCGGCAGGGGTCGCGGCCCGAGATCCCGCCGAGATGGCTCGGCGAGGGCCTGCGGAGGATTACTCTCCAGGAGGAGGTGGTATGGTGCACCAAGCGGGAGTTTCGGATGTGAAATCCGACGCTCAAGAGATCGAGGGAGGCGGCGACGGGAAGGCAGGAAGTGCGGGGAGGGCGGAGGCGATGGGTGCCCTTCCCTGAAGGGACACCCAGCAGACGCACACCAATACACTCGCCTGAGCTGACCGAGGATTGACCGTGCAGAGGAAGGTGGAGGGTGCTGGGAGGCCGACCCCGAGTGCGGCCCACCGCGGGATGTATGTAGAGGGGCGGTGCTGGCTAAGTCGCCGGGGTGGAGGAGTGGGAATCGCATAAAAACGCACCCATTCGGTTGCGAGAGTTAGAGAGAGGTCTTTTCCCACAGTGGATCCCCAGGCATTGAAGTGGCCGATAGGGAAATGAGCTGGGTGCCCCCTCCTCGTAACCCCCCTTCCCCCGTCTACCCCCAACTCCAGCACCCCTCAGGTGCGGCGGTCGAGAGATGATGCTCCCGGGAACACGTGCAGGGGGAGAGAGAGAGAGAGGTGTGGCAAGGAGCGGAAGGGAGGGGGAAGGGGGAGTGGGGTTCGGGGGTAACAGGAGTTTTTGGAGGGTTGGAGGGATGGGTAGGATGGACCGGACGAACATGGGGGAGGAAAGGGTTAAGGGGGGGACCACCATAAATGGAAGGGAGGACAAGGATGGGAGAGCGCTTTGTATTTACACCTGAGTGAATACGCGTCGCCCGGAGTGGTCCGTGCAATATGCTGATGGAATGTCTTCTGTAGTGACACGCAAAAGGTGCCCTATGGGTCAGACGGATGGATGTAAATCACGAAGAGGCGGTATGTCGCAGAGTGTTTGCTTTAATTACACCTCTTTGGTTCCAAAAAATGCTGTGATGCACCAGAAAATATCCTTTCGTCCATTTTGCGTTGAGACTGTGGGTTAATACCCAAACGTCTACGGATCCGGATGAACAAATATTTCGTTCGGAAGTTCCTTAATAGCTTTAAAAATTGCGTTCCTCGTAGATTAAAAAAGGTAATTTAGATAGGGTATGAACTAACCAACGGTTTATGCACTTTTATGAAGGAAATTTTGATTTTATAAACTGAGCTACATTAATCTGAAAAAAATTTAACGGATTTTGGATTAATGTTGCTTAAATATGCATGAATTTGAAAAAACTCAATTTCAGTGCTGTGTATACAGATCACAACTTCCTATCCTGAACTAAAGGTATGAGCTCTCTACATATTCATAATTTTGTCGGACACCATTGCGTTGGGATCAATACCAACATTTAAACAATATGGAGGTCAGTCTTTAAAAATATTTCGTAAACGCTATCATAATGCAGTACAAACAATAACATCTTGGTCATTTCTTATAGAGTATTAAAGATATGTTTAGTCCTAGGTTAAATTAAATGATACAAATTTAGTCCACACCATGATGACCCATTTTATCTCTGATAAAATGCACCTCCGTACACTTTTACTTTTAAAAAAAACTTAAAGAAAATCATAGAAATGAGTCTGATATTGGGAAAAACTCCAAGTTGATTAAATCGAAATTAATAAGACCGATGAAGATTTTGATCACAAATTTATCGACGGTAAAATACATTTGGGAAGGAGGCAAATTAAATATTAATGATACTAAAAGCATTTAGATAATCCATTAGTGAGACTGAAAACATGACAGGAAGAGTAAAAAACTGACTTAGTTGGATATAATCCGTATGCATTTATATTGTTACACACATTTCCATCTTCCTTTCAAAGTACACATAGCAAAAAATATACTGTACACAAAATCCATGGAGTAAGTATCATCAAAATTCTATGCATCGGCCTGGTCTGCTTCCGACTAGCCCTACCAGTTATGGGATAAGAGAGCAAAAATTATTTTCAAATTGTGAAGTTCCTGCCACACAGTTACTTTTTTCTCGCGGGTGAAAGGAAACCATAATCTATAACATCATCAAAAATAGTAGAAAAGATTTCGGAGCCGCGGACTGGAAAAGCAATCGGCCGGATTATAAAACCTTAATATTTACATTCCGCTGCAAAGAGAAAGAACCCGCTCAGAGGCACACACACACACACGAACGCACCGTGTTTGCACTTGCGTCTACTCCTCCTTTTATTTTGACGAGGGGGACTACGCCGTAACATTGCAAAGAAAGAAAGAAAAGAGCTTTCCCCGAGGATTCGGCGGCAAGGGGCGCACATACGGAGAAAGAGGGAGGGTGGGAGCCGAGGGATCCCGTGAGATGTGAGACAGAAAGTGAGTGAGAGAGAGAGGAAGTGAGTGTAGTGTGCGAGAGGGAAAAGAGGAAGTGAGGAGGCAGTCGCGGGAATAGCTCGCCCTCCTCCTAAACATAGGTTTCGTTTTAAAGCACTGAGCTACGGCCCAGCGCTCCCGCCTCCTCTTCCTCATCTCTTTCCCCCCCTCCCAATCATACCCGAGAACCCCCCACCTGCGCCTCACTTTCCGCGCGCGGGACCCTTCACTTCCATCCCTCGGGGTCCACTCCGCTACCCATTATCCCAATCTCGAGCGAAAGGAGGAACCCACCCCATAATCGCATCCAACAACACCGCTGACCAGTGCCCCTCCTCTTACAACCCCCTCCCCGTCCCACTCCTCTGCTCAGTCCTAACGCCGACTTCCCCCTCTCCTTCCAGTCCAAAATCCCTCTCTCCCCCTCTATCCCCCTCCATCATCCTCCTCCAACCTCCTCTAGTCCCTCTGAAACATACCCCCTTCCCTCTCAGCGGTCCGCCCCCAGTGGCCATCGCATGTTGCTGGTCGGCCGTCGGTTAGGGCGGGGAAGGGCAGGAGAGGTGATGGGGAATGGGGTAAGGGAATCGCCAGAGTGAGGAGGAAGGAGGGTGGTCCTGTGAGGGTCTCGGATGTGAGCAAGTGAGTGAGGGTGATTGGCGTGTGGGGAGGGTGTGGTGGAGGGGAATGAGGGGATTTGGAGGATATTGAAGTGCATGCAAGTGGGAAAAGAGTCCGGGGGAAAGTATACATACCTATATTGTGTGTGTGGAGGTTTGAGAGATTTTGATGAGGGAATGGGAATCAAAATTGGGTTCACAAAACGTTTTTGGGAGGAAAAGTCAGGAAGAGAAGTAGTTTTTTTTTTGACTGGGGGTAGATAGAAACGGTCGCGTTTTTTTTACGAGGAAAGCTTATACGACTCCGAAGGAAACTTTGCTGGGTGCACTAGAGCTGCTTTTTATTTTCAAACACGGAAATTAAATAAGATGCTTCTTTTTATTGTCAAATCGATGAATTTTGACTTTAAAATGAAGATGATGATTTGACGATTCTTTTATTTTCATTGAAAACTCCCCTCATAATGACTTTTATTCAATAATTGGAAGTTTGATACTCGAATGATGATCGACATATTAATTTTTTTCAATAAAATCTGGGACGACTATTTAAACATGAAATCCGCATCGTGTTCCAAAACATAGTAAATAGAACAAAATAGATTCAGTGTAACTTGATTAACTTAATGTATTAATGAAAATTTTAATTATTAATATTATTATTTCATTAACTTTTATAATTTTACTTCCTAACCCTGGATATTAATCTGGAAGAGGGTTTAATGATTGGCTGTATTTGAGGAACAAACAAGCAAGGCTGAGAATTTTCCTCGGTTCAAGAAATGGTCCTGTTAAATGCGGATTCCTTTAGAACTTGAAATTATTGTTTGAAACCCACTGTATGATTTTTTTTATGTTGATCTAAGTAATCGATCACTTTACAAAGACCTTCTCCCTGAAGTTGGGATCATTAGATCCCAATTTTTCCCACAATAAGGCCTCTATCTCTCCTTGAAGTCAGCTTATCAACATTACACCCATTCGTCATTTATGCATTAGGTAAATTTTCCATGATGGAGTAAAAAAGCTGCTCTTTCTCGCGTGTTCAAATTTCATTCTTTGTTCTTGCCGTCCCTAAATGATGAAGCATATTACGTGTACCTCCCTAGAGGAGAATAAAAAAAAATAAATTTCGCTTTGGGAATGTCGTCTGAAGGTACCGTTTTACCGTTTAATGGCCATAATTTTGGCTAGTCATCCCTGAAAGACACATTTCATTATATTGCATTTTAATACAAATATGTTCAGGAGTAATTTAAATTCCCAGTTTAATTTCACATGTGTCCAAAGTATTCGTGCAATTAACTGATTTTCGCATTTCCATGCAAGACACATTTAAACATAATTATTTTATCCCCACCTGTAGTTCGTAAATTAGGAAAACAATTACGAAGAATCTTTTCGAAACTTTGTCCAAATTATGGATTCTGAGGTCAGAAAGCTAAGGTATGTAATCAATTATTACATGAAATGAATCATTTTCATCGTATGAAACACAACTTAAAATATTTCAACGTATGTTTTTTTTTAAACTAAGTCTTCAGGACTAAAAATTTCCTTTCATGGTGAATTTTTCATGCTATTTCTAATCCTTTAGGCGATTCAATTTCAAATTCGGGAACGAAGAGCGATATTTTTTTAAGTATCAACTGGCACTCTTCTCCTCCACAATGATAATCCTTGCAGGGCAATCTAGCTGACGATCGTACGTTGCAAAGCGACGTGGGAGCTGAATCTAGTCTGGAAGTAAGCTAAATGAATGAAAGACGGGATTAGGGTACCTCCCGGATACAATGAAGGCAAATACAGCGAAAAGGGAAGAAGAACAGGGAGGTCGGAAGGGGAAAGGAAGATGCATACACCGATACACATGCACACATACAAACGCAGTTTCACGCGCAAGTGAAGGTATTTGGACGTAAGGGGATTGGGCATTGAATAAGGGAGAGCTAAGAATGTGTTGGGATAAAGAGGAAACGAGGGGGGGAGAGAAAGAGGGGGTGAGATAGACGGGGAGGGAGAGTCTCCCTGGAAGGGGGAGGGGCAGAACGGAGCACGGCAACCCGAGGTGGATACCTCCAAACGCGGCAAGCGGCGGAGGAAAAAATTGCTGAGGCTGGCGGTGGAAGAGCACTCAGCATAGAAGAGAGAGAAGGAAAGGAAAGCCTCCTCCACCAGCTATGCGGTAAACACGGAGGAAATGCATCTGATTTAAAGAACGAGGAAACGATCCAAAATATCCGTTAATCAATGTCCAAACTTCATTTAGAGTACATAAACCAAATGGTTTTTGAGATTAATTAGAATTTAAAATTGGGCTTCTGATCATTCCAACATGTTATGTCCATTTAAAGCGATATCACTTCATTGACAATTTTCTCTCTCTCTCTCACACGCCCACCCTACTTTCCAAGATACCTCACGGAAATCAGAATCTTATATTCATAGTAATTATTTTAAATGGGACCATAATTGACAGGCGCATTCTATCATTAGCTTGGATTAGTTAATTTTATGCGCATGAGTATAGAAAAGTTTATAAAAAAATAAATAATTTGATGTTTTTGGAGATAAATCATTAGATCAAAATAAAGAAAATTATTTCCGGTATGTGCTTAAAAAATGTGCTGATATCCGTTATAAAAAGGAAATAAATCGCATTTCCTTCGGTGGATCACGAATAGAAAAATAATTACAATTCTGCAGAATATATGGCGGAAGGTATTATGGCGCTGGAAAGATATAGTTAAATTGAAAATGCCAGATTAATTTGAAAAATTCTCGGAAGGGAATAGAAATAAACGACTTACCTCAGTGAAACTTTTTTTTTATTTTTCAGCGTAGTCTCCCAGTACACTAATACACTTACACAATGTCTTCATTCCATCTCGAAGATTAAATTTCTTTAGACCTGTAGCATACCTTTCCCTGGAGGCTAACCTCTTTAGCCATGGGTGTTACTTCTTTGTTTGAAGAGAATCTCCGTACACAGAGGGAAGTTTTGAGCTTGGGGAAGAGATGGAAATCTGATAGAACTAAATTAGGCAAATAAGGAGGGTGTGGAAACAGTCCGTATCTCAGTTCACGTATTTTCCCATGGCAAGGACACTTTTTTGTGTGCATTGTTTTGATAAAAGATTATTAATTTCTCCCTTGCATAACTTGATTCTAGCTCATTGTGAAACTGATATTTTTTCTCGCCTCGGAAAGAAAAAAGAAGAAATTTTCAGAAATTTTGCCTGATTTACAAATTTTACATATTCAGAACATATATACTATATAGTTAAAGGTGGGTCGTGGTAGTCCAGGGGGTAGAGCAGTGGACTACTGACCTGAGGGTCCGGGTTCGATTCCTGGGCAAACAATTCTGGGCACTTGCAGCTCCACCCAAGCTATGAAATTTTTTGGGTACCAGATCATCCTGGGAAACCATAACCGGCACAGGGAAAGGAACTGGCCCCCCTACCCTGATGTGTGAATTTCACACACCATCGGGCTTAGTACTGGATGAACTCTGCCATCACCTACTACACCGACCTTCGGGTTGAATACTGTGTTTACGGTTATGGTTTATATAGTTAAAGAGATAAAAGTTCTTAGACTGAGAGCTTAGAAAAGTGGTGTTTCCCTTACGCTGTTCCATGTGTCCTCAGAGCGAAATGTAGTCTTCATTCAGCAGATTGGGTAAACAAACCTTCGAAATCCTAAGTTACCAACTCAATGGAATCCCGAAATCTAGTCTTTCAGACTGAAACAAGTTGAAAACCTTAGAAGGAAGTTAAAGAGATAAAACTATTTAACGAGATATTGGCCATTAAAGGTATAGGTAGATGATATCGTTCAAGAGCAATGAATGGTTTTAGTAATTTGACAGGACAGTGATCAATAACGAAAAGTCTTTTCAAAATGAGAGCTCCACGGAGGTATATTTTTAAATAATGGGATCACCTGCCTTTTATGTAACAAATGCAGGAAATGTATTTAAATTAGGAAGTGGACAAGGGCAATGCCATAGGCAACGGTTTTTTTTAAACTTCTTTAGCTTTAACGGTTTCTTGCTATTACAAAATGAAAGTTTTCGTTTCATCTCGCTTTTTTCTTTACAAAAATGACGCTACACCGTCAGAATTTTATATATGGAGGTTTTTTTTCCAGTGAATCAACATTTTTGTCCGGTACAAAGATTTGCAGATAGGTGAGGATGGTGACATTTAAGAAGTAATTCCGTGTTGAAACCACCGAATATCAAATTTAATTGGGAAAAATTCTAAATCCCATTCGCGAGCTTTATCTAAAAAGATATCACATTTCATACAAATGATTTTCTCCACTGATCAAGATTAGAGAATTGTAACTATGTCTACAAGGGATTTTTTTAATCGGATTTCCTGCGCGCGCCTGATGTTGTAAGATAAATTGACTAAATGTACTATGACGAGTAAAATTTGATTTTTTTCTTCTGGAACGATTTCATAGCACTAGAAATCAGTGGTGATGAGAGCACACGTGTCCTGTTTTTCGTCAGATCGTTAACTTCGTGCTTACAATCGCTGCAATGGGACTGACGACATCTGAGTTCCATGCGTTTTTTTCCGCGATGGTGAGCACAGGCGCCAAATTCCTAAATTTATAACCGAAGTAATAACTTTGCATTTCTGCCCATCCCTTTCCCGTCGTTTTATAAATTACTCCCCCCCGTCCCCTCGCCCTGTCATCTAATGTTTAATGCTCCCAAAAACGTTCTTTAAATGCCCGTTTCTTATCTCGCCGACCTTTTTCTGCTCGTAGGATCCTTGACTAAGATAACTTTCCTTTCGTTGGCGCCAACTGCTACAGTATAGACCAAACACACTCCCGGGGACGGGATGCATTTAATGTCCGGAGAATGTTGGGAGGTAAAGAAGAAAAATAGTTAAGAGAAAGGGGAAAGCATGAGTGGGAAAGGTGAGAGAGAGCAGTAAATGCAACAGCAGACAAGAGGGTATATGCCTGCTTAGATTTTATTGCGTTCATATCTTAGCCCCCCGCGGATAGAATCCATGCATTCCCTGAACCTCTAGAATACCACGGCACTGTCTCCTTTAAATTCCTTCTGTTTGTTACGTATTTGTATTTAAACTTCGAGTTTCAAGTAGCTCCGCATTCTTATCTGCTAGACTAAGCCTCCCCTTAGACTAAGCCTCTCCTTCACCTAATCACGTGAGAGTCTTTCTATTTCTCCGTCCGCTACGGGCTCTATCTCTCTCGCCTTCTTCCTCAGTACCCACTCTCCTCTCACCCCCTCGCTCTCCCTCCCTCCCTCTCTCCTCCGTCGCTCCTCGTCCACTCTGTTCCCTCCAGCACTTTCTATCCTGCAACCCTCCTCCCCACTCCTCATTTATATCTGCACCGAGTTTTTTTCTTACACCGAGCACGCCCTTGAGGAAGATACGTCGACGGTGCCACGTCTTCCCTCTCCCCCCATCACCACCCCTCACGGCCCTCCCCACCATTTCCCCCACCTTGTCCCCTCGCATCCCTCCATCTTTACCTCCAGATACCCCCTCGACTACGAATACATACGAGGAGTAACCCGCAGGCCCTTTATATGAACAGCGGGAGCAAGCAGTCGCCTCTCAACTTAGAAATACCATCGATAAATCATATCCTCGATTCGTTTCGCCGCTTCGGGAGATGATCTACTACTGAGCATTTCCTTTCACGGCTGGGATTCGGAATACGCAACCAAAGGGGCGAAGGTAATCCTTCCCCGTTGTTCTTTTCTCATCGCTCTTCGCGCTAATGTTTTCCTCGGACGAACTTTTAAGTGCGTGCGAGCCTTAGAAAGCCATCCGCCGCCGCGTGATGCACCGCTTTGGGATTTTTCGATGTTCCTCGATGAGCGCAGCTCCTCCCTTAGCTTATCCGCTTATGTGATGCCCCTCGCCGTTATTTTCACTCGCATGAGTCGCCTCGCGCTGCTGCCGCTCTCTTCCAGTTTGCACGCCTCTCCATTCCGGCACAAAGAGCCGTATCTCATGGCAATAGGACAAATGCAGCGACTTTCGTTGCTGCGTCCTCACCTGGCGAGGTCGAGACCGCCGCGAACCGTGCGGGTGAGCAAAATAAATGGCAATGGCGACAAACTTTAGGTCTCCTTGCCGGAAGGAAGTTGAAATATTAAGTGAATTATGAACAAGTCAGTTTCCAAAGAGGTATCAAGCCTGACCCTCGCGGTTTATACACTAAGATGGGAATGGTTGCATAAAATCGCCATTCTCGTTAAATATGAGGGATCTATATTCCGAAACCCACCCCAAAGAAAAATGAAGAGGTGAAGTGCTTATAATTCTTGGAAACTGTACCTTCAGACCTTGATTTTCGTATGAATGAAGTTGTTAAATTGACTTAAATTGAAATTAAGCACTATTACGGTATATTTTACCTAAAAAAGAATTTTATTATCCTGAGTAATCGAGCTTTATATATTTTTTCTCAACCTTCTCAACAAAAAGTGTTACAGATAGTGATATTGGGCTGAAGATACGGTTTTCACTTCTACGAACAATGATCCAGATGACATGGTAATCAAAGTACGCGAGGTACTTTAATTTGAACAACACAATAACGAAAGCGGGCCTAAGATTTACATACTTTATAAACTCCAGGTTCAATTAAGCAAACAATTCGAATTAAAAAGCATTAAGTCGATTTTTATCCAGTCTATCTACCAGAATAGGATCAAGTAATGCTCAAGGACTGCAATCGGTCGAGGAACAAGTCATTTTCTTTGCATGTTTCATGTGTTTTTTACAATATTTAGTTCAAGTAGGGAAATAAGTAAATTATTTCTATTGCCTATGTGGAAAATTTTATGACATTGAGTGTGAGATGTTTGGGCCCTTAAAATCCTATTAGTTATCAATTTCTATTCGTTCATTAGTTTCTTTAATTGCATGAAGTTAGACTAATATTAAAGTCGGACCCTGAGAGCATCCGAAGGCATTGAAGATAAATATTTTGGAATGAAATGTGCGAAGACCTTATACCTGGGATATTTTTTGTTAGGAATGTTTATTTTACTAATCATAGGTGATTTGCTCGAATGGCTGCAACTATTTGAATAATTTTCCAGTTTTTCTATTGTCATTTAATGCGTCGCCGATAGTTAGAATGGTAGAAAAAAATTATATTTTCTTTGAGTTATAGGGACTAATATTTGGAATTCGTAGTAAGAAAAGATAGCGAGTAATAAACGCTCAGCGATTCTATGGAACAAAAATTCAGTAAAAAGTTAACCATTTTTCGAAAAACCACCACACAATACGGATATCGTATCGTCCGTATCTCACTCGTATCACGCTTAGTCATAATTTCGTTCTGATGGCTGGTTGTGGTTTTTAACTCGTACTAAACCTCACGACTCATGAAATTCACGCATTGGCAGTAGGGGGGGACAAGTTTCTGTTGCCCTTCTGATTTCTAAGAAAGAGTCCGTAGATGCCCAGTTTGCCACTCACTTTACTTAGCTGTGGATGACCTGAGTTTTCTTCCGGATTTGATTCAGAACCATTCCAGCAGCAACCGCACCAACATTGATTCACTCGTAAGGATACTGTCTTATATTATTATATACAATCTTAACTTGCCTCATTTTCTAACAAAATGTAGTGAGTGGTATTCCTTTGCATTTAAGGTACAAATAAGTTTTCCCGTCCTTTACTTTTGATAGGTCGAAAATTGACACATTTCGGCTTTCCTATAGACCTACACATCGTTTTGCCTTAAGGAGACCTTTGACGATTGTAAATAAAAATTCACACGCCCAGATCAAATACGAATGTTCTCAATTTGCTCTCAATTTGTTTCATATGAAAGACCTCTGTAGACAAACTTCAGGACGTCAAGGTATCATCTTTGTCGGTTAACGGAAACCCTTTCTCGTCATCAGCAAATATCAATGCCAAGACTGGTTTTGCTGGATCTCTCAAACTCCCCTCTCCTTTCTCAATTCTTAGCAGTTCTTTATGTTTTGCAAATTCTATCATCGTTTTCACGTATTCCATCCGTGATCTTTCGGAGAAATTCTTCTCATCCATCATCCTTCCTTCAATCATAACTTTCGGTACACGGGTGAAAATTTGCCCGTTTTTCCCGGTGGAATTCCGAATACGCGAGAAGAAAACGCTTCGTTTCCCCCGGGAAACGACAGACTCGTCACTTTCCTCTGTGTAACTACGCATGTACCTACCTTACCCTCTTTCTCTCTGCGATTTCGCTCGCATTTCTCCACCAAAGAAAGAACCCCGCCCACTACCTCCTCCCCTCCTCTTCCTTCCCATCCCCCTTGGATACTTATTCCATCATTTTTTGCTACCGCAAGGAAGAGCCTTATACCGCCCCTTCACTCCCTCTCTTCCTCCCCTTACTCTACTTCGCTTCTGCCGTTGCGAGAGAGAGAGAATACGCGGGATGTGGAGGGGGGGAAAGAGAAGGGGATGAGTGGGGAAGATCCCCGATCCTATCTTTGGGTGTGGATAAGAAAGAGGGTGGAGAGGGATGGGAAGGGGAAAAAAGGAATAAGAAGAGTTTCATTCGGAATCAAACCGTGTGGGCCACAAACGTGAACTCTCTTCGCTTATAAGTAATTTTTTTTACCCCACCCGACGCATTCCCGTTTGCCATTGCCATATGAACAGATGCTGTTCGGATCTCACTCGTGTTCCCATTGGACCAGAAAAATGCGGCGGTGGCAATGACGGGTGGCTCCGGGTGGGGAATTTGGGTGGGGGTTGAGTGGAGGGCAATGGGG